>VZRX01013352.1:126783-154396 GCA_013398075.1 Notiomystis cincta | reverse complement strand
GCGGCGCGGCGTGGGGGCAGAGCGGCCCCGTGCCTGCGGGACGGAGAGGGTCGGCGACCCGAGGCGGGTGGCGCGACTCCCCAGCCCGCGCGGCTGTCAGCGTTCCCTGCCTGAGGGAGAGCGGCTCCCCCGCCCTGATGTCGCTTCCCGAGAACCGAGAAGGTGTCACTCGCGCTGATGCCGGGCAGGGGCTTCCCCCGTCTGCTCAAAGTAGAGGCCGAGGGGAAGAACGAGTCTGACGGTGCCCCCGGTGGGTGCCCGCGGGGCGGCGGTGGGGCCGGACACTGCTGGGCGCTGCCGGCGCGGCGGGAAGATGCGGGGACCGGCATCGCCGCCTCTTTCTTTTTCTATTTTTCTTAACATGTGTAAAAGCGGCGTGTGCCGGCCCTCTTCCGTGACTTTTCTTGGGATTCCTTTCCTCTGATTAAGTATTCCTCAGCGTTTAATCGAAACAACAGAACAGTGCCGCTTCTTCTCTTTGTTTAGTGGAGTTGGCATATTTATTTTAGAGAAAAGAGTTGTTGAGATAAATCACCGCCAAACAAAAACAATCCTTCCACTGGCTCATTAGCAGGGTGATAAAATAATGCTCTCCCCTTAACGGTAGTCCCCGATCCCGAGAGGGTTTTCAAAGATTTTTCTCTTTTCTAGTGACTCAGTGTCATAATTTAGCCACATGATCTCTCTTAAAATGAGTGGTGTTCCTTGTGTGTGTGTGTCTGTAAGGAAGAAAACTGGGATACATTTAGTGTGTGTGTGGGGGTTGTTTGTTTGTATTTGTAATCCTTTGCAATCTTTCTAGTTTTCCCTTACAGCACTTTGAAATCGCTTCTGTTTCAGAGGTAATACTCCAGAAGTAATTGTACATATTGCATTTATTTGAAGATCCCCTTTCATTTTCAAGGCTTTGTGCCAGGTTCTTAGCCTGTGTAAACTGGTGTGTCTCCATTGTTTCCAGTGTGAGCCTGGACCTTATTCACATGTGAATAGAGTGATGGGCTTAGTGTGCTACAAGTAACTCAGCTGCACAACCTTGCCAAAAAACAGAGGAGGCATACGATTTGTACCTTTAGTGTAAGGAAAGTGTTCTTTATGCATTGCTGCTATTTTTTATTTCTTGTTTTCTATCAGTTTTGTGCTAACGACTGCAGCAGAATTGCTCTTGATTTACATCATGCATGTGGGAGGGGAAACAAACCCTATTTCTTCAAATATATCCCTTTGCCAGTTATGAGGATTATAATAACTGTATTTACTATTCTGTAGAATTACTGGGAGGCTATAAAAATTGAAGTAAAGTGTGAATGGCCACCATAATCTGCAGAAAAATGCATAAAAAGTCTTTCAGGAAAAGAGTTGTGTTTTATAAAAGACCTATCAGATGCTATAACAACTTTAAAAAATTACTTCAATGCATAGTCTTTTCTGCTGTACTTACCTGTTTTATAGTGATGTTCCACTGTCATATCTACATCTTTCAGGTGCTAATAAATGTCTGTATGGCAAAAAAAAATTAAATTATTTTAATTTAAAACCAGAAGTCTTTCTTTATATTCAAGAAGTAATCTAGTAGATATTATGTCCTGGTTCCACCCAAGACAGGGTTAATTTTTTTGCAGTAGCCTGGAGGGGGCATGGCTAGACCTGGAGGTTATTTTATACTACCTCACATGGTTGCCAGGGGTGGAGGAAAAGGACTCTCTTCCAGGGAGAATGAGCTCCTTCCTTTTGGGGTGGTGTGGCAGCAGTCCCAAGCTGGAGAGAGCGGTGGGGTGGCCCTGGTTCCAAGCCAGGGGGAGCACGTCTGTGGTCTGGTGGGGCTGGGAGGAGCATTTTGTATGGGAATCACTCTCTCTTTAGCGCACTTTTGTTATTAATATTGTTCATGTTACTGTTCCTTTTCTTATCTCATTGCTGTTTCCAGTAAATTGTTCTTATCTCAACCCGTGATCTTTGCCTTTTGTGCCTCTAATTCTCCTCTCTAGGCCCCTGTAGGGGAAAGGTGGAGGGGAGAGGGAGGAGCAAGTGGCAGCATGATTTGGAGAGTCTCAGTGGGAGAACTAAATTGGGGACTTTCATTCCTAAACCACAACACATGAACTTAAAGCTCAGATGCTTTCCATGATCTCAGTGTTGGTAGTGTTCAGTTTATATACATAGAAGTTAACACCACACAGAGTTTAAATCTTTTTCTAGTATCTTAGAGGTCGTGGATGTAAAACACATGCAGCAAAACTGCATCCCTGGACATTACTCTCATTAAGTGAGATTAATTTTACTTTGCATGCACTTATGGAGGGATGAGAGATATTAGTAATTGTAGACAATATTTAGATTAAGTCTTGCAAAATCCACTTGTAGTGCTAACTTGCAGAATTTCAGAAGTACTGATGATTTATATGACTTGAGGAAAAACTTCAGAAAGGAAACAGATGGGCACATATTTTAAGAAAATAAGTTGTTTACATTAGTCCTGTCCTGGTCATGTCAGAGAAGAGCCTGGGAACAGCTCAGGCTTAGCCTTAAGATTAACCTTTAGATATTACCTGAGAAAGAAGTATCTTATTAAATACAGTTGGCAACGCCTTTTATAGGATGCATGTACTATGTAGGTTCTCTTCTGTATAAGATGGGAAGTAAAAAAGCCAAATCCCTGGAGACATGTTCATAAACAAGATTTGCTTCTAGTTCTGAAAAAGAGTGCATTGTTCACTGTCCTCAAAGCACAGTTTCTTGATTCTTTAAAACTTTTTTCTTCTTTAACTTTTGCCTTCTTTATCCCAGCAACATATAAACAAACAGCCTAGTCAAGAGAGAAGAGAAAAAGTTATTGCATTACTGTGAATTGACCCATTAAGTGTATTAACTGCAAGATTTGTTTATAATTTTCAGTGCTGTTTGTCAGGGGATTTTTACATCAAACGGCAATAATATGGGTTCTCAGTTATGTTTTAGTCCACAAAAGTAGAGGTTTTTGACTGACACCTTTTACTTTTTTATAATAAACACATTTAAATGTTGAATTTACAGTCTGTAATTAGTCTTCTATCACTTAATAATAACTTAATTTGTAAATGGGAATCCATATCATTATGTGTAACACAGAATTCTTGAAAAAATCATTGATATGGAAGTGTAGATGGCACAAGTTCAAAAAAAGCTGTTTCATTGAACCCCTTCAGCTGTACTTTGCTTCTGAAAACCAAGGAAATTTTGTGTAAGGAGAACTATACCTTGCCCCACTGCCCCTCCTTGATCTTTCACTATTTTGCTCCTCCTGACTGAAGCAATGTCCTATGCCTTTGCCAAAGGTGTCTGAGCAAAAAACACTGATGTGTATCTTTTTATGCATAAATATGTCATTAAGATTATTAGGAGTTATGTATACATTGGGAATATATATCATAAGGACATATGAATCCTTTGGATTACAGCCATAATTCTTACTGGTGACACAAGAAGTCTGAGACATTGGCCTTGTCTGTACTAGAAAATTAAACCAGCTGGCAGGGGTTGTGCCTGTGCTATTGCAGACACCATGCCATAAAACACTGAAAGATGAAGATGTTTGGAAAATAAAACAAATTCAAAAAATATTAAATTCTGGGAAGGGTAAATTGACAATGCATTGTCAATTGCAGCAAGATTTAGCTGTGTGAATCCAATTGGTGTTAATAAATGTCACGCAGTGAAAACCTTCATGCTGCTTTGAAAATCTGTTTCTGAGAAACTGCCTTTGCAGGATAATGTTGTTTCAACATTTACAGTAAGTGGAAGTTTTTGGGACCTAGAAGTATACAGATAAACAAACACAAAGACCTCTAAATGCAGAGATGGTGAGTGAGATTTTCAAAGTGGTGAAGGGACGGTTGAGAGAAAGTGTGTGACTAAGTCCTTTCATGGCTTTGACAGTCTCATTTCATGTGTTTGTCCTTGGGCTCCTCTGCACTGTTCATTCTGTAGGTCCTGATTTAGAAGTGCATGGTTTATCCAGTTATAGCTAGTGTAAAATAGGCTGTTCCCTATTTAACCTGTTACTTTCCAAATAATGATAGTGTCAGCAGGCCACACTGAAAAATGATTTCAGTGGAAACACAACTTCTGTGTACTAATGTTTTGACTTGGAAAGTGCAGTTGGTCATTTTGACAGCCTAATTCCTTTCAATATTCAGAAGATTTATGTTTATGATTGCCATTAACATTAATTATACTGATGTATGTATGTCCTTACATTTGGAGATGAGACTGTATCCATTAGAATGACTGATAATGTTTCATCATTCTTTACTGGACATCATAGAATTTCAGCAGTTATGTGGGAAATGATCTATGTATGTATTATGTATAGATTTTCATCTAATTTTTAAATACTTTACAGAGCTGGACACTCTAACTTTATGACTTGGACTCTCTATGCTTGTATGTTAGAGCTGACAAATACCAGTTATTCAGTTAACAGCTCAGGGATTCAAGGGAATTGATAAATTTGAGAAAGTAAAATCTTTGAACCAGTAAATTGCTGCACTTTTTATGTTGCTAAAAGAATCACCAGCCCATTGATCTGGTGATGAAGCATCTGTCCACTGATAAAAGAGGAGGAAGTTGAGGGAGTGCCTGTTGCACTAGCAAGGATGGAGAAAGCTTGGGATTTTAGCCCCAAACAATGCACTGGTTGCAGGATGTTGGACTTTCTGTTATAGCAGCTGGGAATGGTGTTTTCCTTTGATAACTCAAATGACATTCCCAAAACATGTCACCTTTGCTGGTGGCTGTACCTCAGAGGCTGACACCCTTGTGATGTGGGTGTATAGTTGCATTTAAACTTAACATTGGAGGTAATACTGCATCCAGTAGAACTACTTGAGTTAAATATTCACAATCCAAAAAAACATATGATATTATATACTTTCTAGGATCTCTGTCATCAGGGACAAGTGAATAAAAACTAGCAGTGTTTTCCACTTTGTGTTTTTATTTTATTTTTTAAAGTTGTTGGGGTTATCTGTTAGTAAAAAACACATTCTGAGCTCATCAACACTGTAGGATTTAACCTCTCCATGCACCAGGATTTAACCTCTCCATGCCCCAGAAATTCAGCTTCAGAAGTGAAATCCCCTCCTCCCAACGCTGCATGTAAGACTTCTTCTGTTCAGTGTTCCAAAGTTAGAAATTCAAAACTTGAGGAGCCATGAATTTTCAGAGCCCTCTGAAATTTCTGAACTGGGTAAATTTCTGAAAGGAATCATGCAGTTCTTGCTTAGTTTTAGGTTCCATCCACCACAGCAGGCTATTTTTCTATAACTCCTGGCTGCTCTATGACTGAGGGTCAGTTAATTGTCATATAGACATTTAATGAATATATACATAGTGATGAAATGAAAAGAGTTAAGATTTCAATGGCTATAATGACAAATAAGACACTGAAAATTGTGAATTATATAGCTGTTCTTCCTGTCTATAAGACTAATAAGTTTTGTAAATAGTTATTTTAAGAACATTCAGATATGCTGCTGATCTGCTTCTATTTCAAGATCTGCTATATTCTACCTAGACCACATTCTTGGGACTAAGAAACAAATATTGTGGTTTGGAAAGTCATTGGAATTCAGGATAATATTGCTGGATCTAAATGGAATTTGGGTGAGACTTGCAGAACTTGAACACTTTGTAGGTTTATTTTTGGAGATCATATGGGATTGATTGCACTTGCAGTTGTTTAGGTGGTGTTTAAATCTTGCTCATTTAGTGAGGTTTGGATGTGAAATAAAAACTTGTAAGACTAGGTAATCTTAGCTCATCTTTTGAATCTGTATCTTACTTGCATTTTATAGGTACAAAGAGGCCCTTATAATTTTAGGGCCAATTTGGTAAATTGGCAAATAAGTAATAAAATCACAATCCCTTAATTTTTTAGGTAGAAGTGTTGCATTTTGGCCCCTCTATGATAGCCAAATTAATTTTCACATAAATAAATGAATTTACTTGATTAGATGACCAAAGAGAGTCAAAGCAGTCACACCAATCACTGGCCCTGATATTGCACAAGAAAAGTGAATGGAGGTTTTGTACTTCACTTGATTAGAACTGGAGCAAATGAATGTGTTCCATACTTGCTAAGATGATCACTTCTTGGTTGTGCTCAGTGAAGCAGAGGTGCAAAGGACCCAGGATGCAACATGGGGAAATCCTGTTTGAATACTAGAAAAAAAAAATCATAGTGAAATTATTGGATCGTGTTTTTGAAAGAAGTTTTGGAAACTTTATCTTTGAATAAATTCAAATTGAGCTAAACATAGCTCTCAAAAGCCTGATCTAACTGAAGTTTATCTGATGTCAAATTTGGCCCTGCTGTGAATAAAGGTTTTATCAGACAACCTCTAAAGACTCCTTGCAACTTAGGTTATCCTGTGATTATATGATCCTACCAGAGCATAAGGAATAAGGGTCTTCAATTCTTTATTAGGAGGGTATTTAAAATACACAGTAATATGAGTTATTTTGAAATAATTAGTTTCTTAATTTGTTGTGTTTATCATGCAGTGGAAGTAGGCTTGATGTGGCACTAACAATTCTAGTATTCAGTTGTATCTTGTTGTGTCAAACTTCAGTGTTTAAGTAAATGAGAAATACCTGTGATGGCCTAGAGATTTATTATTTCATAAGTAACAATGCTGTGATGCAGTGTAGTATATCAGATCTTTCAAACTCATTAATATTGAAGCAAAATATATTTCATTTAGTAGTCTTTTAATTAATTGGTAAGCAGTCATTTTGGGGCAAAAAGCCTGTTATTTCTGTCTGTACAGGGGAATGAACTGCATATCTTTGGTTCTAGATGACTGGTATAAAGGAGCAGTAATAAATGACTGTGTGGTTCAGGAAACTGATAACATGTTATAGAGTGTTCACTGCTAGGTCACATTTTGAAATTCTCTGCAGGTTAGATGAGGGCAAATGTCATTATGAGAGGCTTATATTAAATGATACTGGTCTTGCTACAGCATCAATATAAAAATGTCATTTTAATACAGAGATTAGTCCTAATTTCCACCTTTTATGTTATACAAGAAGAGTGAAGTTTGGTGAGCATGGTACTGTAAAGACCAAAGTGATGTTTTTGCCAAAGTTTCCTTCAGGTCAGCTTATCAGGGCTGCTAGCATGATAGTGCAATGAAGTTTGCACCACTGCCTTAGCTCATACTGAACATGATGTCTTTGTAAGCTTTATAACTGGAATTAAATAAAAATGAAAAATAGTGTTATTTGCATTGTTGTGTAAATTTAATATTTTTCATTGGTGAGAAAGAAGAACATTTCTTACGGTTTTTTATTTAGTACAATTGGTCTTGAAAATAAAATTCAGGCAGTAACAAATGGAAAGTGTCTGACTTTGAATCTTGAAGCAGCTCAGTTTTGTCCAAGATGAAACAGTTTTCTTCTCATCTCTCATGAGCAGTTAATGCACACCTTCCTAAAGGGTTTGCCAGCAGGTTTTGGATCAGACACTCCTACGCCGAGTGAGACTTGTAATTCCTTGACACAGCTGTGCCAGCAGCACTATACAGGTTTTACTGTGTCATGGGCTATCTTTTTTCTTCCCTGTGTGACCAGTGAAATCTTTGTAGTCTTGCTATGGATCTGTGCTTTTGGTAGGTCTGTAAAGGACAGTGGTAAGCGGCATTATCACTGTACTCTGATCTCAGGAACATACAGAGTGCTTAAGACCCTGGTAATGAAAAGGTAGTAAAAGATTTTATTTTAGACCTTTTACTTTTTACTATACTTCCTTATCATCTTGTCTTTCTTCAAACACAGCCCTATCTTGCATGTAATCTCAACTCAGATGGATTTTTTAATGCTGTGGTGATTTGGGACTTGTTCTTACAAGTTGCTGAATGCCCTACAGCTCTCATTAAAGTTGCTGAAAGTCATTCTTTTACATATTGGCTCTTTATAATGGCAGGTTCAAGCAAAGGCAGCAGTGAACCCCTTCCACCTGGTGAATGCCAGTAGTACAGTAAAAGAAAAGGAAAAAGGAAAATTTTCTACTTAATACAACAGCAAGTTTCAGCCAAACAAATATGCCTTACAGAAATTAATGTCACAAAGAAATAAAATTGAAAATTTTATGAAATGTGGAAGGAAGATAATCGTAAACCAATTATTTATGTCAGAGTTAATCTTGAATAGTCACACTTGATTCTTTCACAGGTCTCTCCAAAGGGGGTTTATAGGTTGATAGAAAGGTGGGGGAGGTTTTTTGGTTTTGTTTTTTGTTTAAATCAAGTTTCATCAGTACAAAAGTTTTAGCTGAGAGTAGGTATAAATGTATATAAAGGGGTATATGCTTGACAATGAACCCAGTGGAATTCTCTGAGGAGGGTTTTGATACATACCAAAGAAACTACAGATATAGCAAAGTAGAATAATACTTAGGAGATGAAACATGAGCAGAAAGATCCTGAAATGCTTTTATAGTTAAGGAGATTATGTGGGAGCATGGGATGAAAAGTATTGAAAGGTGTGTTTAGATGAGTGTAAAAAAAGTGGGATGTGGAAGCCCTCTTCATCAGAGAGATGAAAGTTGCCTCTGTGTGTGGGAGGAATTCCTGCCCAAGGTTTCACTGAAAATAACACCTTAAGGAAAAGATTTCTATTTATCTTTTCTAACACAGTGCTGCTGCTGCTAAGCCAGTTTCTCACTATATGGTTGTAAAGTTACTGTGTTAGTGTCAGACCCTTTGAATAAAAAAATGCCAGGGGAGCAAAATCAAACGGTGATGATGTTTTCTAGGGAGATTGGAATGACTGGCTTGTTTCTCATCCAACTCTAGTTTTTGCCTTTGGTTGAGCCTTGAATACTCTGTGGTGTCCTGGGAATGCTGCAACTTCACTGCCCTAATGGCAGTTCCTGGAACCTCCTGTGAGCAAAGTGCTCCTGGAGCTCAGGAGTGTGCAAGTGAAGCTCAGCACAAGCCACCATGGAAATGAGTAGACACGTAAATCTATATCAGCTGATATTGATAGAAAACAAACAAAACAAGAACCCAAAAAACCTCCCAGTTAAGTGCAGCTTCTTAGGTGGACTGAAAAGAGCTCATGTCTAAATGCATTTTGAAAACAGAATTCTGTTAAAATGGACTGCCTAGAAAAACATTCTTCTGGAAGTTTAGTCTCCACAATCAATGAATAAAAAGCTGAAGAATTCTGAAGCTGGAAACTGTAGTGCATTGTAATACAGGAAAAACATCACAACAATACATAGTTTTGCCTCTGCTGGTGAGCTGTTTATTTTTCCTGCTAAAAGCTTGCTGTATCTTTCTATTGCAGAGTAAGCAGGGTGTTTAATTTCTCTAATATATATTTGTTTCATGAATTAAGTGGACATCACCAGGGTAAGTGTGTTTATATTTTAACTGGAAGAGAAGCCTTGCTGCTCTTACTGATTGATTAATTTGCATCATAGAAACCTGAAAAGCCTCTCTGTCCTCTAATGCAGATGGAGCTACTTGGAATACTGAAGATAGATGGTCTTCTCATGGAGATCCCCATAGCTACTGAAGATTCTTTAATCAGACTATAGTCAGTGAGCTGTACATTTGTAAAATACCTATTTTAGTGTACCCACGAGCATGGGCATTCAGGGAACCTAAAAAATGCCAAAATTTGGAATTTTTGTCCAGTTCTTAGGTTGGTTAGAGTCACAGATTTGTGCTCAGCCTCATTCTTCTTCTGATAAACTGTTTCTGTTCCCATCAACAGGAAATCTTGGCTCCAATGCCAAGATGGGAAATGATACACTATTTCCATTTTCATGTTCTTTTTTTTTTTTTTTTCTCTTTATTTCTGGGACCAAATTATTTGCTCCCAACTCTCCTCCCAGTTATTCTGGAACAACTTCCAAATTCTGATCTTCATCTGTTTATCATAAGAGTCAGACCCTGTTCCCCAAACCAGTCAAGACTGTTGAAATTCACTTATGACTGTAAATGGGCCCCATACGTTGTTTTTATCTGAGTGATTTGCAACTATAAAACAGAAGTTTTCTTTAGTTGTCTAGTTGCCACAGTTATTTGTGGTTCTTCACATGATGTTGGTTGGTAACACAGCATTATGAAAAGATCTGGTTAGTTCAGAAAAGAAGGGAATGTGAACCAGTGATAACAGATAGATGATCTAGTAATGTCATTTACTGTAACATAGTTATTAGAACACTTGCAATGGGAGTGTTAGGAGGGACTGAAAAAAATGTTTCCAAACCTGGATTTACAGTGAAAAATTAGACACATGAATGGCAGTAGCTATATCCAAGCTTCACTCAAATGTCAGAAATGAGTTTAAGTACATAGAAATATATTAGATGCCATGAATGGCTTTAAGTTGTGTATTCCTAATGTATAATTTAGTCATAGTGGTCTGCTGAAAGCCAAAGCTAACCAGGTTGTGCCAGAAGTAACCACAAAGTGCCAAAGTTTATTCAAATTGGATTAAATTATGAGCTCTTCATTTCTCTCGTTTCTCTAGTATTTTTTTTTCATGAGTTAGACATCATGAGGGTGTGTTTACACTTTAATTGTAACCAGTTACATTTGTTAATCTGTACAACTGTAATCAATAGAATGCAGTGATGACTCTCAAAGTGTAGCCTGTGCAGCTGGGATGTGGTTTGCTGCCTTGCACAGCGGTAACACAGGGTGTGAAACAGCCTCACCAGGATGATGCTGACACCCATCACATGAACCTTATTGCTTGTCCTGCTGTGGGACAGGTACTAAATCTGTATCCATCCTGATCTGCTGAAATTTTCTGTACACCCTGCATTTTTAAAAGAAGTGCATGATGGTTGCAATACAGCCTGTAACCTCTTCTGGTCACATTTAGCAAGCCTAGATCATCTTGGGGGGGGGGGGGGGAAGGTGATGTCAGATAATTCCATTGCAATTTTTGTATCCATGAAAGGTTCCAGGTTTCAGTGCTTAAGTCAGTATATGATACTTCCTTGCACTGAAAGCTGAGGAGATGTTTGTGCAGTACCTTGTGGCCAAAGAGTATCCAGGTTAACCCAAGATCTCACTGAACTGAGATTCTGGTATATTCATTGCAGTTGTATTAATTTAATTATTTTTAATTTAGTTTTATCATGTATTTTGTTCTTTTGGCCTCTGACCTGTGAAATTCTTGGCCACATGAATTTCTTAGTTTTTGCTGAGATTTCTAGGCTGGACTGTACTTGGTCCACATGTCAGTCGTGCTGGAGGACTCCAGTACTGCTGGGGTTTCATCATGTATATTCACCTGTTGAGAAGCTGAAGTAAATAATGCCCCAAGTTCAGGGCTGGGTTTGCCCTTTTAAAGATCTTTTGAAGCACACTGCAGCTGAGGTTGACTCTGGATTAGGATGTGTGTCTGACAACCTGCCTCAAGTACTTACAAACCAAAACAGGTAATGCAGTCAGAAAAAGAAGCATGCAAATGTTTTGCTTTACTCTCTACAGAAAGTCTCTGGAATTGTAGTTCAGGCTGGTTTGATGCTTGGTGATTCTTCATGTTTCTGCACATAGTTGTGATAATCCCTTTTTTTATACTGGCCATATGTGACTGTGAGCATATTAATACTTTGATAGGAAAGTTCACTGTATTTGGGTGGGCTCATAATTTGGAGAACACATTTCTGTTTGCAAAGTGCTTTAGAGGTGCTAAAATATATTGCAAAGACAAAAATCTCTTTCAGAAGGAACATAGTAAGTATGGAATCTCTTCTGGAAAGATTATTTTCAGGGGCTGACAGATTTGAGTTGATCCCTAGACAATTAGGTTTCCTGCAGAATGAGACTTGAAAACACCTACATCTTCACTGACTGCAGAATGAGACTTGCAAATACCTACATCTTCACAGACTGCATGCTTGTTTGGGGATTCCCCCTTGTGTTGTCACCTCTGGCCACAGGCACATGGAGAAGAGCAGAGTCAGTCTCGTAAAGACATTCTAGATAACAGAAAAATAAACAAGTATTCCCAAAGTACTGGAACTGGCCATTTGTGTACAGGGAAGGGGCAGTTTTAAGTCAGGGAGGAGTTTTGTTTCTGCTGATAGAAGCACTGTTCAATTTGTACTAAAAGGACTGTGAGTTCATGCTTTTCTTATTATGGTACTTTGTCAACTCATTTGCTCAATCCAATTTTTGGCGACTGGAATTGGCTAAAAAATTACAGGATATTCACTGCAATAGGAAGAAGAAATCCAAATCTCCTGGGTGGCAAACCTTAATTGTTGCATTTTCTCTGAGTGACGAATGCACATCGAATCCCAACTGTCTTGGCAGAAGAGTAATTTCCAAGGCAGCCCATTCGCATTCAATTCTCTTCCTCTAAAAGCGAAGCAATAAATTATGCTGGTGTTTAAGGAGTAATCTCTGTGACTTTAAAGAACATAAACTATCAGAGGCACACCAGCCTGACTGTGCTAAATGCTGAGCACCTCCTCTATCTGAGGGAGTAACCTCATCTCCCACAGAGAACAGCAGGAGCTACAGGTACTGGCATCCTCACTCAGTGGCATCACTACTCAGAGGGATCAAGCTGTAGCTGAGGCAGCTGTGCTACTCTCTGGGCTTGGTAAGTGCAAGCACTATTAGAGGGTGCCATTAGATGAAGTCACTGAACCATTAGGAAGCCTGCAAAAATGAGTACCCTCTTCTAAACTGAAAAGTGTTGTGGTTGGGAATATACCCATTGAACATCCTCAGGGGAAGATTTCTTTCACACATAGTGACTCTTTCAGGGTTACCAGCCAGCAATTCACCAGCATGAGACTTAGCCTTGTAACATTTCACGGATCCCTACATCGTGCTGAGTAGTGCTGGTCATCTATTATTAATACGCTCACATTTTTTGCTAGACTAAAAGTATATTATTTTCTTATTTAATCTTCCATTACTTTAAGATGCTTTTAAGGTCTATTCTGCTCTCATTCTATTAGTTGCAAACAAAAGCTTTTCAAATGTCAGTTAATATATGCTGATACCTGAATAAGCAAGAAAATATATCAGATTTTGAGGCCATTTTCTTATATAATGATGTCTTTAAGCCTCATACATTGTTTATATAAAATATTTCCCTTTTTTTCTATGTGATTGCATATTCATACACAATTCCAGTTTTGCATTAGAAATATTGGCTGCATGACAATGTGAGACTTTCTCCTATAGTGGTTATTATTTGGCATGCATAAAGAATTCAAAGAACTCAGAAGTATTAGAGAAGTAGTATTGCTTTTGCTTACACAAGTTGATGGAGGCAATCACATGTTTATTCTGCTTAGAGATGGCCAGAGGGAAGCCAGTGTGCATGGTGTGGTGCATTGGTTAATGGACCTGAAGAGAATATCATAGCTCAGGCACAGTACGATGCTAGTGCATCCCAAAGGCTCCTGGACAGCAACTGGTCTGTGCCTGGATGAGCTGGAGCACAGGCAAAGCAGTTGGGCCTGCTCTGAAAAGGTATTATGCCAGCTAGTATAAAAAGAGGAGTTATCAAAATGTGAGAACACATGTTCTTTGAAATGCTCAGGGTGTTTTGAAGAGAGACACTGGGAGAGCTGAAGGATCCACCAGTTACTGCTTTGTTGGATTCTGGCTTATTGCTCTGATGGGAGCCTGACTTGTTCATCCCAGTCAGCCTTATGTCTTGTGTTGGTGATTGGGCAGCAGAATGGGATAGGCCATGCTAATTTGTAGTGCTGTTGTAACATGGTTTGAGGATGAGGTGAAAGGTAAGCATGAAGAGAAGTACCATGGCAGAGAGGTACACCAGCAGAACCTCAGTGCTGCATTAATAACCTGCTGCTGATGGCCAGGGTCATCTGGAATGGTTTTGCCTTTGTTCCCCCATGACTGAGGCTCAGCACGGATTCTCAGAACTGTGTTGAAATTGCATCATACTTTCTACAGTTCTCCTGCAAATTCTTGCTATTTTGATTTTTGGAGTTCTGTCTCCTAAAACTGTACACAGGACCTAGCATAGAATAAACTTTCCCTAATTATTTTGTTGATGTAGGCCTAATTTTAAGTGCACCATTTTTATTCTGTTAATTTCCAGATTAATTTTTACCTTACCAGTAATAATCCTAATACAGGCATTGAGTTTTACCGATAATCTGTCCTGCTTAGTTAATCTATTTATTTCTGTCCTTCTTGCAAGTTATTTTTAATCTTTAGGGAACTTTGAACTATTTCTCAGAGCTATGCTCAGAAGTGAGTGTGCAGCCTTTTACTGCCATTGCTGCTAGTAGACCTTGCTTGAGGCCATAGAGAAGTTGGGACAAAGCCAGGGAAAAAACTCAGGCTCATGTCTTAAGCACAAGATAACCATTCATCTTTTATAAGCCTTTCTTGCCTGATGCTTTCAAATTCTCAGAAAAGATGGCCTGGAAATTGAAGTGTTCATGCTTTTTCATAGCACAAATATAGATTTTTTCTTGGGAATTTTGCTCATGTCATGCTGGTCTGTTTACAAGCAGCAAGGTATGTGGTGATGGTACAAATGAGGTCAGTATCCCTTGCTTTTTCTATTATTAGATCATTCAAAACTCACTTTCTCTGTCTCTCTAGCCTCTGTAAATCCATTAACATTAGTGGAGGTTTGGTCATTTATACTTGCTGAATATCAGTTTTAAAAGGTAACAGCTGAATACTTGATTTTAAGTGTTCTTCACATATTTGAAAAAATTGCTTTGATATTAAATGTATATTTAAAAATATTTCTTACCTCCATGTTTCAATACAGTGCTTTGTAGAGTTTGAGATTATAATGGTGTCACTGGTAGTTTCTCATACCATCACCATGTCTTCTTTAGGGGGTTTGTGTCTCTATCCACTCTGTCTTCATTCATCCTCGGCCTATTTTGGAAAGTAAAGGTCCTCACAGTTTTTAGCAGAAGGCTGTTGTTACAGGGAAGACTCAAATAGTCTGTGGCTTCTGACCTTTCCAGAACATGTTTTAATATCTCCTTTGAAAGTAGCATGGAGGGATGATGATAAGGAAGTTGAAAATATGACCAGCATACACACAAGTATATTCAGGAAATAATATTGCCTTCTTTAATACTGATGGAGGAAAAGCCCCAAAACTTATGAGATCCAAAACCTATTGGAAATCAGTGAAATTTGTTCACTGATTTCAGGTTTCATATTCAGCCATGAACAGTTTTCTTCAAATTTTTTTTATATGTGTATTTTCAGATGACTAACTGTGTTTTTTTAGAGTTGCTGCAAGAGGCAAAATTTAGGCTTCCCCTGCTGTAGTTTATTGAAAATCTTAATCATAACATTGCATTAACAGAACTTTTCACATTTAGCAGTTTTACTTGACAGGTTAGAAACTTTATTCTGCCTGGAATTGTTGTCTAAAGACCTTTCCAGAGGTGTCAGGAGAGACACATTACTAATGCTGTCGTTCACCTTTCAGAAGAAAGGAACAGTTGTGAGCAGAACCTGTAACTCAGGGCTGGAACCAATACATTCCACAGGATCATGCTAAAATTATGGTAAAAGGTAAGAAAATATAATAAGTGGTCACATTTCTGATAATGTAAGACGAGATTCTTGAAATACATATAATTTGAGTTCCTCTCTCAAGGAGTGGTAAGAACTGGGGCGGTGGGAATATCACAAAATCACAGAATTGTTTGGGCTGGAAGGGACCTCTGGAGGACATCTCATCCAACCACCTGCCAAGGCAGGGTGACCTAGAACTGGTTACACAGGAATGCATTCAGGTGGGTTTTGAATGTCTCCAGAGAGGGAGACTGTGACCTCCCTGGGCTTCCTGTACCAACAAGAAAGGCAAACCCTTGTTTTAAAGATGTTTTCAGATACAGGTGCACTTTTTCATTTCTGCAGGTGAAGAAAGCCTTGGCTTAGTTGTATTCCCTTTGAAAAATAAGAGATTTTCATCTGAATTTTGTGGGAAAAGGGTTTTGATTCTGATTTGAATGGTGTGTATTTTTCCCCATTCTCTCTCTCTGAGGAATTACTTTTGCAAACGAAGTATATATACTGTATGGGTTAAACACTGCTCCATCTTTACTTTTCTATGAAAACAATAAATTTCCCAGGGATTGGGGGTCCTTTTACAGGGGTGTTTGATTAAGAATGTATTGTTTGTACAGTTGATTCTATCTGGAGGCAGATGATCTCTTGTGGCTGCTTTTGACCCTGATTTCAGAAATGGCTGAAAGAAAAAGTGCACAGGCTGAATTAAAACCCACAAAGGACTTGCAACATTTGTTGGATCTAAAGATCACGTAACAAAACCTTTGTAGTGATAGATATTGCTTAGGGTTTTTCTGATTTGCTTGCTGCAGTCTTAGCAGCGTTGGCATAGCTTCATTACGGGAACCTTTTGGTTTAGATGTGACATATGTCAACAGGATTTCCTTTCTTCCTGTAGGCTGTTATGGCACCTCTTTAAATGTATAAACTAGGCTAAGACAGCTCTCATCTATCCACTGATGCAGCCATGTCCCTGTCAGGGGCTTTGCCATCCTGGAGCAGATAGCTGTGGTGTTAAAGTTTTCATGTGAGGTCATGGAAGTACAGGGCAGTTATGGCACAATTTTGTGGTATAAACTGGATAGTGCCTCCTTATGCAAAAGTGAGAAACATATTCAACTGCTATCAGTTCAAACAAATCAATGGGAAAGCTGCCTGTGCTACTATTGCATGCAGAGTTTTGAGGCAGCTCTTTTTCCTTTAAAAATAGTGAGTTAAATGGTGTGTTTTGAAGAGTGAGAATCATTAACGGCAAGCAGAAAATTGTGCACAGCATTTGAACACTGATTATCAGAAAGACCTTTTGTTAATTATGAATTAGGCTAAATATATTTGCTTTATGCATGTATTTTGTTGCTTTAAAAAGTAGTTGTCAAGGGTTCTTTCTAATAACGATAGAAAATAAACACTGGAAAGGATGGGAAGGAGGGCAGTGATGGGAGAAAAGAATATATGTCTGTTTTTGCATCTGAGGATCTTGTTTCTGTTGCTGTATCGTTCCAGCCTTACTCTTTTCAAGTATCATCTGACCTCAAATAAACATATTGATCCCTGGGGTACTCCTCACTACTCAGATCCTAAATAAAACAAGTAAGCCTGCTGGGGTCATCTTCTCTGCTTGTCTTTGATCAGGAGAGCTTGCAGTTTCTCACAAACTTGATAAAAGCCCATTTCCCCTGAATATCTGCTGGTGACTTAGAAATGCATTTTATCAGTCTTGGATTTTGTGATAGTTTTCTTCCAAATACATGTTCTTCTGTAGCTATTTACAAGGGTTACCATGCCTCAGACAGCCAAAAGCCATTTACTGAGTGGATATTTTTAATATTGAACCATATTTAAACACATTTCACATTGAACCATTCCAGTCAACATGAGTCTGTGAAAGGGAGGTGCTGCTGACCAACCTGATCTTCTTCTATGAGGAGGTGACCCACCTAGTGGATGAAGGAAAGGCTGTGGATGTTTTTTACTTAGAGTTTAGTAAAGCTTTTGGCACCATTTCCCGCAGTGTTCTCCTGGAGAGACTGACTGCTCAGGGCATGGACATGTGCACTTTTTGCCAGGTAAAAGACTGTCTGGATGGCTGGGCCCAGGGAGTGCTGGTGAATGGAGTTAAATACAGCTGGCAGCAGATCACAAGTGGTGTTGCCCAGGGCTCAGTTTTGGTGTCTGACTTGTTTAATATCTTTATCAACTGGGTGAGGCGATCGAGGCCACCCCCGGTCAGTTTGCAGATGACACCAAGTTTGGCAGGAGCCTTGATCTGATGGAGGGCAGGAACACTCTGCAGAGGGGTCTGGACAGGCTGGATTGATGGGCTGTTGTCAATTTTATGAGATTTAACAAGGTGGCAAGGCCCAGTCCTGCCCTTGGGTCACAAGAACCCCATCCAGCACTACAGACTGGGGGCAGACTGGTTGGAAAGCTTCCCAGTGGAAAAGCACCTGGGAGTGCTGGTCAACAGCCAGTTGAGCCAGAGTGTGCCCAGGTGGCCAAAAAGGCCAAAGGCATCCTGGATTAGATCAGAAATAGTGTGGCCAGTAGGACCAGGGCAGGCATTGTCCCCCTGTACTCAGCACTGCTGAGGCCACATCTCAAATCCTGTGGTCACTTTTGGGTCCCTCACTACAAGAAAGACATTGAGATACTGGAGCATGTCCACAGAAGGGCAAAAGAGCTGCTGAAGGGTCTGGAGCACAAATCCTATGAGGAGCAGCTGGGGAAGCTGAGGAAGCAGCTGTTTAGCCTGGAGAAAAGGAGGCTCAGGGGGACCTTATTGCTGTCTTATGACTACTTGAAAGAAGGTTGTAGTGAGGTGGCAGTTGGTTTCTTCTCCCAAGAAGTGGTATTTGGAAAAATGTCTTCCCTGAATGGAGATGGTCAATGGGGATTGGAGCAAGCTGCCCAGGGAAGTGGTTGAGTCACTATACCTGAAGATATTTAAAAGACATACAAATGTGGCACTTAGGGACATGGTTTAGTGGTGCACATGGCAGTTTTAGGTTGATGGTTGGACTGGATGATTTTAAAGAACTTTTCCAACCTAAATGATTTTATGATTCTGTAAGAACTAAAGTCAGAGGGACCATCAAGACCAAAGCAAGTGATTACTGAGGCCTCGAGGCAGTATCAGTGTATCTTTGTTTATGAAAAACATCAAGTTGTTGAAATCTTGTCTTTCTACTGCTTAAATTGCCTCACAACTGGAAAATATGTCCCAGTGCTGTGTGCAGACATGGATTTACCTGGGAATGGTAGGGTAAGTATTCACTCATAAAAAAGTTTTGGATTCATGACTTGGAGATGGTGCTCATTCACACTGCTGCTAGATCCAGTCCTAGTGCATTTTAATTCTCTTTTGCTACAATGTAAGACAATTATTTACAGTTCTTTTCCATATTAATGGGTACCTTTGGTATGGATGGCAGGATTTGGGTAGCAGGGAGGCCACAAGGGTGGCTTCAGAAAGAAGCTGCCAGAAGCTTCCCCTCTGCCTTATAGAGCCAGTTCCAGGTGACTTCAAGATGGATCTGCCACTGGCCAAGGCTGCATCAGTCAGCAACAATAGTAATGCCTCTGTAGTAACATATTAAGAAGGGGAAAAAGTTACTGGGCAGAAGTAATTGCATCTAGGACTGAGGATATGTGACAGAAAAAGCTCTGCTTCTCGTTTTCCTACACTAATTTGACTTGTGTAAATTCAGTTAATTTCACTAAGTCAAGTCTGTTTTGCCCATGACTGTAATTGGTGAGAGAGCAATGGAGTGGTTAATGTGGATATTGCTACTGGAAAAACCCACATATGTGGATAAAAAAAGTGGTTTGAGTGGCAGCTTAGACTTTGTCTAATCTTCAACATCACACAATTTTCTTCTTTGTCCTCACCTTAGGCCGCTAAATGAATATTTTTGAAACCACACAGTTAATAATGAATGTCTTCTCTTGGTGGCTTGGTGAATATCTGCTAGTAAATCCTCACAGAGCTTCAGGAGAGAGTTCTTCCCCTTCACTGGAACTTAGCTGGGAGTATTGCTGATAATATACTATACTGTCATTGGGGGGCAAACATGCTAAGACTTACAGATCTGCTGTAAATTCCTAAAGGAAAGTCTTGGCATTTAGCATTTTCATAGTTTTTTTTCCCCCAGTGCCTCATCCTAATTTTTGAGAAGTTGAATCACACAGTTTATTCAGTTTGAAAACCATATTGTATCCAAAGCTTGGAAATATGCTGGAGGCCCTAGGATTTTTTTTCTGCACAGCGAGCATAACATTTTGATATTGCCTTGTACTTTTTGGTGTTCTTTGAATGCTCAAAGCTTACTGGAGTTTCAAAATATGATTCTAGTAAAGATGTATTTTCAATTATCATAATTATTTCTTTGTTTTCAGGGTGTGTTCTGTTCTTTATAAAGCAGTAAAAAAGACCAGCATCTTGTTAATGACTTTAAGGTCAGCATGTCACCCAGCATCCACTCCCTGTGGGCCCACAAAACAAACAGTGGTGCCATTTCAAGGACTGTCACAAGCACCAGGTTAAATATACTTGGAACTATGGGTTCTTGGGGTCAAAGGTTCATACATGATTCTCTTGCTTTCCTGGCTGTTGAAAAAACCACCATGAAGTGGTCAAAGTAATAAGTGAGTACATGTCTTCTTCCCTATCATCCCAGTAATTTATATAATTCTGTTCAGTCAGTGGAGTTCAAAGAGCCCAGTTTCAGGTAACTGACAACTTACTTACACCTTAATCTCTCAGTTTGAACAACATCTGCCATCAAGAGAAGGGAACACTAAGGCACATCCATATCAAATTCATAATGTTTTCTACTTCTGTAGATTGGAGTCTAAGAACTATATAAGCTTATAAGGTATGCAAAATAATGGTAGGGTCTAAATCAGCAAAGCTAAGGTGTAAAGATCAAATTTTATAGATTAATTTGTGGAGTGCCACCATTAATACATTGGTTTAAAAAGAGACTACACAACTGGTTACCTATTCCTAGCTATAAATTAAAGTGTGTTCTCTGTGAGAGAGCTCAGTATTGACACTGAGTATTAATACAGTAAAAACAAGTTCATTGTTCAGGGAGATATTCTACAGCTAGAAAAGCAGTAGGATTTTTGG
Organism: Notiomystis cincta; assembly: GCA_013398075.1. Taxonomy (NCBI): domain Eukaryota; kingdom Metazoa; phylum Chordata; class Aves; order Passeriformes; family Notiomystidae; genus Notiomystis; species Notiomystis cincta. Next base: position 133,714 of record VZRX01013352.1, on the reverse strand, counting down.
GAACTACTGGTAAGAGAGCTTTCAATATTTTTCTTTTTAACCCTCTTTTTAATGTAAACTACAATTATTGATGCTGTTGCCATACAGAATGAAACATTACATGTTCCTCTACTATATAATGGTGTACTTTTACTTGACAATATCAGAACTAGTAAAGAAAAAAAAGAAAAGCTTGGGTGTTTTTAAATAGGCAAAACCCCCTTCAGTAGGAAATTTCTCATAGAGAGCATTACCTTTATTCAGAAATACTACTGTGGTGCCTCTCTGAGAGTTGACATCTGTTGATGTGTTTTCAGTCTTCTCTGTGGATGTCTAGATTAAGGTGACATACTTTTCTCTGTTAACACATGATATGAATCTAGTCTTAATGCATAATGTCACACAATACAGGTGAAGAGCACCTAGGAGAAGGAAGAAAAGAGGCACTGGAATTTCCAAGAAGCATTAAACAGCACTGTCAATTCATTTTGTTTGAATTTTATGCAGACTATTTTAAACTGAAAAGTCAAGATTTCACCTAATGTGAAAATATTAATTTATTCAAAAGTCTGTCTGGGATACAACCATTATTACAGAGAAACTTGAGCCATGCCTGTAAAAAATATGAACACATATACATGTGGAACAGGAAAATAGAAATATTTTAGAAGAATAAATAAAGCTAAATAAATTAGTGTGTTGGGGTATGCATGTGTGTTTCTGTGCAAACACAGTTCTTGGCTTCTTCCTGCTGCTTACCTCCATGTGTGGCTGACATTTGGGAAGGAGTTAATCCTTGAGAAATTGTTCAGTCAATCCAGAAGAGCAATGACATGAGGAATTTGAGGCTCTGAACTTGTAGAAAGCCCACCTGTTCATTTTGTTTTTAAATGATTCTAACAGGTAATGGATTTTCATGGAGTAGTTTTATTACTGTTGAATCAATGTTTTTGGATAAAAAGTCTTCCTCTGAAAGAAATTTGAATTTCAGCTGTCACTGGATTGGTTGCTTCTGAATGGATTTAGCATTTGAAATAGGTGTACTGGGAAATGATTCCCATATTGAAAAAAAAAAAATCAGTATTTTCTTTTCTCTTGTCTAGATTGACAGGCACAAAATTCAAGAGATTCATATAGCTGACATTAAATGTACTCTAGAGTGTATCTAAGAGTGAGCTCTAGCCTATCAGTAACTGTGCCTTACAAATTTTATTTGGGCTTTTTTTTTTTAAAGTATAAACCCTTATTTTAACTGAAAGGGATTGATAGGTAAATTGTGGGTGTGACATAAAGGGCAGATAGAGAAACCACTTCATGCTTAATGTATCAATCTTATCATAAATTGTCTGGAGACTAGTGACTGCAGGGAAATTACAGGAGGCACCAAAACAGCTGGCAGCTGCATTTTCAAATTCATAGATGGAAATAAAAAATAAGTAATTGTTGGAATTCTGTGTTGTGTGATATATGCTCACATAGTCTTCCTCTTCTTTCTGCAAAGGAATTAATCTCTAAGTGTATGAAAAAAGACACTTTCTTTATGTTTGAGCTCATAAACAATCTTTCATGCACCTCTTATTTCTTAATGTTTTCTTTAAGACTTGTAAATATTTATTTTTAAGAGGTTTCATAGATTATTCTCTCCTATATGTGGCTCTCATTCTTTCTGTCTCCTATTAAATGTAATGTGAAGGTCAGACTCTCAGGCTGCAGCAACAGCAAGGGGATGCATTTGAGTTGGATGTAGTTTCTTTTTGATGGGAATGTGATTTGCTAGGTTTCATACATCCCATGAAAAAACTCATGACAGCTACATGCTAAAACAGATAGCTTTTCTCTCTTCCATAAACCTTTGACTTGACTGCTCTGTCCACTACCTTTCACTAAATAGAAGATCTGTGCTAACTCTTGCCCAGCAGATGTTCAGAAAGCATGTTTAAATGTGGCAGAAACCCATGAAAGTATTTTCAGGGATCAGTTGGCTGCAGGTGCTGTCTGTGCTGAGATGGAAATGATTTATCTGAAGTTTTGTGCCTTCTGGGGTCAGGACCAGTAATTATTTCATCGTGGGGGAAATGCCTGTACCTACTAGGAAGGTACAGATTTGAGAGATGTGATGACAGTAGCTTCCCTCTTGTCATAAAATCTATCCTGACCAAACCTTCCTGAGCTTTTTTTTTCCCTTTCCTTGCCAGGTAGTCCAGTGTTTCCCCCCCTGCTCCTCCTTTTTTATTTTTTTTTTTAATCAAAGAACTATATCACCTTTCTGAAGAGACTTGAAAATGGAGAGTGTTACCACAACTGTCATGTTCCAAAATAACACAGAATACTCTCTAAAAAGAGAAAATTCTTTTCCCTAGTTTTGCTTGTTTGTGCACTCAGGTGTAGAGGATCATGTGTATAAAATTAAGCAAAAAAAATATTCCTAATTATTTTGAAAACCATTTTCTGTTGCCTTTTGAACCACCAGCTGTGCAATTGCTAACATGGTTCTAACAGAGCAAAAGTGTTCACATTGTAAATAATGATGAAGTTTATTAACAATAGAAATGTTACAACAGAATTTATTTTAGCTATACACTGTATTTTAGTGAAGTTTCCAGACCAGCCACATGTGAGGGAGATGCAATATTAGAAGATTATAAACTAGGAACTATGAATAAGGTCAAAACAAAAGCTGGAAATAGTATGCTGAGTACATTTATGAAGCTGGAACAACTCATAAAATTGCAGAGGATTTGTGTTCTCCTTGCTCTGTGTGAAGCAGATTCCCGGCATGAATTATCATTTGTGGAAATTGTGGAAGGCTAAGGTGTACAATTGCACCATATATCCTCTTTAGTGAGATGAAATTAGAATGAGCTATGTGTGACTTGGTCAAACATAAGGACAGCACAGAGACAAAATACATGGGTTGGCACTAGAGACCCAATTTCTTTGTAACTAGTTGTCTTTAAAGCAGCTTACAGAACCTCTTGGTTTATACATTGCTTTTTCTTCTGATTTAGTTAAGGACATTCATACTATTTTTCAAACTATTTTTTTCTTTACTGTTATTCAGGAGCTATTCTTCAGGAAACATTTAGGATAGGTATAAAATTCCAAGGCAGGTTTATTCATGACTTCTCTGTTAGTTTAGACATTTCTTCTTTTGTACCTCCTTGAGGACAAGCACACAAGTCACTTGAGTTGAAGAATGGAGAAAGAAGGAGTTGCATGTTATACTTTGATAATCAGCTTTAAAGTAATAAAGCCAGGAGGATTCAGAAATGTAATAATAAATCTAATAGGAAGACATTCACTGTAATAGATAAACAGTGAAACACATGAGAAGAGCTGAAGGCTGTAATCACATCTTGTAGTGTTTTTCAGTGTGTGAATTCAGTCTTCACTGGTGTTACATCTGATCTACAGCTGTGGGAAGGAAGCAGTGCTGTGTCTGTGTACATGGAGATCCAAACATGGCCAAGTTTTGCTCACTTGCAAAAGAATTTAAATGAGTAGTCTTTATCTGGCAAGTGCTATCTTTCTGTACTAATTACATTAATATGCACTTAACATTTGCAAATTAATTATTACATTCCTGTTCCACTGTTGCAATCAAGTTGTTTAAGACTGTTTCGTGGTAACTGGAAGTTGTGCATACAGTCTCAGGTAGGGTTAAGAAGGAATTCATGTTCTTGCTTTTGCTGTAAGTTTTCTTTGAAAATATTTAAAACACTGAAAATCAAAAGCTGATTTTTCATGTTTTTTAATTGAACTCAAGACAGCAGAGCTAGCAGCTGGCAATCATTTTAATATGGTACTGTAGTTCTCTTTGAGCAAAAGCACTGCATCTAATGAAAATGTCATGATGTAATATGAATTACTTCATAAATACATTTTTTTGTGAGTAATAGCAATTGTAGTTGTATTTCTTACCAAAATTGATTTTAGTCAAGTGAATAAGATAAATATGCCATTTTCTCTTTAGTTCCTTATTGTTTTCTGCCAAATATACACATTTATGAACTTTATGGTTCATACCATGACTTGCTGTCATGTAGGTATTGGCTAGCATGTGCAGAATTTTGTTCATTTTTTCTTGTTTGTAGTATATAATATATAATCACATGGTTACTCTCTGTATGATGTGCTTTTCTGACCCACTGTAGTTTTCACATTCCAAGTGTTGGTTGGTGGGCTGTATTTCCTTAGGGGGGTTAAGTTTTAGCTTCCTTACCATGAAGGGGTGGGTATTTGAAGATTTGAGTGCATTGGAGAGAGATGTTCATACAACCACTGTGAATATAGTCCTCTGTTATTCTGCACAGGTTCCTGCCTGGTGGAGTTATTCTCATCCTGTTGTACTAATGGAGAACTGGTCTCTTGAGCTGATCACTTTCCTACAACCTAATAAGGCAGATGGATTTGGATTTTGGATGCAAAGTGATCATAGGGTGTATATATATCCTTCACACTGGTCTACTGGAAAACTTTTGGAAAGTCAGCATGTGAGTGGGTTGTAGACTGGCAGGGCGAAATTTCAGCCCTGGAATAGGTACATGTATTGCTGAACTCACAGGCTGCTGAAGTTAAAAATGTTTTGGGGTGAACATCCAACCACTGACTAAACAGAAATTCTCATTTGAGAGGATGTGAAAAATACATAATAATAGGGATGTCTCTATAGAGAGAACTGTTATTTTTTTAGGCTGATGTGTGCTTACATGCCCTGAATCTTCTGTAGTTCTCCAGTTGCAGCTTTTTATTGCTTCTTAGCAGCTGAGTATGACTTTGGCAGAAAGTAGTTGATGATGCATGAAAGAAAGTAGTATCCACTAGGGTGTTTTTTTCCCCTTCATTTTAACGCACTGCATATGGATATCTTCAGTATTGCATTTTATGTATTTTTACTATCAGTGCAAAGAAGTGGAACAAATGTGAGCAAGAACAGATTCCATTTGCTATTCCACTGCCATTATCCTGTTAGTACTTTATTACTTACTGAAAACCTATCTTGGAGTAATGGTGTGGTGCTGCTTACGAGCAAAGATGTGATTAATGGCAAGGTTTTGATCTTTTTTCTTTTGTAATGGGGAAATGCTAACTTAGAGCAGAAGTTATGTCATTTACCTTACTCACTGAGAGTTTAATGTAAGCAGCATGGAGGATGCCTGCTGTTTACAGTAGAACTGATAACATTACTCATTAGACATCTTTTCTTCCAGTTGATGGAGGCAAATTCTGCACACACTGATCTGAGTTTCTATATATGTATGCATTATTCAAAGTAAATGGGTGTATTTCATGCTCTTGTCTGTTTGGAAACCACTCATGGTGATTGTTCCAGGTATCAGAATTATTTGATCAGTTGCCTAGACCACATGGGATTATCTGTGTTTCCTGACAGTGGCTGAACCTTACTGTGCATGCAAGTGACAAAGCAACGTGACAAAGAACTACACTGACCTTTCCTTTTCTCATTAACCACTGCTTGACCTTACTGATTTCCTCAGAAAGGGAAGGGCCCTGGCTAGGACAGCACTGCCAGAAGCTTTTTTGGGAGCATCTTCCTGTACCTCCTGTTGTCACTTTCACTGAGGCATTCACTGTGCTGGAGGGATACCAAGAACTGCATGAAGATACATTATCCTGTCAGTTATGAATGAGTCTGCTAAGACTGTAAAGGGTTCTGGGTGTCCTTTCAGGTCTGCTTGTATATTTCAGCAATTGCCAAAATACAGCAATCAGCCTGGAGTAGACCCCCACTCCAGGTAGTCTGAAATATGGTTTCATGTTATTCTTTGTCCCCAGCAAACAGAATGAAACAGAAATCCCTCCTTCCCTGTCCCCTTATAATCCTTTTTCTCTTCTGAATTCATACATTCACTCTTGGAATCAGACTAGCTAGCAACCTAGTGTTTAGAGTCATGAGTTTGGCTTTTCAAATGCTGAGGGAGGAATTGAGCTTGTCTTCCATTACCTAGGCAAGTGCTCTTACTGCTCTGGAGAGGAAGCAAGGAACTCCACAGCATGCTTTAAAAAAACCTAGTGCTGGATGGTGCTTTAAAACTGTGATGCTAAGAAGTGTGAAAGCTCCAACTCTGAAATGTCCAAATTAGGCAATTTCAGATCCCCGTGGTTTGTGGATTCAAATTGAATTAGGCATAAACTAGATATTAAACACTTCCTCCCTCTTTAAGAAAATTTGGCATAAAGCAGAAAATTGCATTTTAAAGTGCCAAAGGAGACCTAAGGACACAGCTGTGCCTGCAACTGAAGTTGGGACTAGTCATTAATTATTCCCAACAATGCACAGTTTATCAGGTTCAGAATTTGGCATCAAAATCTTCACAGCACTTTTAGTCTGTAATCTCAGAATTGCTGATCTAGCAGGTCTCCTATTCTTAAGATGTTTCCTTTGAACACAGTAGATCTTCAGGGGATCAGAGGTCTGATATCAGGGTTAACAGTTCATAAAACTACCTTACTTAAATCAGTTTTAGCCTTAAATATTTCCTCAGAGCTTATGGGAAAAAAATCAACAGAAATGATGTAGCAGGAACGAAAAGGCAGTGTAAACTTGACTGAAATGAAATCTAGTTCAGAATATGAGGGGAGAACTGTGGGTGGTTTTGCTTCTCTGACTGACCTTGGGATCTTCTTCCAAGAAATGAGGAGTCTGATATGAGGAGAAGATAGGAGGAGAAAATTTGACAGATATGACAAAAAACTTCTTTCCTGTGTGTGTGACCAAGGACTGGCACAGATTACCTCTGAAGCTTGTGGAGTTTCCCTCACTGGAGGTATTCAAGACCCTTCTGGGCACAATCCTGTGCCACGTGCTCTGGGATGACTGCACTTGAGCAGGATGGTTGGACCAGATGACCCACTGTGGTTCCTTCCAGCCTGACCCATTCTCTGAATCTGTGATTCTCCATTACTCTGAACTTCTGTCCTATGTTATCTT
>VZRX01013352.1:46884-126528 GCA_013398075.1 Notiomystis cincta | reverse complement strand
TGGAGTGCTCTTTCATAAAGCCCAAAATCATTGCATCATTCCATCAAAAACCCACCTTGGCTTAAGAAAACTCAGTGTAAACTACAACTTGTTTCCTGTCCACCAGGATGTATATACCTGTAAGGTGTCTTTCCTGTCCCTTCTTAGCCATACATGTGCAACACACCCATTGCCTAGTTCTTAATCCTGAAAACACCATGTAAACTGCTTTTCTGAAGTCAGTGGTGTGCTTATTTATGCAATTACTTATATGCTTTATATACCAAAGCAAATTCCATGTCAAGTTACTTGCTTGTAACTTGAACACAGAGAGCAGGACCCACAATTTTTTCCTCCTTTCCAGCTGTGTTTCCTGTTCTAAGCCTAGAAAAATTATGGGTTGCAGAAAATAAGACCTAAAAATCAAATTATATTTACATCAAAGCAGAATTAAATAGTCCAGGAGCTGCAGCACAAAACTGGGCAATGTTCTTGATCACTCATAGCAGCCATGTGGTTCATACATGCCATCAGGTAAGAATGTGCATCTGGGTGTAAGACTTTTTTTCTTCCTTGTTACAGAATTGAGTGTGTTTACATGTGGATATCCATGGGTTTAAGAAAATTTGAAAGGAATTAAGAATATTTTTTCATGCTTTTTAAATAGTTAGTGGATGGACTTGAGCTATCCCAAGTGTGTTCCAAGTGTGTATTATTGTCTGGCTTAATTCCTGTGGTTTATCAGAAGTAAGCTGCTGATGTTCTTCAAGACAAAGCTTTATTGATTATTATGGTGCTCTCAGGGAATCATTACTGTCTTCCTAGCACCAGGTAGCTGTAACCTTTAGAGAACTGACTTCTGTTTAGATGAATTGTCATCTGTTTGATCTCTGAAGAGCCATGAGAGGATTACAGGTGACATGGGACATCACACTTCTTTGATTAACAAATTTTCATTGAGCTAAAATGTCTGTTCCTTTTCTTTTTAATATTCAAGATAGACTTAAAAATGCAAAAATAAAAAGAGAAGAAAGAAATCTGAAAAAACTATTAATGACCCCCAAAGCAAATACAAAACCAGAACATAAGAAGGAGAAGAAACAGTCTGCTTTTAAATAGTTCTGACAAAGAGAGCACAGTTAAACATGCCCTGTAAATTGTAACTATTTTTTTTTTCACTGAGAGGTCTAGGAAGTCATCAAGACAAGAATCCAAAACAATCACACTGGCTGCTGAAGTCTGATCAAGTATACTCAAACAATTTAGAAGTCAATTTCTCAATGACATGGATTACAAAAATGGTGCTGTTTAGATTTTAGGATACATTTTAAATCTTTACAGAAGTTTCTTAATATTAGTAAATTAATTTTTACAGGTAAATGTGGTTTTAAGCACAGATAGGCTATGTGTGGATTTGGTCAAATTCACAGGGTAATTTAACATGAAATAAAAACAAATATATAAAAAAAATGAAGCAGGTGATGTAGCACATGTTAAGTATTCAGTATTTTAAATACTGTACGTCAATGTTTGTGGCCCATGCACACTGTAGCATAATGATAAATGATATAGAAGGGCACCCTTTGAAAAGAATTTTCTTGTATGAAAGCTCCATATCTGGCCAAGGAAACTTTTCTACTCAAGTTTTCTTTTGGTTCATGTAGTTTCCAAATGATCAAGATGTACTACATGAGATGTTATTAATTAATGTCCTCTGTGAAGCCACTTAATCCAGCTATATGTTCTTAAATTGTCTTTGCTCTTATTAATACAGTTAAAAATTACCAAAAAAGAAACTGTTTTTTTTTTAGTTCAATAAAAAAACTGGAGCAAATTTTTTTTTATATTGATCTGCAATAATAATTCATGTATATATGTACTGGAACTATCCTCAAGGTAAAGAAAGGGTTTTGCCCCTTTTTCATCACAACTCATTTCTGAAGTATAAACAGAATAATTTCTTATTTATAATTAGAAAAAGGATGGGGAGAGAAGTTAATTTATTAAGGATAAAATTTATATTACAAATTTGAATTTTTAAAAGTTTGAGAACAGTTTTGTGTTAAAATGAGTTAGAGTAGCCATTGCACAAGGTTTTAATATTATTTATTTCTACATTCTGTCAAAGTAATAAAATCAAATAACAGAAGATGCTTTTTGATTTTCCAAAGATAAAACATTTTTGAGTGTTTGTAAGCACAGTGCATATAAGACTTCAGTTTTAAACCCAGAAAATATCTAACAAGTTCTCCTGCAATAAGGGGAATATTGTCTCTTGTTTCAAAGTCCACCATTATCAGAGGTGAAGTTCCTTCTTGAAATATATACAGTATGGAGCTCTTTACTGTAATTACCTTGCAAACATGAAAGATGAATATATTAACACATTTGCAGCTTTGGGGCACAGATTAAGAGGGTTTTTTCCCCATCTTTATGTCTTTTGATCTTTGGATTTGAAATGCATAGAGAATAAATCTAAGTAGTACTGTAACTGCAAACCCTGTCACAAGATGCCTTTATCCCCTTGGGAGAAAAGAATTAAGTTAGAAAGAGTCCAGTTGATTTCCTTGGTTTGCCAAAATTTTACTTGTTCCTATTACAAGCATAAATTGATTATTTCGAATATGTAAGAAGTCTGTAAAGAAAATAGCTTGACTTTCTGAGTTTTCATTTTTTCAGTTTTGAAACTATTAAATAAGCTCTTTGCATTTTTTCTTGGTTTTTAGAAAGTCAATAGGCATTTTATGTCCTGAACATTGTCTATGAATAGAAATTTCATCTTAAATCCTCAGTAAATAACGTGTGTTGGATTTAAAATGCATGAAGAGAATTGGTGCTTTATGTTGGAAGAATACTTTCTATATATCAGATGTCCATGTAATCTTTAGAAAAGACAGCAGTTTAGTTTCCTGAAATACAAAGAGACTATTTATACTTTTATTGTGTATTGCACACACTGGTTGAAATAAATCAGAAGTTGAAGCTAAAAGATACACAGAACAATTATATATTGTTTTAAGTATGTGGAATGTATATTTATATATTTGTCTAAGCACTCCAACCAATAGCTTTAGCTGAGCTGGGGCAGAGGCAAAACTGATGTTACTGAATGGCCATGATTTGTATGATTTGGAGATGTTTTTCAGGGTTATAAGTAGGCCATTTGTTTTTTGCCATACTTATAAAATAAAATAATTCTAACCAGGAAAAGCATCTTTGGTGTTCACATTGGTCCTGCTGCCATTTCCTGAGCATTGAAAAATAATCTGGACAATGTCTTCTGAAAAGATGATCATGGAGAGGTGGGCAGAGAGAAGAACCTTCCAAAGTTTAACAAAGGCAAATGCAGGATCCTGAATCTGGAGAAGAACAACTCAAGCACCAGCACAGGCTGGGGGACAATCTGCTTGAGAGCAGCTCTGCAGAGAAGGCCCTGGGGGTCCTGGTGGAGAACATCTGTCCATGAGCCAGCTGTGCCCTGGTGCCCAAGAAGGCCAGTGGTGTCCTGGGCTGCATCAGGAAGGGCATTGCCAGCAGGTTGAGGGCGGTGATCCTGTCCCTCTCATCAGCCCTGGTGAGGCCACACCAGGAGTGCTGTGTCAGTTCTGGGCTCCTCAGGACAACAGAGACATGGAGCTCCTGCAGTGGGTCCAGCAGAGGGCTACTGAGTTGGTCAAGGGTGTGTAAAATCTCTCTTACAAGGAAAGGCTGACAGAGCTGGGCCTGTTCAGCCTCAAGAAGAGGTGACTGCAAGGGTGCTTCATTCATGTGTATAAATATCTAAGAGAAGGGTGTCAAGAGGTTGGAGCCAGGCTCTTCTCTGTAGTGCCAGCCAATAGGACAGGAGGCAGCAGGCAGAAGCTGATGTGCATGAATTTCCACCTAAACATAAAGAAAGACTTGTTTACTGTTGTTTTTCTTCAGTATACAAGAAAAGGCATTTAATGTCTAAGTAAAGTTAGACACCAACTGTTTGGAGCTTTGAAGCTGAGTGCCGAGCTTGTTCCCTAAATGATCTCGAAGGGCAATTATCTTTCACATGTGAAAATGTTGGCAATTGCTGCAGTAAGTGGCTGCTTGGAAGCCCTGTTGTACAAGCACCATCAACTACTTTGGAACATTTTAAATTTCTTTCTTAAAACCCAACAGAGAACTGTAGAAGAAAAATAACTTCACATTTTGGTTCTTAGCAGCCATCTCCCTTAATTGACTGGGTATTTCTGCCAAGCAGAGGTTTTTAGTGCGATAGAGCAATGAGGCTGAGGAGATGTCAGATGCTCTTGTTTCACAGCAAATGGATCCATGATGGATTAGCTGAGCACCTCCTACCAGAGGTGACAGGCCCAGATAACATGAACTGAAGTCCTCTGCCACCACGCAAACAGAGCAGCAACCCAGGGAGATTGATTGGGATACCATCAATGTACAGTCCTCTTCAAGGCATGAATTCAGATCTAGAAAGCCCTTTCCGATGTACTTCCACTCAAATGAACTTTATTTTATCATTACTCCTTGCAAATAAAGTTACCTGGATCTCAGAACTTTGTTTCCTCTGTAGACAGATATTGACATTCTCTGAACTTGCTTACTGCTGGCAAATTCTGCTGTCCCAGTGATATCGCTGTCTTTTGATACATGTGCATTTTTATTCAGGAGAGGTGTTTGGTATTGCTAATTTGTGGTTCATTAACTATGGGCTCTTTTTTTTGTAGTGATACTGAGAAGAACAATAACCTCATGGCATTTTACAGGAGCTCAATACCATGTACTGAAGTGATTTAATTGCAAACCTCATGGGTTTTTTCATATGATTTTGTCATTGTTTGTATTTAAATATGTATGAGTGGTACAATAGATTGTAAATGTTATGTTACAAGTAACAAACCCACATCATCTCAATATGGGAGGATATCCAATGAAGATTAACACGTAATAATGACTTTGGGCTAGAAACACTTGCTTTCCTCTTCTGTCTCTTTTGTTTTCTCCTTAGCAATGTCTCACAGTGAATTTTTCAGTCTCTTATCTCAGTCTCTTGAGTGTCACCCTTTTCTATAACCCATCACATTTTTGTATAGAAGAGAAAGCAGCTTCCTCTCTAAGAGGACGCTCCATTAACCCATTTATTCTCCTAAAAAGAAAGTATTGTTACTACTTTCAAAGTTAGGCCATCTAGATGCAATTCTCCGTAAGTTTCACTGCTGAAATTAAAGAGAGTCTCCTTTTAGGACAGAAGTTATTTTATTAGTCATGGCTCCTTCCAAGAAGATGCCTACTGTCTGTTGTTGGTTTCTTGGTATGATGTGATGATATTTCTTTATGTGAATCCCCAACAATCAAACTCTCTAGGTTTTCAAACTTGGTAGTTGAATTTGGCTCGTGAAAGTCCAAAGGAAAAGCATCCATGAAGACTTGCATGCCAGAGCTGAACACCCCTGTTGAGGGGGAACTAAATGGACTGGTTGCAATCTTGGAAAGAAGAACTCACATCACTTGTGTAAAACCCTGCATTCTATCTCAGTGGGAAGAAAAGCCTCCCAATGCTACTTGTGATATCTTGTCTTCTGTTGTACAAAGGAATTAGTTAGACTTTCAGCATGGTCCAGATTTTGTGTCCTTCAAAAAAACCAACTTCCTTGCTGGATGCTAGAAGATTCTGACTTCATCTTTATCATGGACGTTAAGTATATGAAAATGACTTTTTGTTTTCCCTTTGTCATGTGTTACTCATATATTTCTACAAGACATTTAAATTGACAAGTTTTTTTAGTTATTTTTGCCTTCACCTGGAATTACTAAAATACGTTGTACTTTAGATACTTTTTTGTTCAATAGCATTAAAATTAGGAAATAGTTGCTATTAATACTATTTGTCTAATCTACATGATTTAGGATATAAGGAGTTGCTTTGTGGCATCTGAAGGGCATTTGATACAGCCATATGATAACAGTTCCTCCTTTGGATGAGATGCTGCTGGAAACATTTGCCAGTGGGCAGGTAGAAGGGAGAGACTAGCAGTCATCAGCACGTTTGCAGACTGCAAATCATCTGGACATTTTAATTCAGGCTTGAGAAAGAGTGAATGGCACTCAGTGTCATGAAAGCCTGAGCGATTAATTATAAATACATGCAAAACAGTGAGCACTGGAAGGGATAATTTGAGATGCCTTGGATTCAAATTCTTGGGTGTCCATGCAATTAAGTAGTTCTAACAACCTGGCTTGTTCTTTTTTAGTTATTTATTTTTTAATCTCAGGCAGACTCTGTCATTTGACTTAGGTCTTTTCAAGTAGTAGTGTCATGGTACTTAGCAGTAATTACTATGGGTGCCAGTACCCTTGTGGTTTCTTATTAATGAGGTGCTTCTCTAGGACCAGCTTCTTTCTAAGGGCAAACTTCATTGGCAGGATAGCTTGGGAGGTCCAGTTTGAGACATGGCCCTTCAGGAAACATTTTGGAGCCTGTGAATCTTGCACAGGGCACTGAATGTGCACTCGATAACTGTAGCCAAAGGTGAAAGTGTGCTGAGGCTGCTACCAGAAATTTTGAGGGGCTCGTTATGTTTAACTCCAGTAGCTCAGTAGGTTACTGCTTTACTGAAATAGATGGGACAGCTGCAGTTCAGCACTCTTCTGCTGAACTAGCAGGCAAAATTTAATAGTGAACTACTACACAAAAGAAGCAAAGGGTCACAGAGAGCATCACTGAAAGAAGGCTGGAAGCAATGTTTACCCAGGGAGATTTAATCGGTACTCAGGTGGTCAGAAACAGGGATGGCCAGTTTTAATTAGTCCTTGGAGACATGTGAAACATGTGGCAAGCTACTGACTGTTTGTTTTGGATAAACAGAAAATGCAGAATGCCTGGCACTGCACTTGAGGCTGCAATTAAGGGTTACCATTTTTCATGCTGCTGTTTACTCAGTCGCTAATTGGCACAAGCCATGTGTTTTGATCTAAGCAAGGTTCGTTTACCTATCTGTTAGTAAAGATTCTGGTTTTCAGTCTAGACAGTAATACATCAAAACCACGGAGAAAGTACAAAAAAAGACATGAACCTGTCAGAGCAGGTCCAGAGGAGGGCCACAAAAATGATCCAAGGGATAGAGCACTTTCCCTATGAGAGACAAACGAGAGAGCTGTGAAAGTCCAGCCTGGAGAAGAGGAGGTTCCAGGGAGATCTCTTTGCAGCTTTTCAGTACCTAAAGGAATGCTTATAAGAAAGGGATGAACAGATTTCTTAGAAGGGCTTGTTGTGGTAGGGTAAGGGTTATGATTTTAAACTAAAAGAGGGTAAATTCAGACTAGATATAAGGAAGAAAATTCTTACAATGAGGGTGGTGAAATACTGACACAGGTTGCCAAGAGAGGTTGTGGATGAGCCATCCCTGGAAAAATCCAAGGCTAGGTTGTATGAGGGTCTGAGCAACCTGACTGAGTTGAAGATGTTCCTGCTTATTGGAGGAGAGTTGGACTAGATGGCCTTTAAAGGCCCTTCCAACCCAAAGCATTCTATGGTAAAAAATCAGTCAGTTTATCTTTGTCAGTCAGTTTTTTACTACTGGAAAGCAAATCAGGGCTGATGACCTGATGCATTACTTAGTTAAAATCCAGTGTAAAAAATGGAATTTTAGAGCCACACACTGATTTTTTTTTTGTCTCTCCCTCTCACTCATCTGTCATTAAGGAAATCCCAGGAATTATTACAGACAAAGCAAAACTAAGATTGTGGTAATGGTTTTCTCTTTGATATGCATGTCTAAAACTAACCAGATTTTTTCTACCTTCATAACCCTCTCCTATCTAAAATATAATTTGGCTGTATAGCGATTTTTTTTCTGAAAGATACAGAATTACTGTACTCAGAACTGAAATCACATTTAACTGTGTGACATAGCCACCAATTCAGTATCATGCCAGCTTAAAGCAGTTTTTCTCACAGTAGGTTACTTTGTTACTTCAGTCTCCTCTAGCAAGGGAAAAGCTCATCATTCCTTTGTGAGTTTATTAATGAGAAAATGATAATTGATGAAATGTGGAATAATCTATTACAGATTTTCTATAGGTTTTATTTTAGAAATCCCTATATTCCTTTCTCATGAGGCATTATTTAAACTTCAGCTCTACGATTGTATCTTTAATTCTGTATCATAATGCGTGTAGTAACTAAAGCATGGTCTTGTGTGAGCTAAATGATATTAATGTTAACAGAAGCACAGCTAGACAAACCACAAGTGTGCTTGTGTGTGCTGTCTGAGTTAAATGAAGTGGAAATTTACTACTGTGAGCTGTGCAGTGTGAGATACCATACGGTCTCATTTGTTTGCAACTGATCTTCAGGCACGTCCTCTGGGGGCAAAGACATCTAGACATCTTCTGTTTGTCCATTGCACAAAAAGGGATGTGACTGCTTTTAGCATGTCCTGAGGGAATCAGTACCCAGTTGGTACAGAGAGGAAGGAAGCACAGTGCATTGTTTGTGGCAAAATGGAATGGGTGTGCTGTCCTACACATGGAGCAGGTAACTTAAGGAGGGATGGCAACACTCTGAGGCACAGTTCCTAGTAAGGCACTATGCCTGTTTGCTGTTTCTTCATGATACTACTCAGGTTTTATGTTTAGGGATCCTGAGACATCTTCTGGTAAAATATTTCTCCTTAAAAGTAGGTTTGCCAGTTGTACCTCCACAAGCACACCTATTTGCAGAAAGAGTCTGGGTTAGACAAAATTTCTATGCTGGAGTTAAAAAATAAGTGGTGAAAGCATCCTTTTTAATACTTTAAAAATATTTCAGACTAAGAAGTAGTGGAATAGTGTTCATGAGCCTCAGTCTGAGCAGTCTATTTGTCTTGTCTTGTGCTGTCTGCTGCTGAGAAGCCATAGGTTCTCTCTGCTGTGTTGTCTTGAACGAACATAAACACACAGATCATATTCATGGCATTGCATAAAATATCCCTTCTGGGCTTTCATTTAGTAATGAGAGTAGACAACAAAGGTGTATGTAGGAATACAGAATACCTTTCACACTTTCCTACTTAAGGTCTCCAATTTAAGGCTTTTTATTAATGATTTAGTCTGCCAATGTTGTCTTAAAATCTTTGTATCCAGTTTTCCCTTGGGAGAAAGTCCGAAATGGTTCCTTTCTGTCCATTCATCCATTCAGTTCATCAGATCTGAGAAGTTGTTTTCATCAGCTGGTCAACCTTGTAGTCACCTATTCTTCATCTAAGTTCTCTACCTACCCAGTGCTGAAGAACATTAGGAACTTTTCTGTCTCTCGAGCATGCCTCGAAGGCTCAGAAGTCACTCATAGCAGGCATAGCTACTACAAATCCACTCTTGATTCCAGTATTGGCAGAGATTATGTGAAAAAACAGAAGGAAATGGTATCTCCTCAAATACAGTCAGTCATTTTAAAAAACACTAAAGAGTACATTGTACTTTAAAGAGTACATTGCTTCATTTTGCAATGGCTCCACATTAGGGTATTGCTGTATTTACCTTTATATTCCTTCCAGGTGAAATCTCTGTAAGAAGGTGTGACAGATTCTGCAAGGGCAGGAAAGACAGAGTTCTGTTGGGGGAGGGCAGATCAGAGTAAAGATTGTTTAGAAGTTTAACAATCATGTTGGGTGTACAGAGCTATGGTTCTTTTTGCTGCTTACACTCTGGCTGTGTTTAGTAGTTACACTGTCACTGTGGCACATTGTTTTTTAAATTGACAGTAAGAGTGACTTGGTATTCCAGCACTGGTATTTCCTTGAAATGTATGTAACACTGTGAGTTAAATAAGAAAGTCAGTTATTTTCTTCTGAGATTGCATAAAATCTGCTGGAATTCTTTTACTTTTGATTGAAATTCTTTTTCTGCCCCTACAAATGTACCTATTAGTCCATAGTTAAGACTAACAGTCACATTTTCTGATAGAAACTTTGACTGCTTCTAAAAGAGAGAAAAATGCTGCAGAGTTACTGAGACACTTTTTAAAAATTTATTTCAAATTTTCACTTGCATTCTTTTCACAAAGAATAGGAGCTTGTGGAAATTAGGAAAAATAAAAACCTAATTTTAATGAAGACACAGGTGTCAACTGACAAACTGGAGTATCATTGTTTTATGGTTTATGCTTAGCTCATTCTGTATTTATTTCCCTTGTTTGCCTAAGTCTGATGTTTTGTAACCCATCATTGTCCATTTGGGTGTCTGTCTCTGAAGAGGTTTTGACTGTGCCTTCGCTTTGTGTATCACAGTTTCAGTTCCAGTCATGTGGCCCACAGAGTGTGCCAGGAGAATCACACAAGAGCACTCGTGGCAGGACCATAGCATTTCACTGCTGCACAGAAGACAGCTACCTACAGGGGTTTGAAAGCCCCCAGTATTTATGTACATATACCAGCAGAAACTGAGGAAACAGATTTAGTAATCTGCTCCTTGACAGGAGTCTTCTATGATTTTCTGGTCCTGGGGTGGTTCCATTCAACAAGGAAGCACAGAGGAGTTGACTTTACTTATTGGGGTGTTTTCAAGTTAATGGAGCTTTTCATGTGTGCATGGCCAAGGTCAGAGATTAGGGCAGTATTTATGGACTCAGTTCAGAGGGATGGTATACACAGTGACTGTTAGAACAGAAACCTATAAAGTGAAGGAGGATGATAGATATGTCAAGCTGCTTTTGTTCTTCCCATGTGTTTATTATGTGTCTTACTTGTAATAGTCCTACTTTAGTTTCCGCTCTGGTGCCATGTAGTACTTCAGTTTTTAAGAGTACATTGCAACCTGTCAGTCTTACACTGCATTTTACTTTCTCTGAGGACTGTTTGAATTTGAAATCAGGTTATTTACATAAGGCTGCTATAAAATGTTTGTTACATGTCTCTGCTTGTTTTCTGCTTGTGGATGCTCACCAGGCTGTGTATAGAGCTGTATCTCAAGATGACTGAATCTGAGGAATATTCAGAACCTGTCTTCATGTGTATGGAATACTGCACTTCCCTGTGGTGTAGAGCTCTGACTGGTTGCTGGATGATCAAAGATCAGTGGTGAGAAGTCAGTTTCTCTCTGTGGAGGGTATGGAAACCCCTCCAGAGCTCTGTGCTTGTGGGCGTGCTGCATTGCTAGTTCACCTTGAAGGGTCTTATGTCAGTCTAAGCCATGTGCACTTTATCATGCATACAGCACAAGAGACACTGAAAAATTGTAGGTGTCTGCCACAAAATCTTCCTTGTTTGGCTTCCTGACACCATATTTGGGGCTGTCAGTGTCCTCAGCAGACCATGCTCCCCTACCAGCTCATGGTCAAAGTCACATCCTGCTGTTCTGTAGCAGTTTCACACTTCCTGCTTGAACTTTTCCCTTCTCCGACCTTCAGTGAGCCAGTCACTGGAAAAGCAATAGCCCTGGGCTGGTGGTCTTGCTGTGCTGCCACCATTGTGCTTGGTACAAGGACAGGCTCAATCAGTTGGGTCTTTCAGGGACAGATGAAGGGAAGGACACAGAAAGTGTGCCCTAAATAGAGGAAAGCCTCCCAGCAAGGTTATAAACTAGAAATCAGGACTTGAAGTAGATTATTTTCTATGTGGTCATAGTTTTGATGCATATTAATGATGCCACAGGCTAAAGTTTGATAATAAAAGTGAATTAGCATTTGTTGGGAAAATGTATTCAAATTCATTTTTTCCAGTTGTTGATTTAACATTTCCTTTGAAAGCAGCTGTAATCTTTGATGACTAATTCTGTGACGATTAAAATGAAATGTGTAAAAGTGCTGAATTATCTCTGTCTCAGCACAATAAAACTGGCCATATCATGCTTACCAATGTGAGTAGATCTTTTCCTTTCTAATTTGCTGAGGTTATCACAAGAGTCTTGAAATATAGCCTATTTGTGCAGGTCTAATTTCCAGCTAACTCAAGCCCTACATCATGTTTTTTTAATATGGTTTGTACAGAAAAATAAATTAGGTATTTAGAAAGAACTCACTATATTTCAAAATACCCAAGTGAGCTTTTTGCAGGGACCTTGCAATTAAATTGCAGATAACATTGTTGCAAAACTGTGGCTCTTTTTCAGGATTTGCAGTTTAATGTGTTCAACAGGGATGGGTCCCAAACCGAGTAAAACCAAATGGATGGTTTTTGCTTTCAAGCGTTACTAATTCACTCTTCTCTGCCTGGGAACTAAACAAATGCAAAGCTGTTTCACATATTCTGTATACATTGTAGAAGCAGGTGATTTGAAACCTACATTGTTTCCATTACTCCATGGTTGTGTTCAGGACTTCAATATTTCTTTTCACACCTTCCCTTTCTCATCTGTCACTTGTGCGTGTGCATATATAGATATTGTACATTATCTTAATAAACTTGTAGGAGCAGGTATTGTCATTGCTGATTGCTTCAGTAATATCTTCAGTGTGGGAGCCCCTTTTAGGTGTTTTAGCTGCTTTTTCATTAAAATAAATAACTTTATGACATATAAATATAACAACTATTTACAAGAAAGATTAAAAAATAGTGAAAAGTGTATTGATGGTGTAATTCTAATTGAGTTTTGATTGGAATATTTGGTAGAGTGAAAAAAATCATAAGCTTTATGTCCAGTTTTCAACCCTGAATTCTGCTTCAGATTATGTCGATATAATCTACCTGTGTATATTATGCTGCTTCAGACTTGGATATTCAAAAGACAGAATAAACAAAAATTAGTACCAAAACATATAATATAGGCTGTGAGTTTAGGTGGGTTGTTACTCCTTTAAAGAATTTGGGAATCATCCTATAGTTAAAGCCCCAAAGATTCTGCATAGGAAATGTTTGAGGGGTTTTTTAAAGGTCTGAGTGCTGTGTGATAGAGGAGGTGGCAGCTTTTTTTTTGAGTGTAGAATTGTTGATTTAGAGTGAGGCTACTGATCTAGTGCCTTGAAGGGTGGTTTTGGAGCCAGTTTTAGCCTCTGTGATGATGACCTTGCACAAGAAATAGCACTTGTGAAATTTGGTGATTGATGAAGCCAGGAGGCATTGTCAAATCAGAGGGTGACTGAATGGAGAGAAATGGCCTGAAAGTCAACAGTGCAAAGTGCAAGACATTGTATATAGGGACTGGTATTGGGATTTACTGCCCTTAACATAGAGCCACTTTGTTGCAAATAGCTGAGGAAGAGGAAGCCATTATTTTGTCATTTGCTAAAAAATGTCTATAAGCAGTTAGGGAAAAAGTGTAGTAGCAACAGGCTGGATATGATGACCCATAAAGTTCCTTTCATTGTTCCTGTGTCAATTGCTGGCTCGACAAAAAGTGCATTACTCTTTGCAAAAAAAGGTGAATACAGCAACATTTGTTGCATAACTGATGTCTTCAATATTGTATATATACTTTTACAAGCAGTATTTTGAATAAACCAGCATGTAGTGCTTGATGGAATATTGGCACTTACAGTTCATTCCTTATTTCTTCTCGCTTAATTCAGTGTTTCTGAACAGAACTATCAGCTGGTGACATTCAAATTAATAATTTTTTTCTCCTTCCTATACTTGCATGCTACAAATTGTGCATACAGCTTTATGGCTGACTTGGAAAAGACTGCAGCTTGTAATTGAGAGACACCAAGCTTCAGGGAAAGTTACATAAAACAGGGAGAAAAAACCCTCTAACTTTGTGATAATACATGGAATACGATAGGCTACCCTATTGCCTGGAGCTTAGAGTTTATGCTTCTGTATTGATTGAAATGCTTTAATTCTGCATTCTCTCTCAGTTACAACTGTGCATTCAATGCTGCAATTTTGAGGAAGAGAATATTCTAATTAAATGATTTTTTTTAAGGGAAATGTTTAATGATGCACATGTTTGCATGATTATTTGGATCTCTTAACCTATTATGGAGCTCCAGCAAATGAAAACAAGATAATTTATATCATACAGTGGCATTCATACAAACTATCACAAAATGGTTTGGAAGGAAGTTATATTAAACAACAGGGACAAAACAAGGCTTTAAGGTGTGATTTAAGGAGATAAATTGCTTTTGTGTCTGAGAAGGGAGGAGAGGATTGAATTACAGACAAAGGAGGAAGAGAAAATAAAAGCATGACCTTCCCAATTGGTGAATTAAGAGGGACACCAAAAAAGGTGAGAGAGAGAGTGGCTGAGCGTGAAGTCAGAGTGGTCAGAGGAGAAGGTCAGCAAGAAATTCTACATCACAGCAATGTGGTCTTGAAAATAATATAACCTTTTGCCTTTGGATTCAGAGGTAGGCTAAAAATGGGAGATATATCATTTTGTCTCAGAGTAAGGTATGCATTTAGCTAAGACATTTCTGGTGACTTTAGAGCTGGGGGTTGAGAGGTGGGAAGAAAAATAAAAAAGAAATAGTGGTAAACTGGGATGTGTTGAAGAAGATATATCTCATCTTTGGCTATTGTATGTAGTTTCCTTTCTTAAATTTCAGGGAGCAAAAATACATCACAGCTCTCATGTTTAGCCATTTATCACAGAAGGCCTCCCATCCTGTTCTTGGCTAATAATAAACGTAATACGGGAAATATTTAAGCATGGTTTATTTTCCTTTTGTTTCTAGTAAGGCATCCTGTGGTAATTTGCTATAGACTAATCCTTGAAGTAATTTTCATGCTGTCACTTGGACTTGCTGAGGGAAGCTCAGTTTGAGGGACTCTGGGAGCTGTTGGATTTTTCCAGTTCAGTCCAGTAGATCCAGATTGCTGCAGTCCTGTGCTCCTCTGTCTCAGCTGTAGAAAGGCTGAGCACGTGCTCTCCATGCACACCCACAGCCCTCCACCAAAGCTGCACACAGAGGAGAGCAGTGCTGGATCTGGCACCTGGTGTGCAGTGTGTCTGGGCACAAATCTGGATCCTGCCCTTTGCATTTGGCTGATGGGACTCTGAGTGTGCTGGTACAGCTCACACTCCTGCATCCTCACACAGGCCTCCTCCCCTCCTCCCCTCCCCACAGATGTCTCCAGACCCCTGGTTCCTGAGGAGGGCTCACTCTCAGGCTCTCCAGACCACGCTTTTTCAAGTAGCTGGCTGCCAGACCTTTGGCCCTACTTGTTGGCTGGTCCAACATGAAGTTTGCTAACGTCTCACACACAGAACAGAAGGCACACTTAAGCATAGTTACAGAGAAAACAGGTGTAGAATTTAATGAGACAAGATAAACATAAACTGGTGATCATGTGCTGGGCTTGGCCAGACAACAGAACTGCCTGGCAGCCTTGGTTATACTTGGCTGGGCCCTTTTATCTCCCCTTCTCTCCAATTTTCCATGCTTGTTCCTTCCTCCCACACACTTGTTCTCTTTCCCAAACAAAAAATCTGTCCTTAAATATTTTCCCCTGCTAATCTCAGTTTTACCACATCCATAACCAAATTTGATGTTACCAACAGTGTTACCTAGGTTTTCTCAGCTTTAAATGGTGTCACTGCTATGGCCACCTGAGTGCTCTTGGCCTTGTAAGACCCTTCACTTCAGAGGTGCTATTACTCCTCTCTGCTTCTCATCAAAGTTTGGCAGTGCAATTCAGCTATCTTTCTTGGCACCATCTGTAGCTTCCATCATCTTCTCACTCTGTTATTTGTTGCTGTCCAGCAATTTCTTGTGTCATCTACAGTTTCTCATGTTCTTTTTGCTTGGCTGTGATGGAATGCCTGCATACCATAAGAATTTCTACTGAAAGTGGATTTGGGGCACAGCTCAGGAGCCTTCTTGTATCAAACACATAGTGAGGATGAATAAACACCCACATACACTCCCAAAGGCATTGCAGCTCTAAACTGCAGCTCTAAACTTCTTTTTGAATTCTGTGTGTACCTAGGACTAACTCCCATAGAGATATCTATAGGTAGAGATGCATTTTCTCTTTCACTGACAATTTGCAGGGAGATCTTTTTTAAGAACTTGTTGAGTGGTATAATTTTTTCTTTAATGTATACTGTATAAACCTTTTTTCCTTAAGCAGCTACAAACCAGTATTTTTTTAATGTAATATAGTGAAGCAATGATATTTTTGACAAGTTTCCTTTTCAATTGTTGTTTTCTACTTTGAAAATGAAGTATTTTTGTCATTATCAAAGCGTTATTTTGTCATTATGCACTTTAAATGATGCAGTTGTACATCACTTCACTTTAAATAGTGAGCAGCAAATTCTGTAGTATCTGTGAAATTACTTCTGCAATGGTCATCTTTGTATTGACAGTCTTAAGCAGTTTGCAACACTCTTGAAACTCTTGGTATTTAATAAAGTAGAATCTTCTTCTATCTTACTTCATAATAGCTTTTCTTCACACACTTTTGTCATGAAAAATGTAGCTTATCAGCATATTCATTCTGCTGTCCTGTGGTGTAATTTGTAATTTGCCCAGAAAACATAAACTGTTTTCCTGTTAATGGACTTTAAATAGCAATCAAACATCTGTAGAAGATAAATTGTACATCAAAAAGCTGTGACCTTGGTCCATCACACTGACTAAAAATTCACGTTCTGCTTCACTACTCAGAGAAGCTTAAACAACTTTTACTGTTTGAAGAACATCCCTTGAATTAACTTTGCTACATTTGGGAGCATTGGTTATTCCATCAGAAAATATTGAGGAACTTTTTGCATGACTAAATACATGCAACTGATGGTAAAATATCTATTGCATGTATTTATTTCAAAACCTTGAGCAGAAACATAAAGAAGTATCCTGAGGTCTACCAATGTCTGTACAGGTTGCTGATGAGAAATTTTCTTTGTAAAATGAGTCATTAGTCAACTTTTACTTTCTGAACAAAAATTTTTACATGGTGTGAGTGATATAGTGAATCACTTTGACAAGTCACTTCATTGAAGTCAAATTTGAGATTTATAAATGAATAATCCTTATTTAATGTGAAGCTTTACTTGCCTCATGAAAAGTTAGAAAAAAATCTGTTATTCAGCTATTTTGTTATTGAAACACAAATGACACTTAGCTAGCACTGTGGCAGATTTATTCATAATTGTGTTGTAAGACAAGAGTTTCTATATGCTCAGGAAAGTGAGTGCTCAAGGACATGTATATCAGAAATTTAATGAGAATGATTATTAATTATTAACAGCTCGAGGGTGAAAAATTAGATCTCACCAGTGGGAATCTCGTAGATAGGAAAAGCTGTATTCACTAAAAGAGGAGATGTTTTCTGCTTACATTCCTTCAAATAAAAAACAAAAAACCAACCCAACTGCTGACAGACTTTCAGGGATGTGTGAACTCCAGTCTTTCTGTCCAGCATTCATTGTCAAAAGCTTTGGCCTCTGTGGACATGTTTGATTATGTTTTGAGAAAACACAAAATCAATAGCTTCAGACTTCTTAAAAACACAAGTTTCTCCATCTCTGTTTTTTAAGGTAGCATAGAGAAATGCACCTGGAACCTGAATTTTATATGCTGTACCTGAATGAAAAAATAAGCCATGTCTGTTTTGTGTAAATTTATGTCTGATTTATGTAAAAAGACTTGTGAGGCATTGTTGGACCTCAGTAGCACAAAAGTGTGCATTTCCTAAGACAAATGTAAAAGCCTGGCAGAATTCAGTAATGAAGATGAGCTATGAAACTTTGTAAATATTCCCTTTATACTGAATTAGCCTCTTTCTCATATAATTCCACCTTATTTTATTGTCATTCCTTGTTGTCTCTGTGCATGTTCTCACATGCATTTCTAGCATGACTCTCAGGGGTTGTGTAGCATCCTGTGCTTTGGCTGGTATTTCCAAGCAGAAAGAGACTTGCTTTATCAGTTGATGATTGATTTTTCTGATGCTAATTTTCATCCTTCTATTAAAAGAATGGAAAAGTGGAGCAACGTGTTAAATTGTGGGGATGATGCTTCAAGAGAGGGTTAATGGATTGCTGTGGATAGTTACAGAAGAGAATATTCCAGTCAGATAGGAGAGATTGAGAAAATTGCAATCACAAAACAATTAATTTAGATGAATCCAGATAGCTGCTGCTGTGCTGCTTTCTGTAATTTTTTTAAGACAGAAGATAAATTTCAGCAAGGCTCCTGGAAGAAGCATAGCAGAACCAGGATTCAAACCTGGCATTACAGAACTAGCCAGACCATACCTGGAAGAAATGGGAATCAAGTTTGGCTCTATGACTGGGCCACTCAGTGCATCTGGTAATGTTTTGAAAATCATTGGGTGTTTTATATGCTAATTTTTACAAGAAAGGCAAGACAGACATTGTATGTTCCCACCAGGGGAAATGAGAAGCTGCACCTGCTGACATACTTACTTTGGAGCATAGGAGTGAAGCCATCCATCCATATGTGCCTGCTGTTTCCATGCTGTTTCCATGTTTGACTTTCTCTTCCTGTGTTGGAAAGTATAGAGAAACACTCATAAAAACCCCTCAGTGCAGGTAGTGACTGTGTGAATGTCAGAGAGGGGGCACTTCATTTGCCTCTGCCTCAACCAAAGAAAAATCCAGGGAAACACAACCTCCCAGTTGCATGCCTTCCCTTTATTTTGTTCCAAATTTGCACATGTTCCCTTTTGTTGGTTTAAGAAGCAGTGGAAGGTTGCCTATATTGCACACTTTTGGTAATCCTGAATAGTAAATTCAGATCAAAAATCCTCAAAGCAGTTCATAAAATCACTGCAACAGACCTCCCACTGTATCCTGCTGGGGCTCCTGAGAAAAATAATTAATCTCAAGCCTACTTATTTCAACATTGTTCACTCACTGAACAAATGTGTGGGAAAAAAGACCTTCCTGAAATAATTACTTAGTTCACAGATTGTAGTTCTGACTGAGAAAAGTACTTAGCCATAATGGAGATTTTTTTATTACCATTTTCCTGGTGTAGATTTCCCAAAGTGAAGAGTTAAGCTCAAAAGCTGATGTCCGTGAGAAGCTGTATTATTGCTACTGGTATTATTTTAATTTTTGTAGTGATATTTGGGTGTGAAATAGGGATTCCACTTTGCTAAGTGCAAAATAATGAAGAGCCTGGCTCTTTCTTTACAGGGCATACATCGTAAGTCCAGCAAATTAATGAGCAGCTGAGTTCTATTTAAAAAGAAAAACAAAACCCCAGAATTAAAAGTTATAGAATCATAGAATGGCCTAGGTTAGGAGGGACCTTAAAGATCATCTAGTTCTGAGCCTCCTGCCACCTTCCACAAGACCAGATTGCTCAAATCCCCATCCGTCCTGGCCCTGAACACTTCCAGGGATGTGGCATCTGCAACTTGTGGCAGCCTGTTCCAGTGCTTCACCACCTGCTGGGTAAAGAATTTCTTCCTGGTATCTAATTTAAACTCACCCTCTTTCAGTCTGAGTCCATTTACCCTTGTCCTCTTGTTACATGCTCTTGTGAAATGTCCCTCTCCAGCCGTTTAGGTACTGAAAGGCTGCAGTAGGTTTCCCTGGAACCTTCTCCAGGCTGAACAACCTCCAACTCCCTCAGCCTGGCTTCAGAGTGGAGGTGTTCCAGCCCTTTGGTCACCTTTGTGGCTCTCCTCTGGAACTGCTCCATCTGGTCCATGTTCTTATTTCAGGGATCCCAGAGCTGGATGCAACATTCCAGGTGGGTCTCCTGAGAGTGGAGTAGAGAGGGTCTCCCTGCTGGCCATGCCTCTTGTGATGCAGCTCAGGGTGCAGTTGGCCTTCTGGAGCACATGATGCCAGATCATGTTCAGCTTCTCATCTACTGCCACCCTAAGTCCTTCTCCTCAGGGCTGTTCTCTATCCATTCTCTGCTCAGCCTGTGCTTGTGGTGCTTTATTTAGGTTGTTTTCCCTAATTTTGAAATAGGCAAATTTTTCATAGTTTTAAAAAATTTCTTTTTGTCAGCATAGTTCAGTTCTCTCTTGCAAATTTACAGCAGAATTGTGTGATTTGTGAAGGGCTGAAGGTGTGTGAAAAGGATTATTCAAGGCCTTAGTGATTCCTTCACTGACAATGAAGACAGCATGATCAGAAACAGTAACATTTCTGCTGTAGCTGGGCAAGCTGTGCTCCAGGTCATGGCCAAGCCTGTCCATCTGCAGGGAGGGAAGCAGAGCAGTCTCTGCAGCACGGTTGCATTCCCAGTCTGCACCAGTGAACAAGATCTGCAAAAAATGGGAAACAGGCAGATTCTTGGCTTTATGATTGTCACTGTAGGACATAAGAAACCCCTTATGCAATGATTTTCAGAATAAATAATTGTTGTCCCATTTTGGGAGACATAACAGCGACATCTTGCATCACCCGTAGAAAGAAGGCACTGCTGCCTGATCCAGCCTTCCCTCCAATCCAAGCCTAAGGACTTGGTACTTGGGAACCATTGTTCACTTCTAATTTCTTATCATTCTCACCTCTCTTTGTGCTGTACTGTCTTTCAGAAATAAAATAGAAATAAATGGACAGGTTTCAGTATGCCCATGTGCCTGTTTGATACCTGCCTTGTGGGGTGTGTGATTTGATTTTTGAGTAAGAGCATCTATCTCATAAAGTCGTGTCTCTGCGGCGAGGAGCTCTGTGCCATGTTCTGATGAAGGCAGCTGGATGGATGTTTTGGTGACTTTTAATAAATTTCTCTAAGGTTTGATTTTTCCCTCATCTAAAGAACAGCAGGTAATTTTAACTTGGTTGGAGAAGCCTGTAAGGAGGTTTAAAATCATAGGCTAGGCAGCGGTGCAGCAGAGCAGGTTTAAAACCAGCGTGCAGTGTCTGTTCCCTGAGCAGCAGAGCCATGCAGTTGACAGTGTGGTGTGTGGCAGTGCCCTGCTGCAGGTGACAGTGTGGTGTGTGGCAGTGCCCTGGTGCTGGAGGCTGCACCACCAGCACAGCAGCTCTGGCAGCTGTGGCTCTGAGTGTGTTGGGCAGTGGTTGTGTGCTGAGGCACTGACAGACCACGTGGCTCGGGGTAATTCTTCTTTTAACAGGCTTTGCTGTTCTGAAAACAAATTGGACCACACAATGGAAAACATTTAATTTGGAAATATTTACTTGTAGGCAAGTGAGCTGTGAAAATATAAATCTCTTGATAAACTCTCCCTGCTGTATCGACATTGATGGTACACAAGGCAATTTCTTGCTGTGCTCTTTTCTTTCAGGGAAACCAGAAAGTCCCAGGAAATATTCTGTTTCTCTTTAAAACACAGCATTAATGATCTTGTTACAAGTTTATACCTGACAGGATCAACTTTGTGTTTGCAAATGTTTCATACCTCTCGCTAAGTAAGTTGTAGCTGTAACTCGTTTGAAATTGAACAAGAGAATTGTAGCAGCATATTAGAAATTAACTGTTAATTCAGAAGATCATTTTTTGAATGCTGAAATTTCAGAACAATTAACTTAATAATGATTTTTTGTATTGGTTCCATCCTCAATACATAAACTGCTCATTACATCTTCATGTTGTCTATTGATCCATCTATTATACCAGTTTATTCCATTCTTCTGCTTACCAGTTGCACCCATGAGCCTGAATTTATTGGAACAGTTAAATGACATTTAATGCACTGTAGCTGGGAAACAGATCCAGTAGACAAACCTATTATTATACTAATGGAGTTTTTTGAATTACATTTTTCTAAGCTCAGTGTTATCTTCCATGTTATTCTCAAACCCTGTGACAGGTGGGATAGTTTAATATCTTCTGAGCTGTGTATAGTTTTGGTCTGTTTGCTTAATGAACCCATCGTTTCAAACATTGTTTTCCATTATTTCTAAAGAAGCTTAAATGTTTAAAACAGTCATAAACAAAACAAGCAAGCAGCAAAATTGTTCTGAATTACAGAGGCAGTTTTCCTTTTAGAAAGTTTAGGAAGCAGCAGTGCACTGTCCCAATTTCTGAAAAAAAAAAAGAGAATAAAATTATTTGGAAAAGTCTTTCTAGAAACATAATTCAATACTAATATAAATAAGGACAGCTCACCTAATTTCTGTGGAATTATGCTGTTAAAAACTGAATTCTGTCTGTGGCTTGAAAGTTACACCATTTTTGAGAAGGAGGAAAAACCTTGCCCAGAGGGACCTGCTCTGTCTTTGCTGAGAAGCAACAAATGCCTTAATGTGATTATTAAATAGAAACATTGATATTCCTGACTGAAATCACTGATAATTACTTTTGACTAGGACTTCGTATAAGTTTAAAGATGCTTAAACAAACCCCAGTCCACCAAATCTTTTTCAATTCAGGGAATTCCTCCTCTTAAAAAATTCATCTGGCAGTCTCACTGGAGAATGCTTTGCCTCCTGGAGGGTGCAAGGTGCAATTCATGCCTTGCCACCATTATCCTGTGGATAAAGAAATGCAGAATGACCAACCTTGTTCTGTCCAGTTAATAAGCAAGCAGAAGATGCCAGTCAGCAGAAAATTAGGAAGTTGAGTAGCATCTCTCATGTTTGCTGGGCAAATGAGCAATGAAACACTTAGCTATATTTGGCTATTTTGGTTAAAGGAGGAGATGATGGCTCACCTTATTCTTTCTACCATTAACAAGGCAAATCTCCCTGTGAATAAGGGAGTTTTACTTGTAAATACAGTATAGTATTAGCAGTCTTAGCTTTATTCTTGCTGTTCTAAGGGAAGCAGTCATGCAATGAAGCTCTGCTGCTGAGGCCCAACATACTATGCAGTTAGTAAAATCCATTGCAGAGGTGACAAAACCTCCCCTGAGAGTGTGAGCTATCCATGCAATCCTTGTGCTTTTCCTTTGTAACAGAGCTTTTCATTCTTTTGCACTCTGCATTCACAGAAGGGGTTTGAATCCCCCTCCCTTGCACAGCAGCAGGCTCTTGGCTCCTCACTGATGCTGGAGTGGGGAGGCTGCTGAACAAAGGAATTCCAAGAGCTTTTCATTTTCATGATCCAGGGGCACAGTTATTCAGCTCTGCTTTTCTCGATGAGCTGGGTTCGTCAGCGCGAGGGGTTATCTCATCAGCCGCAGCCTGCGTGGCACTGTCTGCTTACATCCTTTGTCACAGAGCCCAGGGAGAACCTATTACCAGAGTCAACAGTTGTCTTGTGTTGCCAGCGAGTCCTTCAGCAGCCTGTTTGGAGAGAATGAGGCTGGGGAGTCACCTTCCCTCTGTCCCCCAGCTTTATTCACACGTAACATTCTGCAGAGGTGTCAAGAGAAACCACAAACCACGTTAGAAAACAGACTGGAGACCTCGCTTAGGATTCATCAGTGAGCTGAGTGAGACAGCAGAGCTTGATTTTCACCTTTCTGAAAATCAAATAAACTCACCCCATGGACCATGTGCTGTTGTGAAATAGGATACACCTGCCCAAGAGTATTTAATCTTTCCAAAAATCTCTGTAAGTTTTACTTCTGCAATTGTTTCCTTTCTACTGAAATGGCACAGCCACTCTCCCAGTAATAACTCCCCTGAAGGCATTTCACAAGCTCTTTGACATCTGAGGTCTTAGTATGAATTGTCCTGGACCTTTTAAGGGATTTACTCCTATGGGACGCAGAAATGACTAAAGGAGATTTAGTCATTCTTTGCAAGCATAGACAAAACCAGTCTTTGGGTAAGCTATCTCAAACTAGCATTATTGTGAGCTTGGAGGATATTAATAATGCAATTACCTTTCCCTCATTCACCTATACTGAATTAAATGTATAAACCTACTTTTTCTCCCCTAAAGGAGACCTAATTATCATCTATATGGATAGGTTTTAGGTTTGCACTCCAGATTAATTTGCTATTATTTTTAGTTGAAATATCAAAAAATGACATTGCAAGTGCATATGTCTTGCCTGTGGTCTGTCATGAGCAGTCTTGCTTAATTTTAGGTGTATTCAGATGTGGTTCTCTGATTAATTCTGATTTTTGGTAAGTAACAAAATCCCTGGAGAATTAACACAAAATTTCAGTGCAGTCCAGTAGTGGAGGTTGTCCAAAATCAGAAGATCAGTGAGTGGAGACATTAAATAGCTATCTCAGCCTGGTCATATGGCAGAACATGTTTAAAAGGAGGATCCTCTTAGTATGTTTTTTTTTTCTTGTCTTCCACTTTGAATTGTTCCAAATCTTGGTCTCTGGTATTTTTTCCCAACCTAAATTTCTATGCTGTTAGTGCCCCTGGGAACTATTGGTGAGTCAAGAAAATCAAAATGGCTTTTCTGTGACATTTAAGATGACTTTTTAAAAAAGATGTTACAGACTGTCTAGGAATCACTATAAACCTCTGTTAGACAAATTATAAAATAGATTTCAGTACCAGGAACTTGGCAGGAGTTTGACCCAAATTATTTCAGTGCAACCTTGGTGATGGAAATCAAAAATATATTTGTCCAGGACAGGGCTGAATTATTTGTTATGGATGGTTCTGTGTAGAGTTTTTCTTTTTAACGAACAGTTCTCCAGCAGTAAATGTAATGTAACTGTAAAAGTACAGACTTCTGCCTTTGATGACAGTACATTTCTTCCACTTGCTGTGGAGCACCTGGTGGGATTTCCCTTCCCAGTTTTTGAGAAAAACTTTCACCGACTTTTTATCAACAGTCATTGGTTTTCAGTGGTTAGGATGTTTGGCATAAGGACATGTTTGATACATTTGGGGACTGAGCTATTCCCATAACCCTAGATTTAAAATGCCTCCCTGGCCTGAGGGAGAGCAAGATATACAACACCTCCTGGCTGCTGGGTGGATGCTGTGGTCAGCATTCTTCTCTCACATGAGCACAAAATGTTTATGTTTGTATTTGCAGAGAGTGCCACTTATGCACTCACAGTGAGAATGGTAATTTCCCATCGTTATTTGATTAATTGCCTGAGCACCAGGGCTATCCTGAGGACTTTTTAGGTAACTCCTGTTTATTCCATGATTGGCATACTGATAAATTCAGTAATTAAACTGTATGGTGCTATCTGTGCAATCACTTAATTTTATCTGTCCCGTTTGCTTATCTTTGTCTCCCTCAAAGCTGAGTGTGGATCAGAGAACTGCTGAGTGTTCAATAAGGTGACATTTATATGTCTATCTATGAAGTTTACTAATTTCCATCCTTTCACTGCCACCCTTACTCACTCACCTCAGTCACAAACCAGTCCACTGCATTTGAGAAAAATCAAATGTAATTCACACCCCAAATGAGACTCTTTCTGCTACAAATATATATCCCTTTCTGCAGTTTAAGTTGTTTTCCTTTCTGCCCTCATGTTGAAATGATATTTAGATGTTATATTTGAGAAAGCTAGTGATTTTGTCAAGTCTTTCTAGCTTATTATTCCTATCACTTTCAAACATAGATGAGCCAGTCAGTTTAGGATAGACATGGGATAGTTATTTGAATTACAAATATAAGAAAAGTCATGACTAATCTTTATTCTGCAGTGCTACCTTCCCAAAGCTGAGGGCAGCCTGGAGTATGTTCTAAAATAATAGGAGATGTCTTCATGTGAGCTTCACTAGTTGATTTGTTAGAGAAGGTATTAAGTTCCAACTTCATGGACAGTAAAAAAATTCTCATTTATCAAAAAGGAGTGGTTTATTGTTTTGTTTTGTTTTTTTTTTTTTTTTTTTGTCACTCATTCCCATCTGAAAGTGGTCATAGGAATATTTTTATACAGAGTTGCCTGAGGAATAAATACTTAAGAGCAAGGCAGGTTAAGTTGCCAAGTAACTGGGAAAAATAACTGGAAGTTGCAGGGCAGTTGACTGTGAATTGCTTATTTATATTGTCTTCTTTTATTTGCATTGTAATTTTACACTTCTTCAAACAAATGTTCAAGTTTGGAAGAAATTGTTCCGTAAGCTAGATGTAGATGCAAATCCACTTCAAAACTGTCTTGCTTTTGATTCCATTATTTTATTTATTAACTGTTTAACCAGGCTTGCTTCACTGGTTTTACCTCTTCTTTATGGTAACTATTTTTTGCAATTCTAGCTTTGCAAGACCCATGTGCATGACATCATGTCCTAACAGTTGCAAAATAGCCATTGTTTTAACTTGTCTTATGCTGAAGTCTCGGACTTTCTTGTTGCTTGTTGCAGCTGTGGAGTCAATGGGATGCTGAAAAAGGTGAACAGTCATCATTTTGGCATAGCTCTACTCTACAAGAGAGCAAAGGAATTGGATGAGAGTTGTGAAAATGCTGGGGAGAGCAGTGGAATCACACTCATGGGCTGCAGTGTCCCCTCTGTGGCCCCTACTGAGACCCTTGTGAAGCACCAAAAGCCACCAGGCTCTGTCACTGTTGAGCTGTGTCACTTGTATTAAAGTCCAGCGGGGATAGAGTGTCCAGTGCTTGGACCATAGTGCCCAACAGGAGTTTAAAAATGATGGTAACACTGACTGCTGATGGGTAAAGGCATAACATGGGTAAAGGTTGTGTGAATCTGATCAAAATTCCAAAGGCTGAGAGAAGATACACGAAAAACTACCTCAATAATAATGGAAGCTCCATAATTTGTGGTGGCTGTGCAGAGGTTTGCTGTTAGCACCTCCCCCAAAACAGGTTATATTTACTTGGGAAAATTAGAGATTTGTGTGGATGCAACAGAAGAGAAATGCATGAGATTGAGTGGATTCACAAAGTGTAGTATTGCCCTTCCCAAACAGTCTAAATGGAAAATTGCAGTGCGAAATAACTTTCAAACTTAGATAAACCGTAACACATACTCTGATGTTAATATCATTCTTGACTTTCTGAAGTTCATAAAGTTTATTGTTGGAACTAATTAATATGCTGGGTTTTTTTAATATTCCAAAGGCTTCAAGTTAGTAGTTTGATAATTAGACTGTGTTTTATATTTAGATACAAATTGGAGATAATTAGAAATGCTGAGGTACCATGTGGGTTAAGTGGGCACCATTATTTGAGCTATTTAAAGCATTTTAGTGGTAACTGATAAAGTGCAAAGTCAGCTGGACAGAGAGGTTCTTTTCCATTATACATTAAGTCTGTAGGCATAAACAGAGTTACATTTTCTACTCCAGTTAAAAGAGACTGAAACTCTTCATAAGATGCTAGAACAAGGAATCAATTACTGCTGACAGCTGCATCTCCTCATGACTAGGTGTGTTAGGCTTTTCAGGAATGAGCTGTCATTTGGTACTTTGTGCTGGGGTGAAAAAGAAAGGCAGTTTTTAACAGTGCTCCACCATGTCGGATTGCTTTCCAGAAATCCCAGTTTCTTAATTGTTATGAGTTTAAACTGAACTGCCTTTATGTTCTGCTAGCTGCTTTCTGTTCTATCTTCCTCTGCTGCCAAAAGATATTCAGCTCTGCCTGAGGTTTGTGTCAAGAAGTGCTTTAATACAGTCTCAGGTCAAACATAGGCCGTGGGATGGACATGCTCTGCAGTAGCAACAAAATTACAGAAATTTTTAGAATGTAGCAACAAAAATTTCAGAACAATTTGTGTGCTGTCTTTTATAGACAAGTTTTTGAAATTTTATACACTCATGCCCTGCAAATCAAACGTTTTTGGAATGAAAAAAGAAGTCTTTATAAATGAAAGCAGTAAGGATAACCTGGTATTTTGGAGAAGGCTGAGAAAGGATTTTTCTGCCAGCATCTCTAAGTACTCCACCTAACAACTGTTTCTAGCAAATTTTCCTTAGTATTGCCTTGTCTCCAGTGCTTAGAACATACATATTTTTCTGAAAGGACAAAGTTGCAAGTCACTATAGGGAGGAGAAAGGATAACAAATTCTCATTTGTTGTGGCAAATGGTATTTTTGCCATTTTTGAAGACAAATGAAAACTGATGCTGACCTATTCTGAAAACAGTAGCCTGCTGAGGAAAGGGAGACCTCCAACCTTAGGGATAGCATGATATAGAAGAAAAGAAAAATTGTTTCCCATGTCAAATTGTACAGCAGGTGTCCTTTGGGTAGGTTTTTAATTTAAATTGCTGCATGGGAACCTTCCCTTGTTAGGGAAATAGATCATGTGTAGACTGTGTTTGAGAAGAATACATTCCTCCTAGGACCTTTTGGTTCATGTAATGAGGAGAAGCTCTTGCTGGCTAGTGACAAGTGTGAGACGAAAGGAATGAAAAAGTTCTGGTCCTGATTTGAGTATTTTTTGCACTTATAGAAGGCACTTAACAGAAAAGTTAAGTGTTATTTGAACCTAGAGTAAAAGGCTTGTGTGATTTGTATATTCAGGGTCAAGTTTAAGGACTGTGCTATCACAGAATGGGTCAGCTTGGAAGGGAACAGAGTGGATCATCTGGTCCAACCTCCTTGCTCAAGCAGGGACATCCTACAGCACATGGCACAGGATTGCATCAGGGCAGTTCTTGGATATCTCCAGTGAGGGAGACTCCACAGCCTCTCTGGGCAATCTGTTCCAGTGCTCAGTCACCTGCAAGGTAACAAAATCCTTCCTTGTGTTCAAGTGGAACTTCCTGTGCATCAGTTCCTGCCCATTGCCTCTTCTACTGGAAAGAGCCTAGTTCTGACCTCTTGACACCCACTTAGATATTTATACACATTGGTGAGGTCCCCTCTCAGTCACCTCTTTTTGAGGCTGAATAGGCCCTGCCCCCTCAGCCTTTCCTTGTAAGAGAGATTCTCCACACCCTTCTCCAACTCAATAGCTCTCTGCTGGACCCACTCCATGTCTCTGTTGTCCTGAGGAGCCCAGAACTGACACAGCACTCCTGGTGTGGTCTCACCAGGGCTGAGGAGAGGGGCAGGATCACCTCCCTCAACCTGCTGGCAATGCCCTTCCTGATGCAGCCCAGGACACCACTGGCCTTCTTGGGCACCATGGACAGATGTTGTCCACCAGGATCCCCAGGACCTTCTCTGCAGAGCTGCTGCTTTTATCTTGTGACAGGTGTGTACTGGTTGATATGACACTTGAAAGATACTGAAATTAACAGTTAACTTTCTTAACAAGTTTTGTTTAAATGGGAGTACAATAAAAACCATTCTATCCTTGAGAACTTCCAGCAAGAATCAAGTTGTTCCACTTGTTTTCTGTGCTAGGCAAAATGAGAACATAGGTCCCAGAATGATCATGAAAAAAAAAACCAGTTGAGCCCAAAGAGTGTTTTCTAACCCTTTACATCATGGCATTCTTTGCACTAGTAGATTGTGACTTGGACTGTGTACACATCATGGTTGATTAAAGGAAGGACTTGTAATTGTGAAGCAGTTGAGAAATAAGTTCTGAGGGGAGATCAGTGAATTGCAAACCCTTCTTTCATCAAGCCTGACCAGTTTTTGTTGTGTGAGTACCAACCTTTATGATGGTAGCTGCGACCAAGCTATCAGTGGAAATGTGGTGGTCAGTAATTGCTGAAGTAGTGATGAGAAATGACTGGAGGTATCAAAGAATATTGATAGTAGAACAGACTGTGGGATCTATGTAGTTATCCCAAGCTAGGGAAACAGGAAAGCTTTATGCTCTGAAAAAACTGGAGCAGAAAAGGCTTCTCTTCAGGAGCTGAAAGTGGTTTGAGAGGTTGATGTCTTATGTAAAACCAACAAGTGCCAGATCAATGCCATACAGGCACAGATTTCAGTTCTGCTGTCTTACACCTATCAAAACAACTTCCTACTAAAGGCAGGCAAACTTTGGAAGAGCATTTAGAAGTAGATTTTTTTTCTCTTGAAACGAAAGATGTTCTTTTGTTTGTTTGGTTGGCTTTTTTTGTTTTTGTAAATGAAGAAAATTCTTAAAAGCATCACACTTATATTTGCATTGAGTAATTTAAAGTCCATGGGAGAAAATAGTTCCTTATCTGTGATTTTAAAAAAATCTGCTTGTTGAGGTATTTGTTGTTGAAAATATTAGCTCAATAATGTGTAGGAGCAGCTGAATTAAAAATATCTTGTGTAAACATTGCTGAAGTTTGGCACTGCTTATGAATTTATATATATATGTATTCACATATCTAGGATTTTATATGTCAGTGAGTACTGCCACTTCAGCTGCAAAAATTCAAATCAAAAGTACAAGTTCTATTTGCTATTGGTCAGTAAAGAATGATACAGTGTTTGACCTGTCCAGTTGTTCTGGTAGTCAGTCTTATGTATAAGGTAGCCCAGTGAAAATTGATAGGATGTAAACATCTTGAATTTTGGCCAGTCTATTCAATGTATCTGATTTAAAATAACTTTGAGAATTTTGTGTTAGTTATCTGATTTAAAGTTTT
Organism: Notiomystis cincta; assembly: GCA_013398075.1. Classification (NCBI taxonomy): domain Eukaryota; kingdom Metazoa; phylum Chordata; class Aves; order Passeriformes; family Notiomystidae; genus Notiomystis; species Notiomystis cincta. Next base: position 96,443 of record VZRX01013352.1, on the reverse strand, counting down.
CAGTATCACAGTCATGCAATTATCTTTGCTAGAAGATAATTAGGGAGATAACTGCATCAGTATCTTATTGTTGGATTAATTGAAAAAAGAATAAGAATATCCTAGTGCTATTAGTACTATTGTTTGCAAAGGTTTTAATTGTTATGTCTACATATATAAAGTGTAAGTCTTAAGTCAGCAGATTTGGAAAAAAATAATAAATATAGTTTAGCTGTTTTTATCTCTGTAGTTTATCTCAGTTCTTCCACAGTATTTTGTGTCCTCAGTGATGTACACTATTCTCTCAAAGTCCAGTATCATGAAGTGTGTATCTGTGTTGGTACAGCAGTAAAAGTCAGATCAGGTCATGAGAAGATGTTAGATCTTCTTTCTAATTCAAGAACAAAGAGCTGACTTATGCAGTTCATTGGACCTTTTGGAGGAGAGTAGTGAGTGATAGGCAAGTTTCCAAAGGGAAATTCTCTAGGAATATTGAGAGCCACCAAGAAGAATACAAACATCTGGGAGTTCAATTTATGCCATTCAATTTCCAGTCATTAATATAGTTTAGTGTACGTAAGTAGGACAAATATTCTTGTTATTATGGCTTTTATAGGGGAATATTATATATAAAGGCCTGAGCTGATGTTTTTTTTGAAAATGGATATAAAAAAACTTCCAAACTTAAGATTTCACAGAAAACATGGAGTATTCATGACATGGGTCCTTTACTGCTTTTTTTAACTTACAGTTTAATGAACTCTAATGGAGCCAGGCATGTGCCTCATGGATTTCTTGGATGAGTTGGGGCCATGGAGGGAGTCACTGTACTGCACAGGGATGCAGCTCTAACAGTTTCTTTTCCACCCTTTCTGATTCGTTACTAGTCATACACACAAACTAAAGATGCTTCCCTGTCGAAATAGAAAGGAACACATTCATTGAATCTGTCATTGCTGGTATATTCAGTCATGTGTTTAATCAGGTTCTTACTTCTATCTTGCTGTTTTTCAGCCCAACTGAAGCAGCAGAAAGCATTCATCATGTACATAGAAATGTGGAATTGATGCCTGATGGATTGGTCCCTCACCATTCTTCTCAATGTGACAGTTTATTATGTTGCCTTTCACATTCTCCCCTGCATATATCTTTCTCCTGTATTTCTCTCTCCCATATACATGTGCTTTTTAGCTAGAACCAGATGACAACTATATATACTGGATATGTAAAGGTGTTTATTTTTATATATGCTGCATTTTTCCCCATCAAGTGAGGGCATTGAAACAAATTAGAACATTGCTTAATGTAGTGTAAAATTATTGCCATATGAGCAGTCAATTAACAAGATAAAATTCACAATAATGCCTTAAAGGTGAAATGTGAGAGCTTTTAATAAAGAAGAAAATGTGAAAAAAAAAAAAATCCTTCCTGGTCCTCAAATCATTATCAGAGTATACAGGCAAACAACCATGACAAGTACATTTTATTATATATTCCTTAAAGAACTCTTCCTTCATTACTGCTTTCTGAAGGCTCAGTTGAGTGCCCATCCTCACTAAAGTTGATAAAGTTTATGTAGGGAAGGTGATTCCAGAAGGGTAGACCCAGAGGAGTATCTCATCACTGGGTACAAAATTTGCATGTTGCCTTTGGGTACTAGAAATTACCTCCTTTTTCTTACCTTGTGCTAAGGACAAAGAGATTTCTGGCTCCAGAATGAGGCTGAGGGCTCAGAATTCAGAGAAGCAGGCAAGACAGGTGATAAGATGGCAGTTCTCCCAGGAGTCATGACAGCCAGCCTCTTCCCTTCGTGTTTGTGAGAGAAGTGCAGATCACCATCACTTACTGCTGAGTGTCTGTAAGGTGTCAAAGGTCTGGCAATCCATCCAGCAAGCCTGAAGTCATGCCACTAGCACTGCCTTCCTTATTGGTGTGCTGGCATTTTCGTGTTAAATAAAACTCATACCATAGTTCCAAAGGAAATTGCTGCCTGGGAGCTTGAATTAAGTGGAATCTGAGCAATCTGGCAGGTTTTGTCTAAACATATATAACATACTGAGCTTATACATGAAACAAATTGAAAGAATTTTAACTATCTTCTGGATGTATATGAAGTCTGTTTTCAGAAATATCAGGGTGGCCTAATGCCTTCTAGAATGTGACATTAAAATTTACCATCTTGTATTCTTAGCTCTTTGTGTGAGCACTGTTTCCTTTGAAAGAGAGAGGCAATGTATTGCTTGGGGACATTTACAAAGATGGTCCAAGGTGCAGGCTCAGGCCCTGTGCGTGGTGTGTGGTCATCCCTCACCACACCTGGACATCTGAGACTCTGTCTGACTTTTGTCAGTATTTAGCAAAAGTCCACCTAGGAAAAAGGCTAGACAGAGGATTCATTATTTTAATTTTATCTTGACTCCTGTGGTGTTTAATACGATCTCAGGTGAAACTGTACCTGAGTCAGCAATGTATTTTTCACTTTGAGTTGTCTTCTTGCTTTCCCAAATACTCAGAATTTTAAATGTCGTGATGTCTTAGCCTCAAAATATCCTGAATACAGAAGCCAGGGGATTTCCATGATCCAATTCAATTTTTAACTCCAGTATTTTTTTCTGAATCAAAGCATATTTCTTAAAATGCATTTTATTATCTGTAAAGAAAAGGGGTTTGTTCTGTGGTGCTTTGTTTATGTATGTATATGAAGACTTTTGTTCCTCATATATGTTCCTCACACCTTGTGCATACAAGTTTTTATTCAAAATTCTGTGTTGGTGCTATTCTAATGCAGGCTTATGGAGTTCAGTGAAAATTTTGTTCTTTATGTATAAATTCAAATCCTAAAGGCATCCTACCTGATTAAGAAGGCACTTAACTAAAAACCAGCAGCTTCTCTCCATTGTACAGAATAATTTTAACAAATATTTACTGTGTAGTGGGTGCACAGAAAAATGAATTGGTCTAAACTTTTGCTAATATCTTGTCCATTCAGCATTAATATTTATTGCAGCCACAACTCCAGTTTATGCCTGAAGTTGTGCAGAAAGATAAAAAAAAACAGTTTCTGCTTGAGGAATCTTAAAGCCTAAAGGATTCATATAGAAATGATGAAACAGAGAGCACAAAAAATTGAGAGCAAATCAACTGTGAACTTTGATTTGTATCTTACCAGACCTAAAATTTAGAAGCACTTACTGACGCTGCTTCTGTCTTAAGCTCCAGTGACAAGAGAAAAATCAGTTAGAGTGGTAGTAAATGTGCGTGTTTAAAGGGATAACTGTGAAGAGTCTGTTCCAAAACTATTAGATTTCTTTTGATACTGATAACAGTTTTCAGAATATATATTACACTGCCTTTCCTTTGTAAATGAGGTTGCAAATTAAAAATGTATTACCTCTCTTGACAAGCAAAGTGCTTCCTGAATGTGGACTTGAAGCCAGTAATGTATGGTTACTATACCTCTTCGACCTGTACAGGAAATCTGCCTCAGAGAAAGATTTTGATTGCAAGACACCAGCTGGGCATACTTATTTATTTAATATTTGGAATTTTTTTAACATCCCCCCCACTGTGGCAGCATGAGGCTGTAAAGTTGTGCACGTGTGAACCTATTTGCAGGCGTTACTTTCTGTGGTTTGTGGAACGCACAGATTGATGTAGTATGCTTGTCTTTGCAGATGTCTTTGTCTGAAGGATTTGATTGAATGAGTTGTCATATCAGGAAGCTCAGTAAGTCAATTTGTTATACTGATATTCCTGTAAAATACATGAGGACTGAGCCAAGAGCTGCTGTCTTCCAAGAGGTGTTTCAATAGTCCTGTCTGATAAATCAGATTGAATTGTGATCAGTTAAGTGCTGTATCTTGAATTTCCTTCCACTCTGACTTTAGCTAGAATGTGAAGACAGAGTTATACAAAATCCTGTCACAAACCTCATGGCTTGAAGTATGAGGAAATGGAAAGGAAAGAGACAAAGAGAGGGATTTACTTGACAGTTACCCATTGTGCAACCTTATGTCTTGTCTGTCTGTGCACAGTGTGCATGACTGAAGTCTGAGGAAAACTGCTCCACAAACAGTAGGAATAATTAAAATGTCACCTGTACAAAATTATGAATAGCAACAGCAGTGCCTATTGAAATATACTTAATTATTACCAGGCACTTGGCAATTTCAGTCCTTTCTGCTGTAAACACCACAATATTGGAAGTATTAGTAGAAGCAGCAGGTAGCTGTACCATGTTAGCTTAAATGAAAAAGATCAAATAATATCTGGTAAGGATATTTTAAAATGGACTTTATATGTTGCATTATCAATACATACTGTGAAGGACTGGACTGCAGAACAGTACTGAAAGTTGTGTTATTCCTTCATTGCTTGGGGACATTTACAGAGATTGTCCAAGGTGCAGGTGTGGTGTGTGGCCATCCCTCACCACAGCTGTACATCTGAGACTCTGTCTGACTTATGACAGAAGGCCATCTATGAAAAAGACAAGACAGAGGATTAATTATTTTAATTTTATCTTGACATCTGAATCAGAATCTAATGGAGAATATGTGTCCCGAGGAGAGCGTTGTTTCAAGGCTTGCTGACCCTAGAGCCTTGCTGGCCTGTGAGTCTTTGCCCAAAAGTGGGAAGAGAAACAATTTACGAATCATGTGAGGAGCTTTTTGTGTCTGCAGTAGACACTCGTGATCCTTACTTGTTCTTTGACATTGGCATCTGAAATGCAGTTTTGCAAAGAGGCTTTGGTAACCCAGAACCAACTTTTTGCATTCCTCAGTGGAGGAAATTGCTTCAGAAATGAAGTACAGCACATAATTGCATTAGGTTATTCAGTGTTTTACATAATATAGGTAATTTTGATGATGGGTTTTTAAGATCAGCGAGTACTTGAATGGAAGGATTTATTTCTGCCTTCTGCTATTAATCACTTTATGACCTTAAGTCTAAAATTATTAGTTATGATTAGGAGAAATTCTACTCATGATGCATAAAGTCTTTATCACCTCAGTCATTGTTTAGGCCAGGGTCACTCTCTGCCTGGAAGAATTCAGCCTCTCATGGGCTTAATCCAAAACTTTGATACCGTTTGCATGCAGCTTAATTTTTGTTACTTCAGGTAAGTTTAGGTAAATAATAAATCTGATTAAGAATTTCACAATATGGATATTTTGGAATGAGAAGAAGACTGCATTGCTGAAACTATGTTTTCTTCCAGCAAATACAAGCTGCAGTTTCTCTTGTAAGAGGCTAATTTGACTGTACACATGGAATTAATTGGGTGATGAGGTGGTCCCTTAGGATGTGGGAGGTGCTGTCAAAACCTTGTCTAGAATTAATCAGAATGGAAGGCTGTGGTCTTCTCCATCTTGGGCAAGTGCCCTGAACATGGAACTATTTATTTTTCTTATGGAAGGAAGAAAAAGTTGTTTGGTAGAATAAATCTTCCCTCCCCCTCACAATTTCATGAATATTTTTCAGAAGATGTTTTCCTTTCCTTAAATAGATGCAATTTTTGTCAGATTTTCATGGGCTAAGGCTTTGCATTTGACTGCATCTTTTCACCAGTTCCCCACACATATGTGTCAGGCCCTACTGCATTTTAAAACTATTATTACTATATTTAGAACTGTGTTCGTCCCATGGCCTCCCATTGTGGTCCTAATCCTTTTATAGCTGTATGGCACCAAAAAAGCTATACATTTAATTAGTAATGATGCTGGCAGATTTTAGCTCATCAGGCAGGCCTTCCTCCTGTTTTTATTTCTGAATGGCTTTCAGAAGAATGCTGTTTACTTAAGTAAGAAAGTTGAGCCTGTCTGAAGCATATTGGAAGTATCTTATCTGAATGAGAGGAAAACAATATTCTCAGAGGCTGTTGATAAAATGTAAACAGCTAGCTACTGTAATTGGGAAAAATCCTTTTCTTTTAAATGGAGCTAAACCAGTTTATACCAGCAAAATTTCTGGTGTAACCATAATTTTTTCTGTTTATACATGTCTCCTTATCATAGAAAAATGTGAAATTATTGAGCCTGAATATTTGATGCCCTGTAAGTGGACCTGCAAGGGTTTTCTCAGTGGTTGTGTACTTTTGCTGCACTCCCTGCTTTCCAGTGCAGAAAGATAATTTCTGGAAGGTAAAATACCATTTTGACCTTGTATACCCATGTAATTTCTGCCCTCTCCAGTGAGATTTCCAGCAGGGCTGCCAGGTGTGAATTAGATTTTCTTTCATTAACAAGAATAAAGCAAGCATTGTTACATCAGTTACAGATCAACAGACAGCTACAGTGTGTAAGGTACGCTGGGCTTTTACTGTCTTTTGTCACTGCACTCTAGTGACCCAAAAGCAAAATGGTTTGTTTGGCAATAAAGCCATTCAGAGTCATCCCTTTGCCTTTCAGCTCTGGTGAATGAAATCATCAGCCACACTTAGAGCTCATCACTACTGACCAGGTGGCTGCCCAGAGCCAGCTGTTCTCTGTAAAAGTGCAGTGGGACAGCTTTATTTTACCCCTGCAGCCCAGGGGTGCTGTGTGAGGGGGACTCTGAGCTGCTTCAGGGGCAGGGAGGCTGGCAGGGGCATGCAGGGGAATTGCCCCAGTCCCTTGGCCAGCTACCCAGGCACCCAGAACAAAGAAAGAGGCTTCCTCTAAAGGATTCTCCCCAGGAAGAGAAAATTTTCAAAAAAAAATCTTTATGATTAAATGGTTGTTGGAGAGATAGGAATGCAACGAGGTCAGGGAGTATGCCTGGAACAGCAAAGTCACAGGTGCCTCCCCAGTGAATCTGGGCTGTGCCTAAGTCAGATGGGCTTTGATTAAGCCTTTCCTGTGGAATTGCTTTCTAATAAAGCTTAAGGCAGGTGCCTGAGTACAGCTAATACCTCATTTTCAATTCTTCTGGTAGCTCAGCATCTGGAGGAGATCAGAGGAAAATGTGACTTCTTAGACCATTGGTTTTCATTGGCATCCCTCACCTACAGAGAGATATTATTTTGCACTCCTCCAGCTTCTGAGCCTAATGCCAATCTTTGCTCTTCCCTTTCTCTTTTTCTATGCTATTTTTCTTCTTTCTGCTGTGGATAGATAGGTGGTGTTTCTCTCAGGTACTCACTGAAGTACTGTTAATGAAGGTGCTTTGTTGGTGACCATTCCATTACCTCAAGTGGGTTTTGGCACGAACATGCTACTTCTCTTGTACTTATTTGTACTTTCTCCTTTCATTTGGCTGTGTCTCCTTATGACTTTTCTAATCTATCTTTCTTCACTCTTCCCAGTTTCTTTAGTATTTTGCTGAATGTCTGCTTTCTTCTCCTCTCCCTCCTTGTTCAGAATATCCTTTAATGGAGCTCTGTGACCAAGGAAGAATTTTAGAAAGAATAAATGGAGTTATTTGCCCTTTTTACATTGCCCTTTAATTTGCGTTAATTTACATTGCCCTTATTTTTCTCCTTTTTTAACTTTTTTTTTTCTCTTTGTGGAATTAGAATGAATGAGTTTTCAGCCTAATTTTCCTTTTTTTTCCCTCACAGGAGTTATTTATTTGAAAAGAGAGAGAATTTAGAAAAGCAGATATTGCTAATAGTTGCAAGAGGCAGATAGTTGCCTGTGTTTTACTCTGCACATGATAGGTTTGGCTTGGGAAATTCCGAGTTAGGGCTGGAGATGTTCTGTCATCTGGAGCACATAAGAACAGGTCTACATGCTTCTATTACTCCTGCTTCTCCCCTAGAAGTTATTCAGAAACCTTTGTAATCAAAACTTTTGTTTACTCCTGATTCTTAGGGTTTGAAAAACAAATATATTTTACTTGATTTTAGCCTTTTTGAACTGGAGCATACTCTCTCTTTCTTAGTCTGCCCAGTTACTTGGCTTCTTTTAAAGAGACCTTTATGCTGTCTACATATTGAAGATTGTTTCTCTTACTGTTGGCATTACATCTGAAGTTTTGTTTCCATTACAGATGGCTGCTCATTTTATATCCTGTTGATCTCTGCTCTGATATACCAGGAGGGGGATGAGTTGGTCCTCTCTGCTCCTAGAAAACATTCAGAGATTTTTTTTCCTTTATTGATCCTTTAAATAACACTTTCTCTCCAGTCCATGCAGTTTAGCTGATCAATGGTGTGGCAGAACAGCTATAATGTGTGAGTTTCTAAGAAGACTGCATGCTAGAAATGGTTTGTCTAGCCTGCTCTCCAGATTTTTACATATAGCCTCTTCTCAAATAATCCACAAACCACTGACACAGTATTCATGGGAGAAAATCCAACTGACTCCATTTCTTCTGCATCATTAACAGACTAAGCACGCACAATATTTATTTAGATCAAACATCATGTTTTATAACAAAACCAAACAGTGGTGTCCTCTACAGAGCAATGACAGCAGTCCTTCAGAACACACAGATTCCCCCATGGTGTTCAGGGTGGAATTCTAATCTGTACTCAAATCAGCCACTGTGCTCTCATCCTCAGTATCATGAAGAGTTTGCTTACTTAAGTATATTTTCAGTGCAGGGTTAAGATATGTGTTGTCAATACAGCCCTGAAGGCTAAAGACTTCTAAATTTTGAAAATGCAGCCTTTGTTTAGCAGTGTGTTCATCATCAGGTTTTGAATCTGTAGTGCTATAAAGTGAACCAGTTTAAGGCAAATATGATCCCTGAAAATCACCTCCAATACAGTTTTATATGCAAGGTGAGAGCCTTCCGAGAGACTGAATCAAATTAATTAGCTCTAACTGTGGAGCACTGGTCCTGCCTCCCTGAACTGAGAGCTGAACTGAAAGGCACAGCCAGACTCCACAGTGCTGTTACATTATTCTGCACCTCTGGAGGAGTCTCGAGGGTCAAGCCAAAGAATATCTTTGCTGTCAACGGAAAAAATGGGCAGAACTTTCTGCTTTCTGAAAGTCCCTGATGTAATTTTGCACTTTGACCCATAAAATGAGGATTATTGGCAAGTTATAAAGTATTACAGATGTGGCTATAATATGCTGCAGATTTAACATTGTTACTGCCCTTATGCATCTAATAAGCAAAGTTGTGGGAATCAGGACACCATTTGGGCCAAAGTCTTGCTAAGTTTCTTCCAAAAACTGCTTCTATCAGATTAAATGAATAGCCCCTGCCTACCCACTGCTGTTTGATTGGTGCTTGCTGCCTTCAGAGCTGGCCTAGTGCTGACTGTATGGGAAGAAATTTCACCTGCAAATGCTTCACATGCAGTTGGTGCACCTGCCAGTACCAAATTGCAGGTTAAAATGCCTTTTCAGCCAGCAAAAAGATTAGTGACCTGTGAAAAGAAAAGGTTTTGAGATGTAAGTCACTTAAGGTGCAAACAGCCATGCAGTTTCAGCAAGAAGGAGCAAGAGAATGATGCAAAATTCAAAGCTGAAGAATTACTTATAGTAAAGTTTTGAGAGATGTGTACATATTTCTCACTGTGCTGTGCCTGTGTGTATAGACAAATACCTGAATTCTAATGCATTCAGAGTTTGTGTGCTGTTGTTGATTTTAGCCATCACACAAGTCCTAAAGGACAAATACAATTTTTCTTTGATATTTGCTTCTGTACTTAGATATGGAAGAGAATTAATTTTTATAGGCATTTTTCATTTTCTGCGCTTTTTGTGTGTGGTTACAAACCAGAAGGGAAAAAAGGGGAAAAAAATAGAATAGAATTATGTACCAGTCTCGTTCATGAAGGTGCTGTGTAGTTCTGAGGGAAACTGTTTTGGCAGTGATTATATGGCTCAATGTTTTTCAATGGTGAAAAAATACATCTGAGACTTTTGAGACCTTTTTTATTTTAATAAAGGAGAACAGAATATCTCTAGAAGAGTCTAATATCCCAAATATTTAAAATTGCTTCATGAAGTACAAAAGCCAAGCAACAAAGAGAGCTGCACTGTAGAGGATGGATCATGAACAGAGAAGTAAAAACACAAAGCTGATACAGGGACATTTGCTTTGGCCAGAACAGCTTCTGCAGGGCAGATGGAGAGAGGCTTTTACCAAGGCCTGCAGTGACAATGATTTTACACTGAAAAAGGGTAGATTTAGGTTAGACACAGGGAGAAATTTGTCACATTGAGGGTGGGCAGACACTGGAACAGTCTGCCCAAGTGGCTTCTTCAGCCCTGGATGAAGGCCAGATTGGAAGGGGCTTTGGGCAACCTGCTCTAAGTAAAAGATGTCCTTGTCCACAGCATGTGGGTTGGAATAGATGATCTTAAAGGTCCCTTCCAACCAAGTCTTTCTGTGGTTCTAATGTTCTGTGAACACCAGTTGTTGATTTCATCAGGGGCACTGAAGGAACAGAGAGACATTGGACATAGTGCTGGGGCATTGTATTGAAAACTCCCTCACAGCACCTCAGTACTGAAGGACAATAGTAATCAAAATACAAAGCTATGAATCACAGCCATACAGCAGGAGATCTTACTAAGATTTTCCTCCCTCTTTGGCTGAATAAAACTGGAATTACTGGACCACTCAGATATAAACTGAACACTTAATTTTTTTTTTCTTTAAGTCAAAAAGAAAGAAGAATTAATGACAGACTAAAGCTGATAGCACTTCTGAAAATTTGTTCCAGTGGGACCTAGTTTTGAATACAAACTAGGAACCAATTATGATTTTTTCACCTTTTTTTAAACATCTTGTCATAATAAAGGCTAGGCTGGTAAAACAGAAGAGATGTAAGTCTACATTCATGGGGCACTCACAGGTTGTTCTGGAACAGGGAATTAGCAGCCCTCTCAACAGATAGATAATTGCTGTGTTGCTTTCAGAGTCAGTTAAATAATACAGAAGCACCTTACTGGCAGACGCCTTAAACACCATTTGCCAGGAAATCTGTAAAATGCCTTCAAAGGAGGAATCTAAAATTCATGGACTTAGTACAAACATTGGTTTGGACACATACAATTTCCCAGTGCCTTTCTCCCAGCTGCAGTGGTCCTGTGCTGCAGTTGGTAGGTAATTGCCTCTCTCTTTTCTCTCTGTCCCACAGGGACAAACAAGCTTTTCATCTGTTTCCTTGCTCTGCTTCACAGATGCTAGCCATACTCTTCTTGCAATCAGTTATCTAAATGATTAACATAATTAAGTTAAACTCAGTGAAATTGTTCTCAAATTGTATTTAACTTGAGGGTTGTTTTGGCTTGGAAGTGAAGCTGGTATTTTCAAACCTCCCTTTGTCTTTTTTTTTTTTTTTAAGTTTAGGTATAATTATATCAGTTATTGCCTTTTGATTTCTTGTTTTCTTTATAGATTATAACTTTAACTCATTTCATGGACATGTAAAACTCAAGATCAGAGGTAGTGACTTACTTAAAAACACAAAGCCCTTTTTCTCTGAGCAGTGAGTTATTGATGATATTGCTAAGTTTCTAATAACTGATCAGCAGTATAGCAACTCAGCCAATGCAAGCAAGTGCTGCTGTCTTTAGAGATAGCAAACATTTTTTTGGAGTGCATTTTTGTATTTCTTTATGGGCAGATAACAGACAGAACAAATTATTTAAGTCTTTGGTTGAATAAAATTATTGCTTCCCCTAGCTGAACTGTCTGCTTAGATGAAGAAGCACAAACAACATAAATTTGAGAAGAGTGACATCAGTAAACAACCCACCCCTTTTCACTTCTCCTATTGACACAGATTTAGATTAGCCTGGTTGTTTCTATTTTTCATAATTACCTGTCTTTCAGATATGTTTCTTCTCCACAAGTATCACAATGCTTCAGTAAATCATAGTAATGCTGTATTAGAAACTGAACAGAGCTGTACTGGGACAGCTCCTGACCTGACATTCTGGCAATTTAAATAGAAATGCCATCAAACTCTTGTGATTGTACTAGTGTAACATAAACTGACTTGTAGACAAGCTGTGCAAAACCACCTATAGAACAGATTTTTTTTGCCAGTGTAGCCATTTCATACGTGTAAGCTGTGTAGATAGATGACTCTTTGCACTGGTGGAGCAAAGTATTTTTAATTGCAAAATTAATTACAAGAACAGAGTGTTGCATTTAATTTTACCGTGTAAGATTGCTGAGAATGAGCAAACACATGGGAGAATATGGAACAGGAGTGAAAAAGAGGGGCTGGATTAAAAATGTAGTGGCAGTTTGGATTTTCTTCCTACTAGGTAGTCACTACTTCCAAATAGGGGTGTGCTTGGGGTTTTGTTTGTTTTGCATGGGTGTTTTTTGTTGAGATGTGAATGATGCTGCTAATTATCTTGGCTGCCCACTCAGTCAGGCTGGGCTTGTCTCCCCAAGTGCCACTGTTTAGTGTTACTGTGCAGAAGTTGCATTCTATTATTTGCAGTAATTTGGAGCACAGCACATCTTCTAGATGATTCTTCATGCCACAGGTATTGAAGTGGTTGCTTTTGTTTAGCAAGACAAAACTGAATTTTAATGAAAAAGTTAATGTATTGGAAAATGACTCCAAACGGAATAAAATTGCATTTTGCTAACTAATTAAATTTATTTTTAATCCTTTAACATAAAAATATAATCATTTACAGAGCCTGGTATTGCTTTGCTTTCAAGGCCTTCAGGGGATGTATTTGCACTCACTCTTTATCTTACTTGCTCTCCATTCAAAAGTTTGTATCAAATGCAGACCAGTGTTTTCTGTCACAAGGATTCCTGTGCTTCTCTTTTTGTTGTCTGGTTTCTTTGTGTTAAGGACTCGTATTTTCCCTTGTAATATGTAGTACTTTTATGCTATAAATCTTTGTTTCCTTGCACCATTGGAACATATAATCTAGGTTGAATCAGTCAGCAGTAAAACATTTGAGTTTTACCTGATTCTGAGTTCTTGTGTTGGAGGGATTTCTGCAGAGTTCAACATTTTTGTTACATTTGTTATAGCTTACCATGAGTTTTGATTTCACCTTACAGCTATTTACTTGGAGAAATGAAAACACTGAGTAAGAGGTCCATTAAGAGACTTGGAACTGCCTCTAAGAGATGAGCTCTTCTCTATCACCTGGTGTACAAATGGGCAATGTTCTTGCTGGGGCAGAAAGGCTTTCAGGTAGCTCTGCTGTTAAAATAATTGCTACCTCTAGAATTTCCTTTAATATTACCAAAACATCTTGCACTTTATTCCATTCAGTTTTTGGGGTATTCAAGTTTAGAGAGCCTGACAGGGGAAAAAAAAAAGGGTATGTGGGAATTTCACCTCTCTTTTGTGACTATGACAGAGTAATTAATGTAGCTCTGCATGAGTTGCTGTTTTAATTAGTGGCCGGTTACCATACATGTAATGATTGTAGATGGAAAGAATTCTAACGTTGCTAATATCATGTACATTGGGCTGAACATTTTTCTGAAGTCATCTTAAGGTTTTGGCCTTTTGAGTTTTTAAAAAAAAAAAAAAAAAAAAAAAAAAAAAAAAAAAAAAAAAAAAAAAAAAAACAAGAATACCTACTTGGGGCAGTGGTCAATTAAAGTGGAGCAAAGTGTTTTTAGCAGAATGAGGCACCATATTTATTGCCATTTAGAGCTTTTTAAAACACCAGTGTCAGTCTGTTAAAGGCCACTCTGATCAACCATGCAGTATTGGGCATGATTGCCAAATTATTAACACCAGCCTGACCACAGCATCACTGCTGGTGTGTGTGAATGGCAATTTGTGTTGGAAGTCAAAACAAGGAAGCTGTCATGAGAATAGCAGGGTTTGGTTTGTTGACCTGTAGAATCACAGGGATTGATTCATTGGGGCCTAATAACCAGTTCTTTCTTTAAGAACAGGATGACCAATGCAAGGGTATTTATCATTTCAAAATTGATTATAGCTGTGCTACTGTATTAAAAGTCCCAGTAAAAATTTAGACTATGTCCTTCTTAATCATCCAGATTGTGCTAGACCCTGATTGAGGAATACCAACAGGCTTTGAATTCTAGTCACTTATTTTTAATGCAGGTGCATTTTTACCCTGACCTGAGACATCAGATTTTATTTTTACCTGTGGGTTTAGAACTGCATTAAGGTAAAAAACTGGAGAAAAAGGAGCAGGTACAGAGCAGAACAAAATAAGCAGAGATGTCTCAAAGAAGTGGTGGATGGGTTTCAGTAGCAGCAGTTGTGACTGTAGGATGTCTGTGGGGAGGATGGCAGCTGTGTGTACAACATGGATATTGCTGCCAAAGAACTCTTGTCATGAAGAGTAAGTCAAGAGAGTAATGTCACTTGCTGTACAGGAGCACTAGGTAGCACTTAGTATCCATGTGGTAGTCCTGTTCTTTCCCATACTTTGGCATTTGCTTCTGGTACTTTGCCATTCCTCAAGAACTGCTGGATAGCTTTTAGTCACACTGGCTTCCTCAACACTGGAGAGCCCTTGCAGCTAGTCAGGAAAAAAACAGATTAAAAACAAACTGTAAGACTCTAATTCTTCTTTAACTCTAGTTGAAACTATTTGGCTAGCATGTGAGTAAAAGTATCCAGTTTGGCACTCTGAGCAAGGTCTTGAACATTTAAAAAATAATCATACACACTTCAATACTGGGAAATAAAACTAGAAGTGCCATGCCCAGGCAGATCATGATAGTCAAGGAAAAAAGCCACAGAGAGGATTACTGCCCCTGCTTTCCCTTGTCTTTTAGAACACCACCTGTAGTTTCTGGGAAAAGGAGAAAAGCCACCAAAGAAAAGCTGAACAGGGCTGTCAGTCCTGCCAGAAGGCAGTAAAGGGAGTAGAGAAAGGATAAAGTACCACCTCTTACTTAAACTCAAGGGCTGGTACTGTGAAATAATATTTATATGCTGAGATCTGTAGGTTGCTTTAGTTATAATGACATGAGACAGGTATCAATTAGAGAAAATTTCCATAACATAATTAAGAGATAACACTTTGCTGCTCTCTTATTTTTTTCTTTCACTTGAAAATTCTCCATTGATTTTAATTAAGCTTGTCTTGGACTCATGACCATAATCAATGTGATTTTTCCCCCCAATTTAACAGCTAGCTTTGCTCATCAAGGAACTTTTCCCAGGTGTAACATGCTCTAGTTAAGAAGTTTCATTTAAAGCTATTCAACTACTAGTCCTAGAATGATTTAAAAATGCCTTCAGAATATAGAGCTAGGGCATGAATGAGTACAATTTTTCCAAATTAGTAAGTGCATATTCTCAATTTGCTGTGAATGCTTTATCCTTCCACAAAAAGCAGATACTTTAAATACTAGGTTCCTAGTGGAAAACACTTGAATAAAGCTTTTTTTTGTATGCCATCTTATTAAGAGAAAGGGAAAAAAGGGGCACTTGCTAAATGCTTACTTGTAATTTTGAATAATCATTGTAATTCTTGTTATAACAGTTTGAACAATCTACTTGTTGTTTCTGGAATCAACATAAAGGTTTTTAATCTTGCATTGTAGATAGAATAATCCTGCCAAAGGAACCATTCTGGGTTGTTAGTTAAACCAAATTGCATATGCTTGAATGCTGAAAAAAAAAAGTTTCGTTTCTAAGGAATTTTTCAGTTTCCTTTGTAAGGGATTTTTGATTCCTTGTGGATGTTTCTGCTAAGACTCAGAACCTGATCTCTATTTCTGTAGAGTCTCATCCTTCCTATAGCAGGAAGTAGCATCTAATTCCACTGACTTCCAATAGTTTTCTTTGCTTTGTTCCTTGGTGGATTTCAGGCAGTGACCTGTAGTATGGGCTCATGTCCTTCATGTCTGATTAAATTTAGCTAAGAGACAAAGGATCCAGTAGATGTGCAGATAGTCAACAACTGTGTAATGGAGGGCAGCATGCTAATAAGGCCCTTTTGCAAGGGGTACTCAGTTCTTTTGAATATGTGGTTATTAATTTCCTCGTGGAAACTATCAAGAGCACTTATCTGCCTTTTCAATGCCTTACAAATATTAACTGATTTCTTCTAACAAATCTTTAGTAGGAGTTATTTTCCAGGTTTTTTTCCTGGACCACAGATATTTCCTTCTGTTGGAAATTCCTTGTGATTTAAATAAATTACAAAAACTTGTGAGTTTTTCATCTGAATATCAAACATAAAAAGTGTAAGTATAAGTCATGACCTTGAAAATTTTTCATTGTTACTTCCAAGAATATCCTTTAATTCAGGTGCTTTTAAAGTTCTGAATATTGTCTGTAGCAGTCTTTCGTAACATACAGTGATTTGAAGCTACTTATGTTCACAGACTGAAAATTTGAATAATTTTTCATATGTATAGTTTAATAGTACTGTGAAATAAGGAAGTGCAGTTATTCCCATTTCACAGACTGTTAAGTATCAGACTCTTAGCTAATGGATTTACATTGCTCTGGGATCTGAGCTGGCATCTCTTCTTGGTAATTCACTTCTGTATCCACTGTGCTATACTCTAAATTTCATCCAGTCTTACTTTTAATACCTAGCTGAAGTGCTTCAGCAAGAAAAGTCAGATCTTGCTCTTCAGTCAATGGGTAATTAGAGATCTAGATCTGTTACACTGCAATTAGAGATCCAGTTGTTCTAGATATAATACAACTTATTATATTTAATGTGTGAGGTGCCTAAATGCAAATTAAACTTAGTATTGTGTACTTCTTTATTGCCATTGCTTGCAGAGGGAGACCATTGTTTTCCCTTAGATTTAGTTATGCTTAATGTCTGAATTGCATCAGCAAGTAATCCAAACCCAAGCAAGGTTGGAGGAGCAGAGACTGACAGCCAGCCATGGGCTCGAGCTATTAGTATGAGACCTTTGCCCTTGTCTTTTAATATAGCTTTTGTTTAGTGTAAATACAAGGAGTCTCTATAAGAACATTGCAAAGTAGCTCTGTCTAAATAAACGAGGAAGAAAATAAATCCCCATGACCCTGACGTACTTCTGCAGGCCCCAGAGGCTCTTTGATTAAGTAAAACTGTCACCTACCAGTGTTATCTTCTCACTTTCATTTTACTCATTAATCTTCAGTACTGCTAACAATGAGACATATTTAATGTGTACATTAAGTCACTTGTAGCCCTTTATCTGTAGATTGCTGGCTCTTGTCCAGCTGCTGTAAAGGTGATTAAAACCTGTTATCATCTCACGGCTGCTCAGTGGCTGAGGCAGTGCTAAGTCCTCTGCCAGTGCATGAATGCCCACATCAGCTTGGCTAAAAAGCAGTCTTCATCCAGTTTCTGTGGAATTCAGAGTCTGGTGGAAACAGGTCAGTGATGCTGCACACTTCAACTCCCACCCCTGTTTCTGTCCTGTGTCCACTCTGTGCCTGTGAGGAGCTCCTTGGTCTTCAAGACTACCAGTCAAGGAACTTCTACAGGCCTAATTTACCTAATTTACCTAATTATAATCCTTTGCAAACCAGGAAAACCCTAACTTTTACCAGGAATGATATGTCAGTTAAATTTCACTCTGGGCCAACTGATATGGAGGTTTTCTTAATTGTTAAGAATCCTTGGGGGCTGCCTCATGGAGAGTGCAGCGTTCAGTCCCTTGCCTGGGGGCTGCTGCTGTGAGATCAGAGAGCTGAGGCTTACCAAGGCAAAGCTGGGTGTTGGTGTGTTGGTTCTTGGCTCCTGGCTCTTAGCAAAATTCCAGTTCAATCAAAGCTTCATGCCAGAGAGGCTGGAGGCAGAAAGATGCTCCACTTAAGGTAACAATTTTACGATTTCCAGATTACCTTCATTTAGGAGCATGGAAAACCATGGAGCTTTCAAAGAAGCTTGGCCATCTTGACAAAGAAGAAGGGCTTGATCAACTAGATAAGTTAAAATTTCTGGGGTTGTAGTTTTCATGGTGAGAACCTGAGGATCTGGTTCTGAGCAGCTTTACTATTATTACCTGTTCATCACCTTCTGAACTTTAAAGTGGCCAAGAAATGGCATTTTTTACCATGACTTTGATTTTAAAGTTCAGTTCACTTAATTTTATTCTTCCTTGGCTCTTGTAAGTGCAGTAATTGTTTTCTGTATCTTTCTGCTATGAGTTTTATAATTTCTCTCTGACTTCCAGCTAAGGGAGAATGTGCAGAGGAATCATAGTTGTTCAGGTGGAAGAAAAATATGTATGATCTGTCTGAATTCAGAAAGTATTAATTAAGAATATGCATTATAAATACACTTTTTTTCTAGAAGCCCATGAAATTGGTTGGCTGAAGTAAATTATATTTTTCTTTGCAGTGGGAGTTATGAAGCAGTGTAGATTTTAGCACTCAATGTACTGTAGGATTAATTATAGTCCTAAACCTATCAGACTTTCAGGAAACAGAACCTGATCCCTGAAAAGAATGAATGGCTCCAAAGAGAGTGTAATTTGAGTATGCTGGTACGAGGTTGAAAAAGAAGAGCTTAGTCTCTCAGTATCTCACAGGATTAGGCTCTTTATTCTTATTAAGGATATGCATCTTGAACAGCGAAAGTGAATTGAGATCTGGCGTGGTTGGGAGCAGGTAATACATTCAGAAGTCTGTTGAAAGGCATGAAGCTGAGTTTAAAAATAATTGTGAGAAAGTTTTATTAATAAAGAAAGTTGAAACATTTATAATGTTTGCAGAAACCTTTTAGTGTATTAAGTTTAAAAAGTTATGCTGCTTATTGAACCTCTTGATTATGCAAAGAAAAGCCTCAGTTTATAATATTCATTGAACCATTAAATAGAGTCCAGCAAGTGATTAAAATTAATAGGTCATCATGAAACTTGGGTGGATACAGGGGAAAAAGCCCAGGGTGACTTGTCAAAATGTTGCATCTGTTTGTCAAGGTGAATGGTGTAGCCCAGTTTTTTAATAATAGTCTTCCTATCTGGGCTTTTTTATGATTCATGTGTGCTTGTAATCTTTAATGTGTTAGATTAGAAATAAATGGGAAATATGCATCTATCATTTGTAATGATATACCATGAAATATTTTCTAGTTAGCTACCAAAAATTTTTATTTCTTATTTATTTGTGATATTTTCTTGGAGTAACAGGTAAGAAATAACAGGTAAGTTATCTTTGCATTAAAGACCTACACAGAGGTTTGCCAGCTTGAAAACTGTAGAAGGGGTTGTAGAGCCATAGGAAACAGACAGAAGAAAAGGGAACAGCCAAATGTGTGCTGCACTCAGTGGAAATGAACAAAATGGAATAGGGTGATCACAGTTCCCAGTTCTATCTGAATAGACTGATGCTTTGGCAAGTGGGAAATAAGAAGAGTAGTGGGGTTCCTGGGTATGAAGTATTTTTAACCCATTTGCTTCTGAATAAATGGCAGATGTGTCTGTTGGATTCCACCACATTGTGCTACTGAGTCCTTATTGCACTTTTGGTGCAACACTAATGGAACACCTGCAGCACAGCAGGGAGCAGACTGGGCCCCCAGTGAAGTGGTTATACTTGGCTGCAGGTTCTGATCCTAACTGGTGAGTGTTTTGGAGTCCTAGCTCCCTCACCTTTCTCATTTATTACAGTAGACAGCTTTCCTGTTTCTGTTACATCTTGTTGCAGCTAAGCCTTACATACGTGATGTCAGTAACTCCTTTGCATTCCAGGGACTTCAGTTGAACTTTTGGTGTGAGTAATACATACATTTTGAATTAAAATAAAAGAGCACTGGAGAGACACTGAATGTTTTTATATCATGTTCTAAGTCGGCAATCTGAAACGGCAATAAATTGTAAAAAGCCTGACACGGTTTAATCCTCTACTAACAAAAAAAAGGCACACAGCTCCATATCTGGCTTTAACTGAATTCAAATGACAAAACTGGGTTCTTATCACAGTTAAGCAAGTATGAGTCTGAAATAACTTTTCTGACAGTGTTACTGTGGATTTACACCAGTGTAATGGAGAATTGAATATGGATTTTGAATTTAAATCCTTTCACCTCTCACTTAAATTTAAAAGTAATTTACCTGAGCCTTTTGCTATACCAGTTCTTAAGTCTGGACAGCTCTTGCTAAGTGCATGATCCTTCTGAGTGACAGCAAGAGTACTATCAGGAAATTAGGCAAGGATGTTTAGAGATGTGATTGGTACTGACTTAACTCTTGTTGAAACCTTCTCTCAATTCACCTACACGTCACCTTCTTTCGAGTCACCACAATATTCCTTCCTAATCCAGTGAACTTCCTTTGATTCAAATAATGCATATTGCATTCCACAGGAAACCACAGACTCTTGGTGTCAACAGGGAGGATGGTGGTGGATTGATTATTGGTTTGACCTAATTAACTCCATGATGTTAAACAACAGTCAGTGGTAGAAATAGCTCACAAGTCCGTCTTTATTAAAGAAAGTAATTTGATTCAGATCCTGTAAAATGGTTCATCTTACCATTCAGATTCATCTTAGGACCCACTGTGGCCCTTACCCAGTCTGTCATTCTGTAACCTGAGATGCCACATTGCCCTGCTGGTAGGAGGTGGATAGGAATCTTTTGAGGCACAAGTTCCTGAAGTCTTCCTGTTGACCTAGAAGGATTTTTATAACTGCAGAACTGGCATACAAGTGGGAGAGTGTGATGTTTGGAGGTGCAGAGCTGTACAGAGCTGCACCTGGCCTTACCTTTTGCACAGCATGGTGTGCAGTCTTGGCAAAGCACCATTGCAAATCCTGCAGCTGTGCAGGAGAAAGAAGACCAGATTTGTTTCAGGAAATTCACCGTTTTCTTTGGTTGGAGTATTTCGCTTCTGAGGAAACAGGAAGACTGAAGTGTGACTTTGGAGCTGCATTAAACTCAGATAATCTCGACAGGATGAATTTATAGACGTAGCAATAAACCTGCTTTTGTTAAAACACCTGGCATGGACATGGGTAATGAAGAACGTGGCTCTTCATCAGTATTTAATCTTCATTATCCAGCTGCTTCATGCATGCATATATATATATATTTATATATTTATATACAAACAATCCTTATGTTAAGGATGCTTTTACTAATGTTCCTGAACAACTCTTAAGGAGCTCAGAAAAGGCTTACCCACAGCTTACCTACAACCTGTCTGAATGAATGTGCCTCCCATTTTCAGGCATGTTTTCACTTATCTCCAATATCTGTTTTATTCCCCATCTTTGTAAGTCCTATCTTTAAAAATCACCTAGAAAGCAGTTTAGCTCAGCTGAAATGCAGGATACTATACCTAGGCAGAAAAATCTAACAGAGTTTATCCTTTCAGATATGCATTAGCCCCAGAACAGACTTAATGAAGTAAGGATTCATTAGGCAGAGGTACGGTAATTAGGAAGGGAATTATCTGTGCCTTGCAAAAGAAGTTTCCAAGCATTCTCATTTTCTTTTTAAAGGTTCAGTATTGGTAAAGAAATAAAATAATTTCTGACTGAGAACATTATGCTTCTCCGAAAAATAATAAAAACATGGATTATATTGCTATATAATCTC
This sequence comes from Notiomystis cincta, assembly GCA_013398075.1. Lineage (NCBI taxonomy): Eukaryota > Metazoa > Chordata > Aves > Passeriformes > Notiomystidae > Notiomystis > Notiomystis cincta. The sequence goes on along the minus strand of VZRX01013352.1, from coordinate 75,099 downwards.
TGCTTTATTAAGGGTAAAAATAACACTGTGTAATTGTGTAGTTCATTTTTAATAGAAACCACAAAATTATTTGCAAAAGTGACTATATTATGAAAGACTAGAGAGTTAAGGACAGAGAAGTGTGGAGGATTTTATCAGTGTGAAGCATTTAGAGTTCCACATGAAGTCATGGTGAGTTTTAAGTGTTCAGCACTTGTGAAACTCAAATTCACCCAACTATTCAGCCAACCCAAGGGTAGAATTCAATCTCTTCACCCTCTTGTCTATGCTCAGTCCCTTAGGCCACATGTATGTTCCAATATATATTAAATTACTAAAATAATAATTACAAATCCATATGGTAATTGGTTTTAGTTCTCTTTGATGTGGATTTTGCAGAATTATGGGTAGGTGCCAAGTGTCTTGGGAGGTCATGGATGGACTCATGGGGCTGTCACCATGGCAACACTCATGGATGCAGAATTTCCAAGCAATGGATTTACAAAGGAGAGGAAAAAGAGGACTCTTGTGCATTATTCAGGCTGTCAATATCTGTTCAAACACAGGGAATACAGATGGAATGCTTCTTAATACAGTTATTATTGTATTGTCTCAGCATAATAATGATGCAGTAAAAACTATTGAATAGCAGCTGAAATCTAGAAATAAACACTGCCATATCCTAATTTTCTTAGCAGTTGCTGTCCTATCTGTCCTGTGGCTGCTGCAGTGTGTCTGTGCAGCTGGAGAAAGTAATACTGGAGAAGTGTTGTGTTTGTGATTTCATTTGTATTTTGATAGTGAGCAAGTGGCCAAGTCTTCAAGTGCTCACTTATTTCCTACTGGAATGGTTAACCACATTTAGAGACGAGCAGGAACTCCTTGACAAAGTCTTGTCCTCAAAGGCACCAGTTTATTGAATTACATACATTTATAAACTTTCAGTAAAATGTAGGTATAAACCTTCTGAGTTTTCTAATTTCCAGGAAGCTGTCCTAGATGCATTGCCTCTGAATCAGTGATTTTAAGCCTCTAGTCTGCTTCCTGAGCTGGGAAGGTGGGAATCTAGGAGAGCCTGAGCTCCAAAGAGGGCTTTTGTGGATTCAGCTCTGGCTCTGGAGCAGGAGGGTCCAAATCCCACCCCCAGTCCCTGTGACAGGTGTTTTAGGGCTCCCAGCTTACTGATGGTGCAGCTCTGGAGCTGGAGTACTTGATAAGTATCAGTAGTCCTGCCTGGGGCCATAGCTCACAGACCTGCCTGTTGGTCCAGGGCATTGCAAAATCTGGCAGTCTTCCCTCTCACTTAGAGGCTGTGGTTTGAATAGAACATGGTTTTTTTCTCCTCTGAGGGGTTTCAAAAGGTCTAGTTTCTGTTTTTTGTTGGAATACATTTTGTCATGGTTCTGCAGGCAGATCTGTTTTCCCCTAAGCCAGGTTTCTTTGTTCTGCCTTCTGCACTGTCTGCTCGAGGGAGAGCGGGGGTGGAAAGGAGCAGAGCAAGAGCTTCATCTTTATAACTGGGGAACTCCCACGTCACGCTGAAAGGAATCTCTTTAAAGAACTAAAACAAGGAAGTGGGCAAATAGGGTAGAAACTCCCATTTACTACCTTTGAATTCAGAGTTTCCCTGTGCTGAAGTAAAAATGCAAGCCCCAGCCACAAAGTGTAAGGAAAAACTCATTGCAGAACATGTGCTGACATCTTCCTTATTTTATTTACTCGCACGAGGCTTTATTTGTCAATTTGCAATGCATAACTTTTGTTATTGTAAATCTAAATGGTGACTGTAATGTTTTCTTTGTTGTTTTGCTTCTGCTGCTTTAGATTTCACTCTTTTGTAGTGAGCTCCACATCTCTAGAGACCAGCCAAGAATTGTTTATCTGAGATCCCCTATTATAAAAATAATGTGCAGTTTTAAAGAGCACTGTATTTAGAGATATTTGGGCCAGTGATTATCCACACATTAAAGGCATAAAAGAAGAAAATGAAGAGATAAACACTGCAGGAGGTATATAAATGGATACTTAAAGGCTTTAAAATGGCCCTTCTTGCTTTCATATTCATATGTCTTAGCACTTTTATAACTTACAGCTGTCCAAATGGTTGTCATAGAATGTTTTGCTAAGAGTTAAATCCATCTAACCCTCTGGTGAAGCCTCCTAAACTAGTAAAGATTAAGTCCTCTAGAAAGCATATTTGGCAGGGCACAGACTTTATTTTTTGTTTTTTACTTCTGTGCACAAAGCTATCACTTCTTTATTTGCCTTTCTGTTTGTCATGCATTCTCTGAAATCTAACTGTTATAAAGCTAATGGTAGAGGACTTTTTGCTTCAGTAAAACCTTGGGAGTATCAAATATGCACTAATGCTGTAATCCTGAGTATAATGTGTGCCCCAATGTGAATTGGGATATGCATGTGTTGGAGATAATGTCACTGCTAGTTTCATCTGCTTTGTAGGAAAGCAAACTGTTGGCCTTTGAAATGACTTCTGTAGAGACCTGGATTTTAAAAAGAATCCCATGTGGGTCTGTGGAATCATAAATAAGGCAAGAAGGTATTGAAAGACTCCATCCACTCTGTCTGTTGGGTATGATACAGGACCAAGTATGGTTACACTCTTCTTGATAGGTATTTGCTTGTTGTGCTCTGGAAACACCTGAAGGTGGTAATTCTACAAAGCTTTCATAAAGTCTGCGTCATTGACTGTGCTTGTCACTGGAAAGTTGTATTTTCCCCTCAAATCTTTTCTGCTTGGGCCCTGATGCTTTTTAAGACATCACTTCTCTTTCCATATTCAGAGCAACTAGAGAGATTAAAACATCACATTTCTTTTTATGACTGCCCTTTGTATTTTTGAAGAATGTCACTCTACCTCCCCTTAGTCTGAACTGAGTCCTGATTTTCCTCATTCTTTTGATCAAGTTTTGTAGATTTGATCATTCTTGCTGTTGCTTCTTAATACCTTTTGGTACGTCCTCATCTTTCCTGAACTGCCGTGCTCAAAACTGTGCAGCACGCCAGAACAGATTTTACCCATGCACAGGTAAGCAGGAGATTGATTCATTTTGTGGTTCTCACAGATGCTAGTCCTCATTTATACATTCCAGGTAAGGTGAAACTGTTGGCAGCAGGACAAGGGAAAGAGGAGCTCTTAAAGGCCAGATGTCTTTCACCTTTCTCAAACGAGTGGTCCATCAAACAGCACCGGGCTAATCGCACGAGTGAGACACGCAGGATTCTGACTTCAGTAAATGCTATCATTTTATGTCATCTCAACATTTAAAAATACATCCAGAGAGTTTTAATGCATTTTCCTATCTGATTTTAATTTAATATAGTTTCACATCTGGCTAGGTAGAGATAAGTATGCTGGTTATTTCAAAGTTTACAAAGTTGCTAGGTCAGTATTTTGCAACCAGGATTTCTTAGTAGTCATCATAACACCAGAGTTCTAACAAAGTGGAATATGCAGCTGTAACCCATGGAGAATCATATTAGCATTTCTGCATTGCTAATTCTGACAATGGTAACATACTTCAGTTTGATAAGAATATCATTAATGCAGCACAGGCCTGTGTCCTAGTTTCACATTGCTTTAATATTAATGGCAACATGCCTGAGACTGGATCACATCTAAATGCCACTAGAATTGGTGGGTGGACCAAGATGAGAATAAATTATTCACATACAAACAAGTTCATTAATGATTTTATGTAAGACTTTTAACTTTTGGGAATGACACTTGTGTACTTGACCAGAAATTATAAATATGTCTGGCAGGAGAAAACTACAATATGGCTGGGTTTTTTTTGCCAATCTACAGGAGTAACAGATGTCTATTAAGCCTTTTTTATGTAAAGACATAATTTAAATCTAACCTCAGACTGTAAATATCAAAGATATTTTAAACAAAACAGGAGTGTTTTTTTTATTAATTCAGGGAAAGGTCACCTATAAATATTTCATTAGCAAATTCATTAATTTCAATTACACATAAATTGTATCTAATCCAATCACTCTTCATCTCAACCACAATTAAAATATAGAATATGCTGAATCCACTCTGGAATATGCAAAGCCAACAATTAATAAAGTAATATTTCAAATTAATTTTACAGTGTTGCTGTTTATATGAAATACATTGAAATTAATAAGGACAGGTCAATTCCTATTCAGTCTTGCTAGTCTTGTAAAGATATGTTTGGCCTGAATATGGTATTTGGCCTGGTTTCCTGTGTTTTTTTTTTCTTCAGTTTTCCTTTGATGTAATGACACACATTATGCAAAGAGAAAAGCAAAAGAATGATACAAAGATTTTCTGTGCTAGAAAATCTAACAGAGAAGAGGAAATACCGAAGACCTGTGAATAAAAGACATGACAGGCTTCTTTCTTACACCTCCCAGCCCCCTCTAACTGTGTTTTTTGTCTGAATGAGTTATTAGTTTCTCCCTGAGTTACCTTCATCTGAGTGACACACTGCATGTATAAGATATCAGGAATGTGAATCAAAATGTAGAATTAGCCTATTGAAATGATGCATCTGTGTTCAGGTTTTGGGGTTTTTTTTAGTGTTTAGATTTTGTGTTTAGATTTTCTTGGTCTGACTGTCACGTGTAGCTGTCACTGAACTGCCACCATTGCCTGGATAAGTGTTTTAATTCACTCTGTGTTCAAGAAAGTGGAAATTTCAAATACTACAGTTTTGAGAAGGCCAGCTCTGGACTGCAGGTACAACCCCAAAATTCTCAGCTTGAGAGCTGGGAGAGACTGTTCCAGAAGCCGTCTGAACTATTTTGAACAAGAATTAGGTTTTTAGTTTTCAAAGATATTACATGTAATACATATTTACTTTACATATTGCTCAAAATTGTATTGCACAGTTGTTGGGATTATGGAAAGTGTGATGGAAAATGCACTGGAGTCAATGGGAATCTCCCTGTTGGTTTAAGATCAGACCTTTAATAAGAATGTTCTGTTCTGCCACGTAGGAAGCATTGGCCTCACTCTCCAAAATCCCAGCTATGGTGGTACTGTAGTTCTGGGATCCAGTCCTCAAGATAATGGAGCTGATGTGCTGCTGTACCACCAACCCAGGTTGTATAAACTCTCCTTGCTCTGTGATGGCAGTGTCTTGGCACTGGTTCCTGTGAGGAATAAGACATACAGAATGACTGATGCACTGTGCATGGATGGCCTCAGGCTTCCACTGCCAAGGTGACATTAGCACTGGGTTTTGTTTAGCCTGCAGGTGTGCTCCTGAGAGATGGCACACCTCAGTTTTCTGTGCCAGCTTTGTAAGGGATGAAGGAGGCACCAGTGCTGGTGTAAAGGCTTCCTGCCTTCTCTGGGAACTGTCACAGGACTCCAGAGAGCACTAATGGTGGCTGGAAATTGAATGGGTTGAAAGAGGGTCAGGATAAACTCTGCACTCAACCAGTTAGATTTGAGTTTCAGAAAGGAACCAGCTGGGCTTTAAACTTTTCATACAGTTGTTAAGAAAATCCTCTAATACTCTCATTCCTGCCTTTATTTTGACATTGCTTTCTAAAATGAAGCCCTCATTGTCTTTTCAGTGACCAGCTTTGATAGAAGTATTTAACTTTGCCAGCAACATGGTCTGTAAAGACCTGTTGGCCAGGACTTCTTTTATTCCTGACTCTTCCTGCATTCACTGACTTGTCTTGCTACATTCAGAAGTATCTGTAGGTAAGTGACAGCAGTTCCAGGGGTCTCCTCTAGCTTCATATGTATTGCTTAGTTATGCACATACAACTAAATAATCTCAAATGTGCATGCTGATTATGGCAATAATTTCTCATTAGAATGTTGATATTTCAATCTTTCTGAATTAGGAAAAGAACCAGGAGTGATGCAAAGGAGAAATAAAAATAGTCAGTTAAGCCACATAAATACCTTAAGAAGTATATATTTGTATTGCACAAATCTTGATTCAGCCAGCAAAGTGTAAAAAATAAACACCTAGTGTGCCGTGAGGAGCAAATTAGATTAAAAAAAAATCAGGTTTAATGTTTTAGAATTAGTTTAGCGCAGGGAAGAAGACTTTTAAATATGATTATGAGCTAGATGTTATGGGTTATTTACTTGATTTGGGATGTTGAGGAGAATGTGATATTAATCTTTAATATAGTTTAAATGTTTTGGAGGAAGTTCAAATAGTTATGGCACTGAGAGAGTAGAAAAAAAGGCTTTATCCAGTCTGTAAGTTAAAAATCATGTTTGGCATAGGTTAAAACCTCCACAATTATTTTTATGAAATACTTGCATAAAAGGAAGCTGAGCTGAAAAGCAAAAAGTGTGACAAGGTCTCAGTTTCATGTCTTAGGTCTGGGAGACTGATACCTGCACAGTGTATTTGTCTACAAACAGAAACCAACATAAATTTTGCCCTTGGTCTAGAATCTTGTAACTGGAACTATTTCAGTTTGAAATTTGAACAGTTTCACTTAGAAGCATAGATTTAAGACTAATTAAGCCAGACTGGAAGAATACTCCATTGATGAACATGATAAGAAATTTGTATTTCCTTTATTGGGTTGATGATCTTGTTTCTTGTGTAGTTGAATACTCCAGCTCCAGAAAAGTGAAAACTAAACCCTACCAAAACATAGGTGAATATTTGTTGGTAACTTTGGCATGATTCATGAACTGACTGAATTCTACTTGAAAGGCCTGCAAGTGTGATCAGGCCTGGGTTGTCTCTGATTACAGAACTGAAGTGTATACAGCTTATCTGTGGTTGTACATATAGAATTTCTTCTCTTCTGAGTGCAACTTTTGTCTGTATAGTTTACTTTGATAATGGACAACTACTCTTCTGAAAGAACTTAGAGTTAAAAAAATGCAGACTACCTGACAGAAATATTTTTTGAGCTGGGTTTCTTATAGGCTGAGATGCCGCATCCAGCTCAGTAGATTTCTGTCTCTAAGTCATCATCAAAATCCAACATATTTAGTTTTAAATCTAAAGTACATGTTCAATGTTCAACTGAACATAGAAATTTCTGAGTTTTTTGTTTTGCTAAAATATTGGCATAGTAAATAGATTTGCCTCTCTCTGCCCTAGGTAGAGGGCCTGATGGAAAGCATGAAGGTGAGAATGGTGAGCCCAAGAATAAACAAAGACTGACAGAAGCAGGCAATATCCATCTGAGAGATCCACACATTCTTAAACTAGTCTGTTGTTAAAGTGCTTAAGTTTATATCGTGGAAATATGGGTTAACAGAGTAAGTTAATGATTTCAAAACTAGTTTTACTCTTTACATGTGTAAGAGACATTATCTAGAGCAAAACAACAAATGTATCTAGTCAGGGACACTGATTTAATTATCTGTTGGCTTCAGCTGGTAGGTTCAGCCTATTCTCAATATTGTATCACTTTTACATGTAAAGGGCTATTACACTTTCACCGTGGCACAGAGCTTGCCTGCAGATTAGAATACTCTTGGGGAAAAGTCTATTTGAAGGGGCAGAATGGGGAGCTCACTGTGCTGCTTGTAAATTTAACAGCTTTTTCTGTTCTGGGTAATGCTTTGAGTCAAGTTTTGTCCACCAGTGTGTTTCTGACAGCAGGAGCCAATGAGGGATCCCTGGAAGGTGTCGTGAGGAACTGTGTACATTAAGGAGCTGCATCAATTTGAGAAGGACTGTTTTGGGTTACCTGTAAGGAAGAATCTATCTGTACAAGCCACGCTAGGCTGCTCAGTGATGAGACAGAGATCCTGTCAGGCTGAGGAGGTTTCAGTCACATTGCACATGAGTAACCAGTGCAGGTCCTAGGGTGTTGTTTAGACTGATGATAGCCCTTTTGGTAATATTTTTTTTTTTAGGGATACAACAGGAAGACTGCTGAATGCCTTTCTGTTTAAGCTGCATAACTGTGCAGCAAGTATTGTATCTTTGGATCTGAAATAAATCAGTGATACATGCCCAGGAGGAGGGAGATTTGGAGTTATAGACCCAGAATGTGTAGACTAAGGCTGAAAGCAGAAATAGCCTGGAGAGAGGGATTTTTTTTTTTTTTTGTAGCATTGATCAGCACAATTTTTTTGGTCCACACTACAAAATTTTGCTGGTGTAAGAAGCTACAGGGCTAGACCATTATTTGTGCAGTAAAATGGCTGACATTCTGTGCTGCTGTTCATGCAAAAGTTACATTTTACAAGTAGTAAAATGCATCTCCTTATTCAAAGCCCTGGTTAAGCAAGAGTGTGCTTTATTTCCACTCTTCCACTGTGTTAATGGAAATTTTTTGTTCTGTTCTTTCTCAGTGGAGAAATTAGGCATTTTTCTTTGAAGTTTGGCTGAGGGGTCAGCACTCTGTGTAACTTGCTCATCACCATCATCTGAGCTCTCTTCAGTACCCAACATGGCTAATGTTTGGATCCTTTATCCTCGGCTAATGAAGCCAGGTGTCAGCAGTATGTTTCAGTCATTTCACTGTCTGTGGTGATTGAAGCTTGATAGTTTTGTTTTTTAATTAGGTTCCTTAAAAGGAACATTGTCTATGTGTCACATTAGTTGATGTCAAAGCAGTAACCTCTGTTCTAGGAAGAGAAAGTAGTGAGACCTGTGAATTTTTGGAGCTATTCAGAAAGTTCTTGCCCAAATTCCAAGCCACATTCCCAGTCTAGGTCAATTTTGTCTCCTCAGCCTTCTCTTGTACCACCACAGTTGCTGTCATTAAGCACAATTGTCACCTTGCTGTATTACAAGTTCTTAAACTTGAAGAGGTAAGACAAGACCTTGCACCTGGTTTGGAATTTCATGGAAGTCAATAACAGACAAGAAGAAAAGAGCTGGATTACTCATATTACCATATTCTGCAGAGGAGATGTGTTGCAGTGATCTTTACTGTCTGGCAATTGCTAAGCACTGAGGGTGGCACATCCATCTGTGTCTCATTACCATGATCCAGACAAGATACGATGAAAATATGAGCAATGTGAGCCATGTCAGGAGTCATCTATGTTACAGTGGCCAGTCCTGTCTTTCTAGGAAAGGTGAAAAACATTATTTCCTACCACAGGAAAGGTTAGTTTCAGGAAAGAAACAAGGATTGGGTATCCAAAGAGGTAACCAAAAGAGCCTATTTAGTGTCTGCTTTCTTGTGACCACAGTAGTTTCATTTGGGGGAGTCTGAGCAACAAAATTTTAAAACTTTCTCTGCTTCCATATTGTTTAGGCTCTCATTATCACTATAGAGAAGATCTGTACTTTTTTCCTCTTGTGAAGCAGCCAGTACTAAAATGAAAAGCAATGTTCCACAAGTTATTTTACATTTTCGAATGTCCATAAATTTTGAATAAAGCCACTATTGTCTACATTGAGGTTGTTCCAGAAGAAAAGCAGAAACTCTCATGTTGCTGGTATTGAAAGGATATTTCTAAGGCTCTGCTAGTATTTTATAAATAACTGTGTAAATAATGCTACCTGAAAATAAATATCTATTTCTGATTTTTAAATATAGCTGTAAGTACATTGGACAGTTTGTTAGAGAACATCAGATATTGTATCATTCTCTGCTCTTACCAGGAAGAAACTGAATGCAGGTTCAGTGAGCTTTAGTGTCTTGTCTGTACTACTTTGAGGAAGGAATTCAGGCATCCTATTTTCAGCTGACCACAGTATATCATTGTAATTTTTTCTATGGGATTTGAAAAGTCAAAGATAAGAATAAAAGCAGGTGGGACCACCTGCAGTGAAAGCAGCAGTCCCTTCATTATACTTGTATCAGGCCTGGAATTTGTGTTTGAGAGAGATTAAGGGAAGTAAATTCAGAGAAACTTCTCTATTATATAAAGTAAGCAACAGTACAAAAAATCAACACAAGAAAATCAAATTAATTTCTTTTACTAGATTGACATTAATTCATAATAAATACAAATTTCTCTACTGGAGAGTCAGCTTGATATTAGATGTTGATACAAACATCTACTGACCAGTTAGACAAAAGCAGCAGCAGCAGTGGTAGTCTCCATGGTGACAGAAGAGCTAACAACAGACCAGTTATGTAAAAGGGAAAATAATGCTTTTTGTTGCCTTTAAAAGAAAGGACTTTCTCTGTGACAGTTTGATCAGTTTTGAATCTCTGTTCATCTTTGAACTAAGAATGCAGTACATTGATATTCTTCTTTTTTTCTTTTCTTTCTTTTATCCGCTCCTCCTCCTCCACATTTCTTTATCAGTACCCTGTCTGGCAGACTGTTACATGTACTTATAAAGCCCAATGCACTATTGGGTTTCAGATTATCTGTTTAAAGTCTTGAAAGTTTCTAATTTGGAGAGGTATTCTCTAGGAAGAAAAATATTTAGGCTGTAATCATACATTTGTGGGAAAAGTGAGAGACCTTGGTCTCAGAGCTTCCAAACTAGGGAACCTGAAAATCTTACATCCATCCTGAAGCATGCTAAATATTTGAAATTATTCATGTCATAACTGAATACAGCATACTTTGCCTTTGCAAGAGTGTTTTGCTAGAAGCAAGTAAATGAAGTGAGAAACCTGTGTGCACAATTTTGGACTCTTGGCAGTAGTGAACTGCCTGTGACTTCAGAGGTAGCATTTCCAATGCACAAAGTAATACTGAGGTTGTTATTTCATAGCCAAGTGCATGACTGGATGGTGCCATGTGATGCTGATAGGACTGTTTAATGACACAACTTCATCCTGTTCCCACATATTTGCACAAATTACATTTGAGTAGAACATCATTTCTGGTTGATGGATTCATAGCCTCTCCTGTATGACAACAGTGCAATCCTGGAAATCAGAATGGTTTCCTTTATCAGATAATAAAGGACAGGCCTGCCTCTTAACAGGGGCAAATTAGGCACAGTGCTTATGATGGAGCAAAGCAGACAGACCACTTTATCTAATCAGGAACCCTGAAAAGTCAGATTGTCAGCTGGTGCTACCATTACCTTCAATTAATGGGTGAGTGAGGTGTTACTGTCTGCTGAAGGAGGGACAGAGATCTTCACAGAGGTTACTTCAGTTACCCTTTCAAATTCTAACAAATGCCTGCTGCTTCTCCCTCTTCTCCATTCCCAACAACCATTTACCTAAAAGGAATAATAGCCCACTCCTCACCCAGGTCACAAAGCTTCTCCCTCCCTGGCAGGCTTATGTTATCTATCTCAAAGCCTTGAGCTGGCTCTTAGCAAAAAGAACATAGCAGTCCTGTATCTCAGTCTTACTGACTGTGACAGTGTCACTGTTTGTCATATTAATAGCAAAGACAAATCATTCTAGCCACAAAATAATTATATCTTTATTGCTCTAACCTAGCTGGAAATATCGGTTGGGTTATGAAGACCACGTTTTGAGGACTGACCTCAAATACTTCAGGCAAAAACCATTATGAATACAGTTTTCAACATTTCAGTTACTATCCCTGTGCCTGTATTTGGAAGAGTTTCAAGGCAGGAATTTATATGGATACAGAGAAATACTGGGGCACAACTAACTAGCACAACTCTTTTCTAACCATTTCTAAGTTCATACTTGCATATTTTTATCCATGGTTTTGCAGCAGCTTGATTAATTTTCCAATTTTTTTTTTCATATAGATATCTGTTCCCTCCAGTCCACTGTTGTGGCAGAGATTTTACATCAATGCACCACGATCATTATTGCCTGAATCTTTGGGTCTTACTCTAGCTAAGATTCTCTCTCCACAGCTAGTATAGAGCAACTTGGATGTTTCTGTGTCTTGCTCATATGCTGGGATGGGATCATTCTCAGTCTGTCAGAGTCATAGGCTGAGCTCTGAACAGTGCCTTGCAAGCAGTTTATTAGTTGAGTTACCCAGTGGTGAAATTTGTTCTGTTCTGTTTGAAATCTGCATGCTCTGGTCTGTTTGTGGTCCAGCTAGGAGATATCTCTGCCTCACCATTCCCAAGGGATATTTGTGTTTCTAGACTGAGCCAGGGGTCAGCTGGTTGCCTTGGGGGAGGAATGTGACATTGTAATTAATTATCACACTCATGAATCATGGTTAGTCTTCAGGAAAGTGTGACTAGGAAAAGGAATTCCTAAGGGAAAACAGGTATATACTCATAAATCCATTTGGAGATGGTCCTCACTCAGTGAAAAGGATTCATGAGAAGGAGATCATAGCTGAGAATTGTATCCAACTGTCCAAGCATCCCAACAGCTTTTTAACTAGGAACAGAATGGGAAGCTCTGGGGGACAAGCTGAAAAATAGATGTCTTTAAACAGAACTTTTTTATATCTTTGTGAAAAGAAAACTCTTTAAAATTCTGTTTCAGATCTGGCACCAGTAGTTTGTAACTAAATAGTTGATAAGATACTTTTATGATTTGTTTTTCATTTTTAGAAATTCAAAGAGGTGATTGGATGCAGTAGCAATGCATGGAGACTGCATTATGCTGCAATAGTATCCTGCTATAATTGTGCCAGTGAACTGTTCTGTCATACAAGCTCAGAAGTATTGAGTATTAGTGTTCTCTGAAGGTGTGTGGGCTGTTTCAGCATCTGGTAGAACAGATTTCTCTTTTGGGAGAGAGAAGGACAAACATTAGCCAGAGAAGAGCTGCAAAGAATGTAGGAAAATGCTTGATCCCTTGGGATCTCCTACAAATCACTAATCAGGTGTTGTGTTACGAACGTGCTGTGGATAACTGTAGTTTGTCATCAGCAAAATTAATGAGTCCTGTCTAGGTGACTGCTAGACTGTTCTGTCTACTCATAGGTGTCAGCTAGGGGAAGAACAGTCCAACAAAACCCCCACAGGTATCTGGAGCTTGGTCATAAGAATAATGAAAGTAGTATTTGTCAAAGGACAGACAAGGACTTTGAGGTGTGCTTTCACAAAATGAAGTGCATGTGCAAACTTTAATGCTATCAGGACTCTTCTTAGGAGCAGAGCACGACAGAAATGGGTGCAAGAAGAATGGACAATGTTTCTCTTGCCATGTATCTCTCACTTTGAAGGTATTGGCATCACAACCTACACTGACAATGACTTTGTGTGGAATAGCTGTGACTTCAGATGCCATATCAACCTCTTTCTCAAAGAACAGATAATGAAAGACATTTAGGGTTTTTTTAATTTTGAGTATACAATTATAATTTCTGATGTGCCTACACTCCTTCCCCCTTCCCCCCCAGTTTAAAGGTGTCCAAAGTTAAAATTCTATGACTACACTTATGGACTAGTATAAACATTTGGTCAGTTTTCAGTTTTAAGGACACTGACATAAAAAGAACAAGCAAAGAGCATAGAAAAGTAAAACAGAATGGCAAAGCCACATGAGATTGGTGTAAACTGACTAATGTTCTTAAACATCATTATAGTTAAATAAACATTTCAGTAACATTTTCTGCCATCTTTTTGACGTGTCAGACACATTCAAGGTAAGCTTCTCTGCATATTCTGGTCATCTTCAGAGTTCTGTACTGAGTCCTTGATTTTGCCATTGCTGACATGTAAGAGGCAAGAGAGCAACAGCTGAACGTGCAAGTACACAGTCTCCATTCAGATATAGGAAAGATTTTGGAAGGTATCTGATGGATGTCTGTGATCATTGTCTCCATAGTCTTGTACTTGAAACTGCTATTTGCTTGTGCTATATTGATTGGTTTTTCTCTATTTTGGTTTTTGTTTTTTTTCCTTTTATTAGCTACACTATTTTTTGTATTCAGGTAACTTGACACTAGAATCTCGTTTATTTTCTTCTAATGTTGGTGATTATTGTGAAGACTGACAGTAGCAGTGGCTCAGAGCTCTAATTATCTTGTTTTAGACATTCAAAAATATTTGAAACACCTCTTATAAAAAGGAGTGAATTAATGTTTTCTGCAACATATAACCTTTCTGTTTATAGTTGACAAGTAATTTGCTTAGATAATGCAAGAAGCTCCAATACTTTTGTGTAGCTCTACTCACAAATAGAAGCAAATGAATGTGATGCTCAAGAAAGTACAAATGATTTTCTTAATGACAAACACCATGTGATAATAGATCTATTTCAACTCTTTGACTGTGTCATGACTTGACAGACTATTCATCAAAATTGACTCTTGGAATAGAGCACTATTTGGAGAGAAAATTTAATCATTCTTGAATGACCACCAACATTGTTCTCATGATAAATCAGAGGTACAGTAGGTTCAGAAACTCACTGAAAATTCAACATTTATGGTCTGTACATGATATGCCAGGAACTTAAACATTCTCAGAGAGTACTTCACCTCTGAGAACAAAGTCCAGCTGAGAACTTTAATCTAGTTTAATTTTCAAGTTTGACTTTTCTTCCCAGAAGACCTTGTCTCTGTTCAAGCCTCTACTCAAGCCAGCATAACTTGAAGAAGAATTTTCAAAGTGTATGCCTGACCAAGATTACTTTCCTATATCTCTGCAAATATTTTTAATGAACTGCCTCTGTGTCAAAAGGAGATGATGCCATGCCTTTTAATTTGGTGACCCAGAAAGCTCTGTGATGTTGATGTGACCCAAGGGCTTGTGCATTAAAATTAATCTGTGACAGACACTGCATATTAACATGATATTTGATACCTTGTCATAATAGTTTCAGACTTCATACTTTTCATGCTGTCTCTGATCCTTTCTGGAGAGCAGGGTTCATGTCTGGGAATAGCACCCTTAAAGGAAATGCAAGTATGCAGCCTGAGTGTTGCAAACCAGGACAAAATTGCTTTCATTTCTCTAAAAGTGCATACTTCTGGTTGCTGAAATTACAGAATGGATATTTCTAAATTTGAAAAAATGTCAGCTATAGATAATTGACCTGTTCATGCCGTTTAAGGTGTTTAATGAGACGGAGATAAGCAGGATGTTTGTTGCTTGCAAGTTTTCCTTTAACAAGCATTTATGACATTGTTCTAAAGAGAGTTTCAAGTTTCACACTCTTGAATTGACCTCCAATTCAGTTTGCAATTGCTATCTTTCTCCTACCCCTGCCCACCTTGACATCCTCATATGGTTTGGGCTGGAAGGTGCCTTTCCTTCCACTTTTGTACTGTAGGCCTACAAGATGGATGAGGTAACAAAAGTGAACAGAGCCTATCTATCCATTTCTAGTTGGGGCAGCACAGAATTGTCCTCCCAACTTGGCAGCAGGAACTAAGTTCAGCTCACTGATAAGGCATAGAATTAACTCCCCATAATGAACAACATCATAGTTTGATGCCAGCTCAGTGACTGAAGGGGCTCACAGTATGTCAGAGCAGCTTCAGCTGGTAAGCACACAGGAAAAGGACTGAGTGTGCCTTAGGTACCTGCACACCCACAGCCTAAAGCCAGTGAGCTCAGCCCATAGTCATGGCCAGGATGACTGTAGCATTAGCTGGGAGTCAGCAGCTCTCAGCAGGTGTGTAAGTATCAGCTTGCTAACTCAAGAGGCAGGAGGATTCATGGTGGTATCTTTACAAGGTTGAAATGGTAGTGGAGAACCCTTTGATACTGACTTTTTGGCGTTCCAAATGTTGTATAACTACGTGCTGGCCTTCTTTTTGCATTGATTTTGTCAGCACAGCCAAGCAGTAGGCTGGCATCCTGTGTGAGGATGAGCTGTTGCAACAAGTCCCACATGCAGTGCTCAAGCTCCTTTACCCTGGGAAGGCAGTGTGGATCTTGACTTTAATCTTTATTAATGCCTTAGCATTTGGGAACTCATGATCTTGTAAGATTTGCTGTGGGCATTTAAAAAGACAAAGCTAGGTGGCTTTGTCAGGCTATTGTGTGCTATGTTCTTCCATATGAAATTGAAGCTCAGCCCTTACATAAAGATTGCATTGTAAAAGACAATCTTGATGTTCCTTGTTATTTCTGGTGGGTTTTATTTAAATATACATAGGAAAATCAGTATGTTAATGCATAACAACAGATTGGAGATTTTATTTTGGGATTCTTAGCTTTATTTATTTTATCAGCAATACTCTTTTATACTTAGAAAATATCTTATGAAAGGGTTTAAGGACTTCTGTTTATTTTTACCATTGCAGAGGATGTCTGTAGGAGTGTTTTCAAGAAGTTTACAGTTTTGAAAGTTCAAGTCAAAATACAGCTGAGTCACCATATTTTTACTCGGTTGTTACATACAAAGTCCTTCTGAAAAATGCTGGTTTGGGATACATAAAATACTTAAAAAAAGAAAAACTAGTGTCTTAACTGTATTTGGTTTTGGAAAGGACTGATCATTCAAAATGGTAGAAACAGCATTCTAATTCCTGTTGTGCTCTAGAATCCCTATGCACAGGTTGTGATGTGGGAGATCATCATTCCCACCTCAGAGGTAAATTCAGTGTGCAACTGGGTGAGCAGAGTGTGGCCAGCACACTCTGTCTCATAATCCACAACTTCAGGTTTTGTATCTTAGCATTCTGTGAACTTGTGAGGGTTGTAACTCAGGGGCCTTACAGGTACCTATTGATTATGATCTTTGTGCAGTAATGATCTCTGTTCACTTATATGGCACTATCACTTGTTTCCTTTTTATGCAAGTGAAATACATTTTCATAATTTAATCTTTTATGTCATGCTTTCCATGATCTATTAACACTGTGAACTGTAAATCTATGATATAGAAAGATGACATTGGTTTTTAAATGAGAAAATCAGCTTGTTTTTGGAATGAAGAGCATAATAACTTGGAGAATGAAGTGAACAAATCAGGCACTGGAAAGCTGAGAGGGCAACATTGAACAATGTAATGAGCAGAGCAATCATTCTAGGAACAACAAAAGAACAGATAAGAATGAAGCTTATCATTGCCTTTAGGGAAGCACTCTGAAACAAAATACAGGATTGCCTGTTTTCATTAGTGAGTTAAAAAAAAACCCAACAAACAAAAAACAGCAGAAAAAAAGTGGAAAACACCTTATCAGTAACAGGAAAGGAAATCTGCTTTGCTTTTAAAATTAAATTTCCTGAGATCAGAAAAATATATAATGTATATTAAAATTTGCACTGAGTGAATTTTTTTCAGTGCATGGTCTTTATTTACTTTTGTTGAAAGGATGAGATTGTAGCACTGAATTTTTTATTAGTAGATTCTGTAGTTGTTTGCTGTATCTCTGGAGTTATATGTTGGAAGAAACTTCAGGGAGGAAGGACTCTAGTACTTGGGGAGTTAGTTAGATGGACTGATGGATTTTATGTCCAAATCACTGAGCATCTGCAAAATCATGTACAGTAATATTTCAATGCAGAAAAACTGTGGAAGGATGACTTTTGACAAAATTTCTCTAAAACCTAAAATTCGGACTTAAACCACTGGTTTGAGTTTTCTTGGGTCCAAACTGAAGGAAAGTTCAGACACCCCTCTAAAAAGGCAAGCCACAATCATTCACATAATGGTGCACTGAGCTCCTGTGTTGCTGACAGGTGACACATCAGCTCCTCTCTCTGAGCTCTGGTGTAGCCTGCAAGCTACAGCAGGTATCTCTGTAGTAGACCATGTCTAAACATCATAATTAAATCAGCACTGCACAGCCGAGCAGCCTCCTCAAAGTGCTCCTCTGGCTATGTTTCAACAGCCATAATTCAGGAGAGTGGTTTTCTCTAAGTTATATTTGATCTAATTTACTTTTATTAATTATTATACAATTAGTGCATGAAGAAATGCTAAGTTCTTGCCTCCCGCATCTCCCAGTTGAAAGGTCTGACCAGTTCTTACTCCAATCAATGAAGGGTTACCACTGGTTTTGATTAAATTTATTTAGAATTTGAAGACAGTGTTTCTGGGATTATTGGAATGAAGAGATGCTAAAATGGAGAGCTGGCGGGCTTCTCAGGCTTCTCGAGGGGTGAGAGGATGGGAGTGCCAAGAGCGTGGGTGAGACACAGCTCCTCAGTGCCAGGTTTTGTGAGGCCTGTCATCCTTATCAGTGAGTGTCTTGATACTGATCCCACTGCTAATACTCTTTCTTTCCTTCCTTGAGTTCTGAAACACGTCCAGACTGATATTAGATAACTTCATCTTCTGTCTTCGTACAGGATAACAACAACCTTTATTATATTCCTGCATAGAACTAGTTACAAGAAAAGCACATTTAACTCCTTAGAATCATTCTCAGGATTCTTCAGATTTTGTGCTTCCCCTTCCTTTTGTCTGTAATTTTCACCCTTGGTGCTGGGATCCTCTCTTGCTTTATGTCTGTAATTTATACCATTCCAGCAGACTGAAATGGAGCCTAGCTTTCATCTGTGCCTACAGATGTTGCAGTAAGAGCATGCTTTTTCAAATCCTACCTTTACCCAGTGAGAGCTGAAGGTGGTAACTGTATCCAGAACATTATCCACGAATATTTTTATAAATAGAAACAGCGAAAACCATTCGATGAGTTTTCAAACCCCACACTCAGTCATTGTTCATAAATTTTTGAATAAATGAAGAGTCATTTAAATGTATTAAAATATTAATGAACATTGACTAAGTTAACATGAAAGTATGGGGAACGTTTCATAAATGAAGAAGCACTCATTTATATGAGTGAATACTATCTTTCCTGTCCAGTAATGTGTTCCTGCTAGAACATGTAAGAACTGCAGTTTGTCATGTCAGGAGATGCAATACTGTTACTTTAATGAGTAACATGAAAGCAAATAGCAAATGTGAATAACATTGCAAGGAGTAAGATGTATGTTTAACAATACTATATAAGCATTTGTAATATTTTCTCATAAATGGTGCACTAGGCTATTTTGTTTTAGAAAAAAAATATTAAAAATAATTTGTAAAATTATATATATGTATTTAAATATATTCTTTGGAAAAAAGAAAAAAAAGCAGAAGAATGTAGTCAAAAATATATTTTTTAATAATCCTCTTTACTATTCTCAAATTTGGAAAACAAATAAACAAACAAACAAACAAAAAGCATTACCAGGACTGTGGGATTAAATGGATACAGTAAGGAAAAAATTTTAGGGAGATATTGTTGAAAAACCCTACACTTAGAGAAGGTATTTTGTTCATGCTAAAAGTTTGGACTAGTAGCAAACTGCTACATAAAGAAAGTGTTATTCAGTACTTTCTGACATGTTTACAGTAGTCCAGACTCTCTAATTCTCTTGTCTTGTTGCAGTGAGAGATTCAAGTGATACAGTTGCCACCATATTTTAGACTCACTTGTTAATACTGTAAACGAAAATTTTCGTTTTATGCTCCTCTCTTCATATGAACTTTTGCCAACTTCGTTCTCTAGTAAAATCTTCTTTTATTTCCTTGCCCCTGAGTGCTGAGTGTTGAGTTAGGTCTCTAGAGGGTAGAAAAACAGGGAGCAGTGTGGAAGCTCCTTTTCTGAAAGGCGTGTAAGGTCTTAAGCATTTACAAGACTAAGCTTTTCTTCATTTGGGAAGACTTAGTTATCCTTTTATTTATTCTCCTTTACTGGTCACCAATGGGGCTCAGAAGGATAAAAGTTCAAAATTTTACATTTCTCTGACTCTTTCTAGCTGATTGAAAGTATTTATAATTCTTCAGGTAATTAGAAATACCTCAACAAAAGCAAACATGATCTCCTGCCTCCTCTGCAAACCAAGCAGCCAGGCAAAGTAAAGCTAAAAATTATACTTTTCTGCATTTGGAAGAAAACCTAAAGCCTCACGACCTCATCTTCACTTCAAATTCACTTCTTGCTGACATGGATGTTAGATGACACTTGTGAATACTTCTGAAAATTAGACTATGTGTTAGCACCAAAATTGGAGTTGGATGAAAAGATGCTTTTAATATGTTAAGTATTTTTTAAGAAATCATCAAGCTTTATTTTTTTTTTTTTTTTGAGTGTTTCTTCTGTCTTGCCTACCCTTTAGGAAAAGAGGCACGTCCTTTCCCCTTGGAACTTGCAGTATAGCTGCAAAAGCATGTACCAGAAACACAGGACTCAAATAATTCCTACCCACTTACCCACTGAACTAGGAGCAAGGGTGAATAATCCTCAGCTTCTACTATTTATAGCCATCTATTTTTGTATCAGTAATTAAAGACTGACTGAAACTAGAAACCAGGACAGAGGATTCCAACATCCCAAAGACAGTAGGAGACCTCACTTTCTCACTGTCTTTAGCCAGAGCATTTTCATTTTACTATTAAAGTGTGTGACACAGGCACCACAGTCCAGAGGGTATCATAATTAATGGGCATGTGGGCATGCCAGACTCATATCCCCACCCCAGTGAAGTTTATTAGTTATACAAGGTGGAACAGGTCACCCCACCCACAATGACCACTAACTTGACTGTAAATGCATGCCCATGGGCCTTGAAGACTAATTGAACAGTTTGTAGCCTGTGTTGCACAAATTTTCATGTTCAAGGGGAGTATTTTAATTTTTATCATAATGGCTGTACAGGGTAATTTGTCTCTAACCCTGCTGTGGACACAGCTGGAAAAAACCTCAACAAAATGGAATTCATATTTTTGCAGTTTCATTTTCATCACATTGACTTCTTTCTGGAAGAATATCTTCTTGAAAATGTTTCTGAAAGCAAGCCCTGGATACTTACTGTTGTGAATCCTGCATGAATTGAAATTGCCCTGGAGGGTAGGCTGGATCTTGTAGCAGTCTCCAAGGGCAAAGGAGAGGGAGTTACATCTCTGTCAATTTTGTGGCTAACATAGTAATAATAGATGGATTTTTGACTAAGGAACACTCAGTGAAGATTTGGCAGGTGGTGAGAAGTGACATTAACTCTAATTGCTTTATGCTCACCTTGTGCTGCCCCCCAGGTTTTGGGAAGCCTCCATCTGCTGCTCCCCACATTATGGATGGATTGTCACCTCCTTGGGGCAGTGGTTACCTTTCCATGGTATGCATGCTTTGCTTTATACCAAACAACTAAGCAAGTCCCAATGGTGGCTTTTACATGCATCTGCAAAATAAATAATT
Organism: Notiomystis cincta; assembly: GCA_013398075.1. NCBI lineage: Eukaryota > Metazoa > Chordata > Aves > Passeriformes > Notiomystidae > Notiomystis > Notiomystis cincta. Next base: position 54,215 of record VZRX01013352.1, on the reverse strand, counting down.
CAGCCCCAAAAGTATTTTCTGCTGGGACTATTTGCTGGTGATATGAGAAATCTCATTATAGCAATGCCATGGGAGCTATTCTGTTCTGCCTCTGCATCTTTCCTCTCCCCAGTTTGCGAGGAGCACAACTTGCCTCAGATTTGCAGAGTGATTCAGTGATTTGCTGATATTTGTACAATGGGCTGGGGACAAAACATGAGAAATAAAAAGTAGGTTTCTCTGTTCCCACGGTGTTGCCTTTACAGTACATCTCTCTCCTCATCACTTCTTCCCTTTTCCCTCCATTAGTTACTCTTTCCCTCATGCAGTTTAGCTCAGCTGACCTTTTTTCTTCCTGTTTCTTGGGGATATGGCATCTATTAAAACTGAAACAGAGGCACAGAAATATCTGAACTCCTGTTTTGACATCATGTTTCTGATCATGGGATTTAAAGAAGTGAGCAGACAGCTCTTTTTCTGTACAAAGGTATATTTTCTCCTTTCAAGTATGACTTGCATTGTAGGCTCAGGATGGCCTACTCTGTAGCATGTTTTCTGATTCTGTGTTTGCAATTTTATAATTTCTCTGCTTCCTTCAGGTTTTGCTTTAGATTTAAGCCCCAGCTTTATTTTGTTCTTTCTCCAAGTTTCACTGTCATTCACATAATCATCCCTCTGTACCTTAGTTGCTGTTGTGGCTTTCAGGTGGGTTTGGTGAAGAAACCCACATGGTCTTTAGTTGTTTACCATATCTGTAGGTAACCAATATGGTCAAAAAGGACAAGCCTAACCTTTACAGTCAGTGAAGACATGCTCATGACTAAAACCCAACTCCCCTCTAAAACTGACTTTAATCAGGCCAGAGACCAAATTTTCTTCCCATTTGTTATGGGTTTTGTTTCTCCCAAAACTCCCTCTCAGAACAGGCCCAGGGTTTCACACTGCTTGGATGCTAACAAGCAGAGCTTGTAAGGCTGCATGCAGTGGTATCAGTGGGAATTTTCACCTAAATCTTAACTTCAGAATTTGAGTCAAAATTATTTTGAAATTCTCTTAGCTTGTTCCTTCTTTTCCAGCTAAACATGACTTTGCTGTGTGACACAGACCTCGCTTCAAGATGCTTTGTTCATGGGAAATGGTTATGATATGTCAGATACATTATTGAATATCTGACCTGAAATCTTTTGTGTTGTTGGTCTTTTCCATGCAGTGCTTGACAGGTTTGTGTCAGTCAGCATGATAAACAAGGATAAAAAGTGATGTAGAACAGAGTATTAATTGCAAATCTGTTTCTGCTAGGATTTGTTATTTTATTGACCATGTGCAAAGTCAGATACTGTGGAGACAGTACAGTGAAGGTCTAACACTGTACTTATTCTGGGATAAAATTCTTCTTGGCAGCAATGTACAGCTTCCATTTAAGTGTCAGAAATTGCCAAATAGTGACAAGTAGACTTAGAGAAGAATTAGAGAAGTGGGAAAGCCTGTTTCAGAGGGTTTTTTTTAATGCAAGAGATCGCATTATCTTTATAATCAAAACTGTGAAGCAATGCTCATTTGTTATGTGAAGACAGGTTTATTTTTGTTCTATCACTTTGAATGATAGATGTAAATTGGATGCAGTCTGATATCTTGATTTTTCTTCTCACATGAAAAGGAAAATTAAAATTTTAATATAATTTGCATGATGAGTAATAAAGTGACATGGGAAGCAGAGACCAAAGAACTGTCATATGAAAGGAAATTTTATTTAGTCAGGTTATTATCTAATTTTGCATCTAATCAATAATGACATAATCCCTGAGGACAGGCAAGAAACTAAAGTTTAAAGAAATTTCTTATACACAAAGATCTCTTTTCACCAGGAGACAGTTGGTATAATGCCCAACTCTATGTTCATATGATCAAAAACCTACCGGTCATGATTTGGTCAGTGCCCGTGTTCAAAATCAACTTGGGTTTATTTTAACATTGTAAACGTTTAGACATCAATGGATAAATGTGAACAAGGCCTTGGTGATAGAGACTGGACCGTGCTGGGACAGACTGGAGGTCAGGGCTGCACTGCCTGGGCAGATTCTGCCTGCAGATGACAAGTGGCTGAAAGGATACCCACAGGAGCAGTGAGGAGGTGCCCATACAGAGCAGAACTGTGAAAAAAAATTTTCTGACTTTGCAATCCACTTGCTAAGTTGAGTGAGTAGGGAAGGCAGAAGGGAGAATGATGAATTTCATGTTTTTGTCTGTTTGGACATCCAGGCTTCCTGTAGCAAGATGTGTTCTCTCCCCATGGCCATGGTCTCTCCTACCTTTTCCCCTTCACCTTGATGAGAATGATTTTTACAAGCATCTGGCTGAAAGTGGAGGAGAGGACAGTTTGCCTGTGGGGTAACCTCAGCTGCATGCAAGGCCCAGGGCTTCTGCCTGCCCTGGCTGTGCACCTGCTTTGTCATGATGGAGACTCAGCTTCTGCTCTCTGCAGCCGGGTTCCTGCCTTTGCTTTTTACTCTGTAAACAAATTGGAGACTGCTCTTGTCTTCTATTGAGCTTATACATGAATTTTCTGTATGAGCTTGTGCATATTGGGCAATATATCCTGCCCTTAGCAATAGCCTCTGGCTGCCAGCTCAAGGAGCTGATTATCATGGAGATTGAGTCTTTCTTAATTGTCACTGTATATGTTAGCAGACAACTGAAATCTGCAACCTGTGGTATTCAAAATCTAAATGAAGACACAGGAAGGCAGAATGTACTGCAAAGACTGACAAAGAATATGTCACAGAATTTAGTATGTGCTATTTGTTTGCCTCTTTGGGGCATTGTGGAAAAATTATTCTTCAGGAGAGATGGGCTATGAAAAGACCAGTAAATCAGTATGATATGTAAGATGCAATGAGCAAGAGGAACTGGCAAAGCAGGAGAAAAACTTGTTGAGGCTTATTTCATTGGTAGGGTTTATTAGTGAAGGGGAGGTAGAGGATGAAATATGATGGACTCTGATATTCATCCTGTAATTTAGTGTGTGCATGTGCACTGCTCTGTTTTCCTTTTCCCCACATTATACATAATTCAAATATTCCATTCCTTGCTGATAGGAATTCAGATTTATAACAGTTTTAATTTCTGATCTACTCCTGGTACGTGCTATGTTTATATATTATGTCCATGTATTATGCCTATTACAAAAAGCCCTTTCTCTCAAAGTCTGCATATATGTTGTTCATAATGTGTATGCCAAACATCACTTGATACAATTATAAATAAGGTTTCCAGCTCCTGACTAAACATACCTGGTACGTTCTGACACTTAATGCAAGAAAGTTCAGCATTCAGACTGATTGCAGTGTATGATCTTGAAAGCTTTGAGTGACCTAGGAAGTATTTACTGAAAGATCATCCAGTAACAGGTGGAAATTGGCTGAGTGACCTTTTCCAGGATTTGTTACTTAACTAGCTCTATTTAACACTGGGAGAATGAATAAAACAATAATCTATTATTGACATGCAGATTATCACATGTTACTGTAGAACTTAATTTCCTCTTGTTTCTGCAGTTCTTAGGGTCCCATTTTCCTTATTTCTTAGGGCACTAGGGAGTATCTGCTATGGCTTAATTGAAGGGACCATTTGAATGGCAGCTATGTTCTTAAAGTTGAGAGTTAATGCTGAGTGTGTCACAGGAACTGGGGAAGTTATTGAAAGACCTTTGGATGAGTGCATATTATTTTAGTACATGTGTTACAACCCTCCCTGGAAGACCATTTCAAATATGGATAGAAAAATAGTAATTTTTCATGATCTCATGGGATAATGATTAGAATTTTTTCGGTACCTGGTTTAAAAGGAGAAAATAGACTTTTTAACATAACCATTGTAACTTAAAGGAAGTATGTATGAAGTTCAAAAACTCAAATATATTATTACTCTGCCAGACTCGGGAATCCTAAAGGAATTCAATAGAACTATATGCAATTTCAGGAATTTAAAATATTGAATGTAAAACTACAAAGACATAAAGGAATAATTTGTATAAGCTGTCAGTCAGAGAAGAAATACATGTTGTACAATTTTTTCTATTTGTCATAACTGAAGGAAAAGAGAAGAGATATCAAGGCACAGTTTTGAAAATGTATTTTATTTTAAGGGCAAGATAAATGAGTTATGAATCACATGGTTGGTAATGAAAAAGAGAATCTTTCACTGCAAAGTCCTTCATTTAAATCTCAGTCCAGGTTACTGTTGTCACCTGAAAACTGCTCGGATTCTTTTTATCCTGATGATAAAAACGAGCATGAGGTACTTAAAACAGGAAGATAAAGTGGATAGATGTAAAGACTTTGTTGCTCTCTGATGTCCTGCAGTAAGCTAAAACTCTTTGAGTATCACAGTGCTACCTTTCTGATAGACATTCTGTTTGTCCAGACATTTTTTATGTCTGGATTTCAACATCATAATCTTTATCACGGTCACTGTGAGACCAGAGGTCATCAATAAATGTGAATTGTTAGTACCATGAGAGAGACTATATACCCAGTACTTATTGCAGGCCATTTACAGCCAAACACTTTGTTATACAGACTTTGTTTTTTTCCTTTCTCAGTCATGTTATAAAGATTATTAGGAGCAGAAATTATGTTTCTTTTCTTCCATCTAAGGTTTGATTTAATGGGTTTGAAGTTTTTCAAAAGTCCAGATAAATAAAGGAAGGAAAGCCAAAGCTCTGTTCATTTAATCTACAATTAAAACTTTCAATTTCCTAAGAATGTTTCTGTCCTCATGATCTGCTGCTTTAGGCAACTTGCTGTATTCTGATTTATTTACGTTTTAGACTGGACACATTAACAAATTAGAAATGCTTAAAATATCTAAAGCCTGTAAGGCACTGCAAACTCCAAAATGCTCTATTCAACAGGTGTGACATCACACTGAGTTTAGCTATAGTCAGAATAGCTGCTTTGTTATAGTTCAGTGAAGTCCCTCACAGAAGTAAAAATAAACTTTGGAATATACTCTACTGTCCAAGTGTTCCATTCTCACCTGCCTTTGGATAAAGCATGTTGGATTCCAAAAAACAGAGTAAAAGATTTCCTGCGTTCCATAATGAGTGACTGAAAATGGTTGGACTGGAAGTGCACCTTGGAAAAGCTCTAAATCCCTCCACTCATTTGGCACTTGCTGTTTCTGTATCTTGCTGAGCTGTTTGTCAGAGGTGAAATACTTTTATTTAACTGAAGAGGAGAGTAAGTCAACCTAAGGTTACAAGACTTCCATTTGGGCCTGAAGGAAATTCATTAATGTCCACAGCATGTGGTCCTCTCATGCTAGGACTGCCACCTGTCATCAGCTTAGCCTGAAAGCTTTGACTAGCAGAAACGTGTGGGAGGGTATGTATATAAGCTGCAGAATAAAAAGAGTATTACTGTCCCAAGGGAAGAAGTGGAGGATATTTGAATAAAAATGTCTTTTAAGCTCCCCCCAGTGAGTGTCCAGTTAAAGCATATTTAGAATTTTGTAGCTTTTTATTTTCCTTATCTGCAATCTCTTCCTGTGCTGGCTCTTTGGGCTAAATTGCCTGGAGTTCAGAAAACTGAAAAAAGTAGTGGCTTAAAGTGTGTAAGGGCCTAATAATGAAAAATGAAGAAGAATTTAACAGGATTGTAGTAAGCCTTACCAACCTGGAGAAGTCCCCTATTAATAAAACAGAGGACCAAAGGGTTCAGTAAATGAATCAAAGTATGTGTCCTGTGCCATTGCTAATAACACTCTGCTTGAAGGATGGGATTTTGTAATAGAAAGTATTGTTAATAAAGAAAACTCTTTGCAGCCATTGGGATTTTTTTTTTCCTTAATAATCATGGTGCCAGTTGGCCTGGGATTTCCTAGGTAATATTCTGCATTTCTAATGAATTGGTATGTTGAAGCTACTGTAGGGATGTGCACACTTGGGTTTTTGTTGCTGTTGTTTTTTCAATTACCCTTTTTAATGTAAAAAGGTCAAAGGATAAATATTAGACTTGACTGGCTCTCCTGTGAGTGCACAGTGGAAGTTCCAGCATGTTTCTTTCCAGAAATTGATTTGGGGGACTCTTAGCTCAGCTGTAGCTGCCAGATGGCACACGTGGAGGAGGAACACACGGGAGAGGATGCTGTGGCTGTCTCAGCACAGGGGTTTGCAGGAGCAAGCTCCTTCCTACCCATTTCTTGGAAGGTTCACCTGCTAGGGCAGACTCTCAACTGGTGGAGATCCATCTTGTTCCAGTCATACTGTAGAATGACAGGTGCCAGCAGAGGCTCTTGCACCCCTACCACCCATGGGGATGTCAGCAGGGTGCTGATGGAGCTGCAGCTGGCACATCCAAGCCATTGCTGTGGAGAGCTCCACGGTGCCAAGGGGTTCTCAGAGCTGTCTCAGAGCCTCAGCTGTGGCGTTTCTCCACCTTGCTGCAAGGTGTGTGCTCCTTCCAGGCCCACCAAATAACTTTGTCACCCTTCAAGATGTAAACTGATGTGTTCTGCTCCTTTAGCATAGGTCCTGACCAGGGACCTTGGAAACTTCCACAGAAACTCTGTTGCAGTCGTGGGTTGCTGGCCTGCCAAAATTAAAGTTGGACTGTATGAGTTGTACCACTATCAGGAGACTTTTCTACCAGCAGTAGTAGAATTTGATTTGAAATCAAATTAAGATAAAATAATATTTTATATCTTATTAAAATTGGTGTTTAGTCCTATGTGGTGGGTAACTGGTTTTAGTATCTTGACCATTTTCTACTGTTTGAGAGCTTCCTGTCTTCTGATTTCATCACTGCCTGAGGAGATAAGAACTGATCATATGTGAGAACTGAAAAAAAGGGAGACACAGTCAGTCCTTTTTTTGCTTAAAAAGGCTATTCTCAGAATTTCTAGTTCACTGGAAAATGATTTGGGAGGAAAAAAAAAGGGTCAAGATGGATTAAAACCAAATTCTGCACAAACGTAAGTGTTTTGTGAAAAAGCAGTTCTGCATTTTTAGCCAGCTTTTTTCTGAGTAGATACACCTTATTCATTATCTATTCACTTGAATCTCCTTTTTTTTTTTGTACATTGCAGGTAAAAGCCAAAACCTTGGTTGAGTTAATTGACTTCAGTGACATTACTGAAGGTGCAAATCAAAGCAAATTGTGTGTACTTGAGAACTTCTATTTAAATCATTCATTCCCTTACTGAATAGTGCAGTTCAAGCAGAAAAAGAGAAGAAAGCTGCTGTTTTTCTACTGTATTGTTTTGGGGGTTTTTTTAGGTTTTTTGGAGAGGTTTTTTTTTGGTTTAGAGTTTTGGTTTGTTTTTTTTTTTTTTTGGGGAATATGAATTGGCTG
>VZRX01013352.1:23495-46860 GCA_013398075.1 Notiomystis cincta | reverse complement strand
GGGAGGTTTTTTTTTGGTTTAGAGTTTTGGTTTGTTTTTTTTTTTTTTGAGAGAATATGAATTGGCTGTTAATCTCTGACACAGAAATGTCTGAATATTTAAACAGAAGAAAAGGTTGTTTAGCTGCTTCTCTGATTAAACTTTTTTTTGCTTTAATTTTTATGTCCTGTTTAATTGCACATTTTCTTGCAAAAAATTTTTCTTTTGAGCTTTCATATGGCATAGAAGAACGAGCATGACAGTTTATTAATTTTACAACATTTCTTGGGCTGGTTTCAAACATGAAGAGGAGGCATTTTTTGATCATGTAATTTAACAGCCATTGGCTTTAGACTTACCTGTATGAACTACAATATGCCTTCGTATTTCAACATCATATAATCAATATCCCTCTGTATGATAATTACTTTGACATAGATTCTTTCATGTTTGTCAGTTTGAGTTGTATGTTAGTGAAAAGAAGCCCTCTTTGGAGGAATATCTTGCCCTATTGAAATGACTAAGATATTATTTGAGAAAATGAGCTTAGCTCAACACAAAATAATGGTGGAGTGAGTCATTAGGCAGAATCACAGTGGTCTTACACCAACAGCTTGTTAGGAAGACTTGTTTGCCAGCACACCATAACTGAGAGTGATTCCTCCTGAAAAATACCTAAAAAAAATTTGCTGTTCATTGAAATACTCTGCATCCTTCAATATTTAGGACAATGTGATTATTGTCTTATTCAGATCTGTAGTTAACAAATCTGGTTTTGGCTAAAGATAAAGGTATATATATGTGAAGGTGGACTGCAAGACTTCTTTCATCCAACTAAATAAAATACTTACATAGGTGTGTTCTTTTTCATAAAAATTGCATTCTCCTTCTCACTAAGAAGTCTTTGCTCCTCATTGAAATTGTATTTCATACAATGGTTGCAGGAAGAACTTGTCACCAATTCTGCTTTTCACCAAGGAGTCACAGTTTACATAAGATTAATATAAGAAATAAATTAATATAGGAAATATTTAAAACCTAGCAGATTACCTTATTTTTAAAAATAATTAATTTCATTAATGGAATAAAAATTTGCCCTTTGCTCATGTACACAGCATGTACTAGTGCCTTGTTATTTCTGTGTGTTAGACAAATGCCCAGAAACCACCTGACCAACTTCAGTATTTTCAGTATTGATCATATAGTGATTTTCTGTCCCTTTTGTTTGGTTTATATCTCTATGAGAAGTTTACAAATAAACCAGATCTATTAAACTCCATTTATGGCCAGGGCAGTTGTAAAAAAGTTTCAGTAATTTTATATGGATCTGTCTGTGGATTCGAGTTTGATTGTTATAATGAAATTTTATTTATCTATCCATTAAAAGTTGACAATATAAAGTCACATTTTCGTCTTTTTTTTACTCTTCATTGGTGCCATTTTTATATGTCATTCACTGAATTTAGATTTCAGGCAGGAAAAAGGCTAAACAGAAGTATGAGGTACTAATGTCCAGGAGTTGGTGGATACAGTGTTTTTAAGGCATGCCAGTGTGCAGAGCTGTAATTATCCTGCTGTCCTGGGGTTTCTGGTAATGTCTCCTTGTACGATTTTTCACCAGCCTCAATCACCTTGTCAAAGTGCACAAAAGTGTGTTTCACACTGCACCTTGATCCCAGACAACTGCTGATATATTCATGGTTATTTTTTCCTTTTGTGCATGTTTGTCTCGTCCAGAGGTTCTTTAAAAGTTTGATGCAGATTCAGATTTACTCTGTGAATCACTTGTCCTCCATCCAGTTCTTAGTGAACTGGATTTCTTGTGAGAATTACATCAATCATCAATTGACAGCATGAAGGGCAACATAGAAGAAAGGCAAGTGTTGATGCAAGAGCTTTATCACATTTTTAATCGTTATTATGAGATTTCAACTTGTTTAAAGGGAATCTGAACATGCTAATAGAGATGTTACATTTTTAGTACTTACAGAAGTTTCTCAAAAAAGGCTTGAAAATACTAAAGAAAATGGTGTGTGCGTGTTTGAAATGTTGGTATCTTTGTGTGTACATGTTTGAACAAGTACCTTTGCAATTTCCCACTTTCTTAATTGCATTCTGAAAAGAAATGCTTTGATACAATAGGTCAAAAGTTCCCTTCTTCACATTACTTAATTTCAAAAGAAAAAATGATTCTCTAAGTATCTTGTTTTCAGGTTTGTGTGTGGTTTTTCTTCTTTTCTCCTTACTACTTTTTTATTTCCCCAAATCCCCAGTGAGTCTTTGGGTCCATTCACGTAGAAGAGTTCTTCACTCTCTAACAAGTAGTAGTTTTTACTGCTCCCCTAGTAAGAAAGTATAATTGCAGTGAAGAATGATGAGAGATGAGGGTGCTACAAAATATCAAAAGAAGTTTCAAAAGGCTTTGAAGCCGAATGAAGGTGTCTCTCATGGTTGTAGGCTAAATCTGCACCTTGGAAATGTTACAAAAACTCTTCCTAGAAGTTGTGTGATAAGTAGTCAAAATGAGAAATGAGTTCAGAGTCTGCTTGTAATAACATATCTGTTTGTGATGTTTTGATGCTTTCTGGGTATTGTAATTTATTGTTGGCCAGTGCTTTGCTGCTGAAGGCTGCCTACTCCATTTCTGTGGAATTTTTCATGAAAGAGTTTGCAGCAAGGATGGTAGACAAATATGTAATAGCGGAGAGAGAAATGCAGATGAAAACTTTGCTCCCAAGTGTTTTCCTAATAACTTAATATGAATCAGGCATATATTAAAGAACTAAGAATTTCTCTGGAGCTGGAATGTAATTATCAGTATGTAGGGAGAAGTCATGAAACGGGGGTGGAATATTACGAGCAGTTGATGAAGAGAAGGGTGAGCAGCTGAGAAGAGTCATAAGGAAAGCTGGTGTAATGAAGTAAGATGTTTCTTAGAGACAGGTATAGGAACTGTAAGCATGATTTGGATGAGAGAAGAAGCTAAAGGATATTCAGCAAGGGGAATTGCTTGTTGGTTATGAATATAAACAAGAAATTGAGAAAAAAACCTAAATTACATATAAATTATAGAATCATGCAATTGAGGTTGGAGGGGTGTCTGCAGATCATTTAATCCACCATCCCCTCCATCCCCTGCTCAAAGCAGGATCAACTAGAGCAGACTTCTTGGGACACTGTCCAGCCAGTTTTTTAATAGCTTCAAAGATGGAGACTCCACAACTCCTCCAGACATCCTATTCCAGAGTTTGGCCATCATCATACTACGGAAGTGTTCAGGATTCAAATAAAACTTCTTATGTTTTAATTTGTTCCCACTGCATTTTGTCCTTCCATTGGACACCACTGGGAAGAGTTTGGTTCCCTCTTATTTGGTTGCCTCATTACTTGCTGGCAGAGAAGGAAAATGAGAAGGAAACTTAGAGAGCAGCTCTTGAGCTGAACACTTAATTAAACAGTGCTGAAACCACCAGCAAAGTATTGCCTGCTGAATTCAGAGTAACAGGTCTTTGTATAGTCTTTGTAGGGTCACATTAAACATGCCAGACCCCTCCATTAATGTCTCCTCTAAATGCAAACATTTTAGAGAGCTCTGGGATTTGGCTGGCATCCAAAGTTTAAAAAAAATAAATCTGAATGCCCTTTGCAATATTCTTTGTTGTTTCTCGTCAAAACAACTAATTGATACTTTGATTTGCTTTTGTAAAAACTACACTGGATAAATTATAGATTGGACAAAATTAATTTACAGTATAATTCTATTAGAATAACTTGACTACAGTGAAGTAATAAGAGGTGCATTTGACTGATAATATTTACATACTCTCACAAGGACCTGATGTTTTTCAAGCTGTGTAATTGGAAACCAAACAATTACTACAATAGGTCAACAACTGTCTCTTCTATGAAGTGCACATCACCTCGTTAGGGAAATTATGGGAGATTTTCCGTGCTGCTGCGCAGTGCTTTGTGAGATTAGACAAGGTCACATAATATGAAAATGTGGAAAAGCTTTTGTGGCGTTTCTTATCTCTACAGTGTTTTCATCATGAATTTTAGCACTTGAAATTTAAATGTTGTTTGGTTTGGTTTTCTTTCTTCTTAGTTCTATTTTCAAATTGTTTGAGAGGATCTTGTATTGCAAATTTGGTTCCTACAGAAGCAAAATATATGGCTGAAATAGTAAAAGTAGAATTTTACAAGAAAATTAATTTCAGTCTCCTCTAACTGCACATTTTCAGTCCCTCATAGATTAGTAATCTTATCCGACTCCAGACTAAATGAAAAAACTAAGTAAGAGAGAACTTCGTACTGGGCTTAAAAGATTTTTCCTCTTTCACTCAAAAGTTGAATGAATTAACTCATGACAAAATTCAGTATGTGTTAGGAGACTGCCACCAGGGTTGAATATATCCATATATTTTCATTCTGAGGGAATTTCCCCATGATACACAAGTCTTTCTTTCACGCTTTTTTAGACAAGAAGGAAGTAATGATAAACTCCAGTAGTGTGAATGAGGAAAAGGCAGGAAAAAAGGGGTATGTTGAATGGCTCATAATATTTATTGAATTTCTACAGAAAAGAATGAACACACATCTAAGAAGCAAAAGAAGGGCAATGACCTAAATGACTCCTGTGTGCCATTATTAAACTGCCATTTCTGTCCTCTTGTTTCTGAATGGGGAACGCAAAACAGCAGATGGAACTCAAGGTTTGAAACTAAAGCAAGAAAATCTGTCTTAAGTGCATTCCAGGTTATGAGAAAGACAGCTGTCCAAAACAAAAAATTACTAAAGCGCTTACTTTTGTAAAAAATATAAAAGTCTTAATTATTTCTAATGTCTTGACTTCCCAGCAGAGTCTGAGTTTTATTCTGAAGAAACATGATTGCTTCGTTTTTAATGAGGAGGTTGAACTGTTCTTGGGGAGGTCTTAAGTTGAAATGGAGTTAACTATGATACATGAAGGTCTCAGTTTTTATATTTTGGTCATGCAGGACATAAACAGCTTTTTTTTTTGCTTGTAACACAAAAAGCTGTAGTTTAGAGATCAAAGGATGGCTAATGAGTAAAAAGCTGTAAAGAACATGGTATCAGTGGGAAGAGTTTAGTAACAAAACCAGTTATGTAATAGAATGTGATGAGTTTATTATTGTTTGCTCTGTAATAATCCAAACAAACCAGAAAAATATCTTTCAACACACCCCAGCCCCAACCCCTCCTGATAGATAATTATGTTCCTTTTGGTCACATGATGCCTAGTCCAACATTCAGAATGTTTCCAAGTTTATTCTTACTGGATCACTTATCCTCTTGAGAAACTAACTGGTTCAAAGCTGATGCTCTTTTTTTCCTGGAGACACATACCAGCCTGACTAGGGAACAGGAGATTTGAGGTAAATGAGTATCTCCCCAAAAGATAAGGAAGTACTTTGTATATCGATCTTGTGCAGGGACTCGTGATCAAGGACAGTTGAGCAAAAATTCAACTGAATCTAATGTTAATTTACGTGATTTTTTGTATCACAATGAAATGTAAAGATTGTTGTTTTACTGCTGGTTTAACAACATATTGTGCTTATATTCCCAACATAGAATTTAAATAATGTTTGATGCTTTATGTAGGAAAAGGAGGGCAAAGTGTTTGCCCAATTAGAGTATACTGTTATCAAGCCCATCTGTTTCCAGCAAGAGCTAGTACAGAAGAATCCTTCTCATCTAATTTAATACACAGATGAATTTGCACGTTCTTAACCTCTAACCATTTTTAAATGAACAGCTAGGAAAAAAAAATTTACATGTATAAAAATACATAAGTTTTGTTTCATTGAACCATAGAAGACGTCAGTTCCTTTAGGCTGGAGTTAGGCTGGTGGCCCAGATCCAACATCCCCAGTACCCATTTCCTAAGCATCTTCAGGCAAAAACTGATCTTTGCTTTCTGGTCTGAGAGTGCTCAGTGGGCTACTCTACCAAGGATTGAATGGACAAAGACTTTGTTAGGATTTTGTACACTGTAACTGTTTTCATTTGTCACTTGCACAGTTTTGACCACAGATGTGGGGAGGAGAGGCCCAGAAGTCACCAGGTTATCCAGAGCTTACTAAATATCTTCTTAAGACTATTTGATGTCTAGGGAGGGTGTGGGGTTTCATAGCACATGTTGGTGGAGATGGTGGTCCCCAGATCTGACTGATCCTCTTTGCCTAAGCTTATTTAACCTTCTCTGGTAGGGAACTATTATTTCCTTCAAATCCATCAGGTATTTTATCCAACTATTTTCGCTTCTACAAGATACTTGACTTGAGGCAAGGATGATAATGGGAGCTCAGAAACTGGGGGCAGGAATTGTGGAATGCCCTGAGTAAAGAGTAATTGGAGTCCATAATGTGACAGTGACAGCTGAGGTGGAGTGTCAAGCAAAATCCAATTCCCACAGGGCCAGTGTTTCCAAGCAATGTCATTTGTAGCTTGTTACCTGTATTCTGCTTTGCAAACTTCTCATGGAGCTTACTAGTTCTTATATTTGTAATTGTACTGAGAAAGAGAGATTTTTCCACTAGAAAATTTTGGTATTTAAAAAACACAGTGAAAGCTTATTTAAACTAAATAAGCAAAAAAGGTGGATGTAGAATAATACTGATGGTTACAAAATAAGTTTACATGACTGGTGATTACTATTATCAAATTTCCATAGCAAAACCAGGAGTGACTTCTAAATTGTGCCAAAAAATGCTCAAATTCTGATAAATTCTGGGATTTTCTATACTGAAGAGGTTTTTCCTACTTGTATTCCGCTGTGCCAGATGAATCTTGCATTAACATTCTACATTTTGCATACAAAGAACCTTGTATTTTACTTAATCACGGAATCGATTCAAAACTTGTTCTTTACACATGGCTGATTACCTCAATAGATTGTAAGGTATTAAATGTGTGAAATAGTCTATAAAACAGCTCCAGCCAATTAATCCTAATTTCACAACTCCAAAGAGGAGTTTCTGAAAGTACCTGCAAATACTTTGTTAGCGACCTTTCTGATATGTGCATCCTACCTGTCAATACCATTTATTACTCCTGCTATTTAATTGCTCTTTTATTCAAATTAAATACCTTCCAGCCATTTAAAAAACTGAATTATGTTGCTTCTTCTTGCAATTGTCACACTAGTTAATTAGCTCTTGGCATGCCTGAGTGTCTGAAGAAATTGGTAAAATGATTTGTAATTGTTCACTGAAGTACAAAGAGGCACTTTAATAAAGCCACATAAATGCTGGAGAATAGATGCGTATTTCAACCTAATTTAGGTGAAAGTTTTTATTCTATCAGCAAAAATTAGAAAAACTCATTCATTTTATATGCAAGCTATGTGCTCATCATCTCTACCTGTACCTGAGCTTAGCTGGGCTATAAAACATGGTGAAAACACTGAAAATATAAAATGGAGTTTTATAGAAACAAACTGCCAAATAAAATTTTAAAGACTTCCTCCTGTCCAACCTCTGACATTAAATTGATTTTTAACAGTAGCTTATATAGTGACTGAGATATTTGGAGATATCTGAATATTACAGCAGCTGGTACCTCAAGATCTGTGAAGCCCCAAGCTCCCAGCTCTGTGTCACAGTACACTTAAGGTACCTCTAGTGCTCTTCACTGGCACAAAGCAGCACTAAAGCCAACCCAAGTAATCAGAAGAAAATTTCCCTGTAGCCTTCTGTCTGGTGGTTGTGAGACTTGAGAAATACAAGGGTATTAGACAACATTTTTTCTTTCATCAGTCTTGTTCCTTGCACTTGTGAGTGCAAAGGGGAGACCCAACAAGCTTTCAGTGAATCCCCCTGAGTGATTTTGTCCTGCATGTTGCACAGGAAGTGACAGAGCTTTAAACAGTGTCATGTTTGCAATTGCTGTGTCTAATCGTAAAACAAGACACAACCAACGTTAACTTAGCCAAAGAAGAGGATTATGCTGGTCCAGATGTGGGGTAGTTTAGTGTGATTTTTCTCCTTTACTGGAAATGCCAGGGCACCTCAGTTTGGAAAGGTAGTCTGCTCCACCTGCTTGTTAGCTCATTTTTCCTTCCCCATGTAGGATGTACGGTGTGCATGGGGAGAAGCACAGTGTATGTACACTGGGAGGGAAATGGGTCCTGGGAAGCAGGAATTCCAGAAGTGCTCTTGCCTCATAGCTCGCTGTTTAGCAAATGTTCAGTCTCCCAAGGAGTCACGTAGCTGCTAATGAGGATGCCAAGTGCCTTGTTACTGCAGAATTTAATGTACTGCAACAGTGGTGTCAGATAATTAGCTTGACAGACCAATAGATTTTCCAATAAAACAGTAAACCTTTTTTTATTGTTATTATTTAGAACAGTCATTGTAGCCTTTCGATGAAATTAAAATCAATCCAGAAATAAAGACTCAGAGTATGTGGGCATTCTTGTAATTTTGGTCACCTTGTCTAAGAATTATCTCTGGATGACTTCCCCTCATTGCTTCCATGCTCACTGTAAATCAGCCTTCTTTGAGAAAAACAGTACATAATTTGATCAAGAAAGGCAATACAGTGTGAAAAATTAATTTTCACAAACAATAGCCATTTCAAATAACTTTGCAGTTTTTACAGATTAAGTTTTTCAACTCAGAAACTGTTGGCTTTCCTAACACTCTAATTCTTGTCACTCCTACTCAAACTATGACTCTTTTCTGAACAAAATTGCTGTATAAAATATAGCAAGCATGCTTTTTATTCACAGTCTCTGCTTCAAAACATAATTAAAATGTTTGTTGTAGTTTTTGGGGATAACTTGCTGCTGAAGCTGGGCTGGGGTGCCACAGTCGAGACCTTCTGGGTCAGCTGTAGGTGTGGTACCTTAGCAGGCAGGTGTGTGTGACAGTGAGATGGGGAGCTCAAACCAGTTTGCATTGTTAGTTCTGCACAAAGTAATTGTCCATTACCTAGAGTTTTAACTGTGTATTACTTAGTTAAGCAAATCACACTCTGAAGTTTTCAGACAGCTAGATATAAGATACAAATGGAGCATGGCAAGGAAGTGTGAAAGGAAACATGGACAAATCACTGTTGTGGTCAGTGAAAATGCAGATGTTTCTTCAGACCCCCTCTTGTAGCTGCTGAAGGGAATGGAGGCATCGTGATAAAATGTCCCATTCATATGGTTGGCTTAAGGAAAAAATAACCAGCAGATGCTTTTATTTGAATTATGTGGCTCAGGACAGTTTTACCTCTGTTTTCCTTCCTAGTATTACTTCTAGTGTGAATCAGGATTCAAAAGCATGCCTGTGCCTCTGTGGTGACCTGCAGAGTGGAGTGGGAAGGTGGACGGTTGCCCTGCGGGAGCAGGAGCTTCCTTCCATGGGCAGGCTTTCTCTGCAGGTGGTGGGGGCTTTGTCTCACTAGATAAAGTAGAAAGTCTCAAACTTAGGCCTTTCCTCACTCTGTCTCATCTTTTTTCCCCCCCTTTCTCCAAGATTACACATTATGTGCCTTTTTTGTCCCCTGTGCAGTCTAACGGGGTCGCAGACACTTTAAAATGGATTGCAGAACCGCTATGGGAGACAAAGGAGAACACTCTGATGGAAGGATGAAATGACATGTGGTTTGGCTACCAGTGCAGAGACAGCTTTGATTGAAGTGAAGCACAGGAAAGGCATAAGAGCAATCACAGGGAACTATTACAGATCTCTGAGGGCAGAATAAAAAGGCAGACTAGGAAATGTTTATGCAGATGGAGGCAGAGGCTTTGTGGAAGGGCTAAGGACACCAAGCACAGAGGATATGTTCAGCTGTCCTTTGAGTCAAAATTGTAGTGCTCCCTGTAGGATTTTAGTGGGAACAATTTCAGAAAGGATTTTCGTGATCTGCATGAAATCTTTAAAATGTTTCTGATAGACTGAGTTAGATGATTTGTTATCACTGCATTAAAAGATAAAGAAATTTGTTAGTAAGGGTGATGCACAAAACAAACCCCAATGCAAACAGATTTTCTGCTGGGCATAAGTGGAGCAGGGATATAACTGTGGCAGCTGCTTTTGCTGGATACAGCTGCTTCATCTGTCTGCCCCATATGCAAATCCTCAGATATTACAGTGCCTTTCACAGGGTGGGGGAACTTGGAGTCCAAAGAATCCTCCTTTAGATGAACCCACAATACTGCTGGGGCAGCCGAACGCTCGTGGAACTCCATCTGCACAATTTAGTTCTGCTCAGAGTTTGCCACCTTTACTAAATGTCTGGTGAGCAGTTTCTGAAGCAGTTCATATTGCAAGGGATGGTGTGACTGCAGCGAGTCCATGAAGAAAAGAAATAAATGTGAAAGGTCTGAGGCATCGGTCTGTTCAGAAGGAACATTTGTGAAGGAAATAAAAGGCAGAAGCTGATGCTCCTGCATATGTTTTCAATAATACAGAATGAACTGTTATATTTGGCAGGGAGCCATGGAAATCAGAGGGTATAATCTTATAACTAGGAAATTAGGAACTATAAAATGCTTTAAGTATACAAGAGGGAATAAACATATGTACTAAATTACTCTTCAAATGAGGAGAACTACCAAGACAGCTCTTAGGCAAAGGGTGAGAATGAGAAGAAAAAGGAAAACTAAATGAATCTCTATATTTCATGCAGAATTTTCCAAACTGGGCTCTTATGAGAATTTAGGAAACTTTTGGAAAAAAAAAAAGGCAAAAACCCCACAAAAACCCAAACATATATCAGTGGCTTGAGTAGCTTATGCAAAGGGTTTTGAGTTTAAAAAGATGTATAGATGAAGTGTATATTTACCCTCTCACGTATTTAACTGAAACAGTTCAGAAGGTGTAGTTATGTGGCTGTCTTTTATGGCAGAGAGTTTTGTGACAAAGGGAAGTATTCTTTCTTGTAAAGGGTGGATAATAAGGAGATACTTCCAGAAAAAGAGTTTGGAATGCATCCTGTAGTCTGATGAATAATAAAAGCTGAGGGAATTTTGTGCAATGCCAATATTTCTGAGTTTTGTGCTTCACATACTTCTCTGATTGATTCCTTTTAGTAAGGGCTTGTGGCAGAATGCAGAAGAAAAGCTAAGTCAGACTGACAAGTCAGACTTAAGTGTTTCATGGGGTTAATTCCACTGAAGTCTCCGAGTATTTGCAGAAAACAAGATATAAACAATGTTTAAAATGGGAAACTGAGCTACTTTGAGGATGTCTGTTAATTCAAGTGCTTGATGAAGTAGCCTGGAGTACAGGTGTTGTGTTTCTGCCTTCTCTCTTTCACTCAGACTCCTCAGTTAACAGTTTCTGTCTGTGTGACAGTGGTCAAATAGGGAAAAATCTGCTATTTTGGGGGAGAAATCCATGAAAGTAATGTTATGACCACAATTTGACTAAAGCAGTCGGAGCGTCTCAGAACAAAACAAAACATTATTTTAAAATGATAATTGGCAGAACAATCCAAGACAATTACTATATAGTATCATCTTTACCTCTTTCTAGTGGGAGGGATTCTTGCAGTGTAAGCTTTTATATTAAGCCTCCTTAGATTTGGAATGAAATGGTAAAAATACTTTACGTAAATTTCTCTGAAACAAGGCTATTTCCATCTCATCTTGATAAATAAAGGCAGAGAAAGGGTTGCACTGCTTCTGCCTCTTTCATTTTACAGTTTCTGGTCTAGTGGCTTCTCTCAGTTCCCCAGTTCAAGCAGCAATTCCCCTTTCTGTGGAGCATCTGAGAGCTGAAGCAATGTTTTAAGCATGAAAATACTTGTTAAGTGCATTGTGCTGACCTCAGTGTATATCTTGGTGAACAAAATTCCTTGTGAGTTGCAGTCTATGTGATCAAGTCTTATATGTAAATAATGGCAAAGAAGAAAATTTGAGTCCATTTGTACCCTCTACATATGATTAAGCATCTGAGTAAATATTGTCTATAATAGGCCTAGATTTTCCAAGTAAGTTGGTCATCTTTCTGTGATATATTTATAGATAATCAGATACATTTACATGCCACAGTAGCTTTTAAGTAGAGGCTAAGTTCTGGTAAAGCATATGATAACTGTTATCACAATTAAAAATACTGATTTCACTGAAAAACAAGATATGGTTCTTAAATATTGTCCAATACTGGGAAAGCACCTTTTAATCATGGACTCAATAGTGATGCTGCTGTTAAGCTGTCTTAATGTTGCTTGGAATCCTGTCCTCTTTTTTTGATGGCAGGCTCTGTGTTACACCCATCAGCTTCAACCAAGCATTTTATAGTGTTTCATTGCCTACCTCAAACTATATATGGAGTAGGAGGCAGAAATGAAGGCAGTAAATCAGTCATAAAGGGTTGGTGTCCTACAGAAAAGAACTTTTCTGTGGGAGTTTTCTTGGTGGAGTAAGTAGGTAAAGAATGAGTTACTAGCTAGAAAAGCAGATTTCTTTTTTGACTAATGGCCCATGATCCGCCTTCATCGTTTCTCAGTGGCTTCCTCCTCGTCATGTGAAAGTGAGAAGTTTGTGGATGGTGTTGTTAATTCAGACTGCAGCCTCACAAAGGGCTATTTAGTCAGGTGTCACGAGCTGGGACCACAGCCTGGTGTTTTCTATTCCATGCTACCAGCTCAGACTATAAGATCAAGAACTGAGTTTATTTGAATCGAAGACAAATTGAAGCTGTACTAAAGGTCTGAGTTTGGAGCACAAGGTGATTATAGAACTTTTCTCAAGTGTTTGCTACAACAACAACAACAACAATATTAATAATCATAATAATAAGGCAGGGATTAATATTTTTATCTAAATGCATGGATCACTAGAGTGTTAGTCTGCATGAATACAAATAGTCCATAGTATTTTAATAATATTTCTTTGAAGCTGTGTAAAAATATCCTAAAAAACCTTACTGCAATATTTGGTTTTTTTCTCTGTGTTTTTAAAACATTTTGAAATAAAAAATAATCTTAATAATGTTATTCATATTATTTTTATATCTTTACTAGACTAAAAAGAAAATCCTTCTAAGTACCCAGTTTAGCAGAATACATTTTGCATTTGCACGTGCATCTTTTTGCTTTAAAATGTTGTTCTATTTAACTTCTATCCAGATTCAAAATGTGTGCTGTGTGACCTCTCTGATCAATTACAATATCACTCAATCCATGAATAGTAACTAGGAAGTATTAGCATATGCCTGTTTTTATCCCTTTAGACATTTAAAATGACATAAACATTGAATACATTTAAAAGACTGGAAGTCTCCTGGCATAGGTGCCTTAGACAATAGACAGATTAAACTTCTATAATAGCATAATCACTATGAATTATTTGTCTCATCCTTCTCATTCTACAATGCTGCTGATAGAATTTTCTGTTGCATAAAACATGCTCCTACTTTCTTTATATATTATAGCAGTTAGCTTAGATCTCTTGGGAGAAATAAAAATAGATATTTATTTATATTGTGACTTTTGAACAGGCAGAAAGAAGCTCTGTAAACCCGATATGCTCCCTTTGATGAATTGTAATGTAAGTAGAAGTACAGAAAATGCTGGTTTAGCTTAGCTCAGTTCAGAGGCTTGTACTTTTGTATGCCAGGGGCAACAACAGGGGAATGGGGTGTCAGAATTCTGCTTGAAAGATTTAGGTATAAAAAAATATAATTTAAAAAGAATTGAGGCCTTCCTAAACAGACAGGGAGTATTTTACTGATACAACAGTTGAAAGTGGGGCAAAACAGGAACTTAATGAAAAATGTAGAAAATTAAGTGTGCAATAATGAAATTTTGCATTGAAGGAGAAGAGACAGAACATTTTATTAGATTCTACTTTTCCAGCTAAAGCTCAGACCTCCCCATATGGTCAGAAATATAATATCTACCATATGTTACAAGAGTTTGGGAAAAGATGGCCAAAGAAATGAGAATGCAGATTAGAGGCAGAGGAATCAGCACCAAGAGAGGAAGTCAAAATCAATGTTTATAGTCTCAAGGCACTGTCTTGATACTTTTGGTCTGTTGGGTTCTGTGGTATTTATCACAGCTCAGCTTTAGAAGGAGTCAGACATGTCCATTCTGAGTGAATTCACAAATTACAGCTGAGCTGATGAAGAGAAAAAATCAGACTTTGTAACATAGTTGGCAGAACAAAATCTCATATTCTTCACTGCAGTTTTAAACCAGTGCCTAGTCCAAGAAGTAATTCTTAGGTATTCTACAGTGATAAAATTAAGCTGTGGTTCAAGCAGAAAATACCAGCTCATCTTGATTGCAGGAAGCGATCACAAAGGCATGGAATCAGCCTAATCAGCACCTACAGCCTCTGAAATATTTTTCCCCCTGGACATTTATTTAACCCCTTACTCCTAGGCAGGAATGGCTCAGAGATCACAGGGCTGCAACAGTGGTACACACTGTTGTGTGCACAGCATCTGGCTCCTGGAGCAACCTGGCAGCTGCTTCCCTCCTTCTCCCTCCCACGCTCCCCACGGCGTCCGTCTCTCTTCGCCCCGTGTGTGGCAGCCAGCGCGGCGTGCTCACGCTGTGCACATCTGGCGTGGAGCAGATCCCCTCCCCTCGTCAGCCTGGCACAGCTGCTGCTTCTAAATGGGACCTGGCCAGGCAACTGCTCCTAATGATTCCCCTGACAGCTTTTTTCCACTTACTGCTCCAGCTTTCCTATTCACCACCTGCTTCATTTCCCTTCCCCAAACGCCCTGGTTGCTCAAACCCACGTACTGAATCCTCTGCTCCCGGCAGCCTGCACACTAAAGCCATGCTAATGCTGTTCTCCCTGGGCTGATTCCCCACACCTCCAGCTCCACAGTTATTGCTGCTGTCATTCTTGGATTTAAAATAACAAGCCAGTGAATGGAAGACTGGTTCTCTTGCTCCCTGTTCTGCTGTGTTTTGATTCAGATATCTATCATATCATCACTAGAAACAGCAACACCCAAGTTACGAGCACATCTGAGTTACAAACTAAAGTTTGGAAATTTGGGTCTTGAATGGAATTTTGGGCCACAACTTCCTCTTATGATGTGAAAAAGGTAATTCTAGTAGATGTGTCCTTATATTGTGGTGGGGACTGTCCCATAGGTGCAGTCAGTCTTATAGTTCACTTCTGTAGGAACAACTCGGGCAGCCAAACTGAAACAGCAAAACTCAGTCAACCACCTTACCACTTTATAATGCTTGAGACTGGTGCAGACTTTGCTTTGGAAATCATCTCTATTTACTGTTTTGCCACAGACCATGGCTAGTGAGGAATCTTAAAATAATGGCTTTCCCTTTTAGTAGGAGCTGCTTTCCTTTCTGTTTTCCACTTTGGGTAAAAACATACTGCATTCCAAAAGTGAGCTGGTTTTTTTTTCCTCAAAAACAGAGAAAACAAAGACCCCAGAAATACCTGGAGTCTGGAAAATTCATCCAGGATGTGAGGATCTGATGTTCAGTACTAAGAATTAGGACTAAGGAAAAAAATATCAGTATATGTAGTATTCTGTATGAAACCCATCACTCCAGAGTAAAAACTTAGAATACTCTTTATATCCTATCTTTTCCACTTGAAAAAAAAATTATTGTGCCATATCACAGTGGTATTTCATCTGTGTTAGGACAATTCCTGTGGATGCAGAACAGCAAGATCTAATTCTTGAATCTGAATCAGGTCAAATCCAAATATGTGTTCAGCTCTCATATCCCAGGCTGATTCCCAGGCTGCTGGATGACCACTAGCACAGCATTTGCCATCCCTGAGTTTTTCCAAAATACTGGGATGAGCACAGGTCCTTCCAGTAGCAATATGGAACATTCTGAAATCTAAAAAACCCAAACCAACCCAAACCAAACCAAAATTATCTAAGGATTTCCCTCCTAACACCGTCTGGGGCAGTGCAGTACAAACACCAGCACTGCTGGGGGGTTCAGTCCCTGTTTCAGAATATCAGAATACATTACAAAGGATATAGTAGACGGACAGACATTCTGTCAGAAGACAGTAGAAAGAACAGGGAGTACTCTGGAAAAATACAGAGAGCAGGGTGATTTTCTTCAAAGCAGTCTTTGTTGATGGCATCAAACATGACTCAAATGAATATACCTAATTCTAACATCTCCCACTTTTCAGTTCCACTGACTTCCTGTCATTTTTGTTAAATTAGTTTCTTGGCAGGGAATGTTTCAATTTTCTTTCCCTCATTCCCACCAGTCTAATGATTCTTCACCATCTTAATAAGTACAATGAATATGCTTCGTTAATGGACAGGAGCATTAGAGAATAATGTAATTTCTAAAAACTCTTAATACATTTCACAATTAAGAAGGCATAGATTCAGGGTCTTTTTCAAATAGGAAAAACCCAAGACATTTCTCTTGCTACACTTACTGCCCTATGAAAAAGTGGGAATTCTAGTAAGGAAGTTTCTTTAATTTTTTCATATATTGCTTCATTTGAATGCATTGGCTTTATGTGATCCCAGACACTGGCTCAAATTACTCATCTGCAAATAGCAAGGGGCTATTTGTATTAGGATTTTATACCAAATTTTTAATTCCAGCTAAACAGAGACAGAGAAAATATATGAATGCAAGTGATTGTATTTTTACATATGCAGAATTTACATTTAGTACTGTCAAGTTTTTAAAGCAATAATTATTTTGTGTCACCAATTTAGGATGTAGTCTTTGTTCCATACTGCCCCCTACACTTTGCTTGGCTTACAGTGCTCAGCTCTGGTTAAGGTATGAATCTCAAACCATCCATTTAGGCAAAGCATTGCCCTTTTGACAGCAAACAGCAGGTTTATCCAGTCTAGTGCAGACAGTCCTGGCATAGGGAACTGGAGAAACACGAACGATGTGTAGTGCTAAATTCATGTAGACCTATCAGCATGGGATTTTCCATTGCTTTGTAGGACCTGTCTTTCAGGACCTTGTGCTCAGGTTACTGAACTGATAGCATGAATGGAGGTATCTGCAGGTAACTGTGAAGACTCTTTCTGATTGTTTTGCTGAAATGGCAACCCATAACAGTCCCACTGAAGCCAACCTGTACAGACATCTTGTGCATAAAAATAGGGATTTTCATGTGTGTGGTATTGATCTCTAAATTTTGGGGTTTCTTTTGAGGATCTAATTCATTCTTATGGGGAAAAAACCCCACTAATTAACTATGTATTATGCTTCTTTCTTTTGCACTGAAAGCAAACCTTGTGTCAATATTAGCATTAGCCCTTTTGGAGGGAATATGCTGATTGCCTCCTCTGACTGCACTTGCTTTCTGTCATGGGGCACTCTCAGAGTACGTGAACGAGGGTTCCTTCAAATCAGAATAAACCAGGAGTATTCATTCCATGACACCAGACTAGTTCAAAGTAAGCCCCCACATGCTACACCTGCTTCTTCTAAACAGCACTGTTTGCTGTGTTGCTTCTATTGCACACACAATCTTATCTGTTCTGCCTAATGAGTTCAAATGGACAAGGTGATACGTTATTTTGTTTAAGTATTTTTCTTTACAAGGAACAGAAGTCATTTATTCCCAATCTCAGCTGATACTGCTATGTATAATTTTTTGAGTATTTGATATATTCAAGTAGCTTTGCCTTATTGTTTTACTTCTGTCCCTGCCAGCAGCAGCATATGTTTATTCCTGGACAATGTTGCATGGGCTGGAAACTTATCAGATGCCTAAGGGGTGCCTTCAACTTTGCTAAAGTTGTCATCATTTATACCCTTCAAAGGGGTGAATCATTTTATGCATGAACTGTAATCGCAGCAGCCTAAACCCTCTTTTATAAAACTACCTAAAATGTCATTCTTGCCAGTTCTGTATGTTCTGTAGAGTCCTGGGCTAATTCAGAGCATTTGCTCTCAAAGGTGTGGTGTAGTGACCTTCTCCACGAAGGAGCATCTTTCCCTCTCCCAATGGCTAGTACTACAGAACAGGTTAACAGTTCAATTAATCTCTCATTATTTCTTGTCATGGTTGAGGCATCTTGAGAGGACTGATAGCATCAGGAAGATAGATAACTTATGATTTATGTGATGAGAAAGACCAACATTTACTAATGTGGGACATCACTCACAGCAACAGCCCATTTCACTCTGTGAACAGTTAATATAAAACTCAGCCATCTGGAATAGTCTTGGCCAGCCTCCTTTTAAACCTGTTAGCACGACAAGGCCAGTACTGAAAGTTTTCCCCATTCCCTTTCCATTCATTTTAGGTTGATGATATGAACTGAGTCAGAATACATTGTGTATGTCTGCACTTCATTTGTTTAGTGATTGTGTAAAATGAGAAGGTAACAAGACAGTCTTGTTATTCTTTGTCATGGTTCGTAGGGATTAAATTTGTTATTAAGACTTCTAGAGTTAAATTAATGACTGATTACACATGAAAAACTGGAGCTTTTGTGCCAAAACCTAAGGAAACAACTGCTTCATCTGAGTATGGGTGACTTTCAGAAGATTTTTAAGTTCTAAAAAATGAAAGGAATAAAAATATTTATTGTCTAAGTAGAATATAATTGGGCTAGTTAACATAGTTCAGGAAAAAAATGACATTTCTTAAAGGGATATATAATATATTTACAAAGTAATTGATTGATTGATTGATTGATTGCATAAACTAAGTTTTATGCTTTTTTTTGTTCTTAGTGACCACTCTCAGGTTTTAGAATTCTGCCCATGACTGTGACTTTGGGAGTGGGGTCCACCTGAGTGCTTGGACATTGCTGCCATTGTCCTGGCAGTGTTACTGTTGGGTAGTTAGGAAAGAGTTAGTCCCATGTAATGTGTCTAGAGTTGAGATGAAAAATGGTAGAATTATATGATCAGGGTTATAAAAGGACATAGTGCCAACAGCTCAGAATCAACAAGAGATTTCTATGAATTCAAGTTTAACATGTCATTGATAAGACCAATATTTTTTTCCTCTTGGCTGATATCTGTGTTTTCTGCATTCCCTCTGCCTCCCTCTCTATCTCCAGTACTGTAATTTCTGGTCTATAATGCCCTCCTTTTAAATTCCCGTCATTGGGTTTTCCCCTGATTTCCTGCTGATTTCACCTCCTGAGAGGGAGAGAAAAAGAAAGAGAACTGTATCTTTACTCTTTGAATTTGCTGTACTCTATCTCACTCATACTTGTTCCTAAGATTTGGGATCTTTTTTTTTTGTACAGGTACAATTTCAGAAAAAAAATTGGAACATGAAAGGTGAATTCATGAGAATGTGTGCAAAGGTCCTTTAACAGATGTGAAAGTCTCTTCCAGAGGCACAGTTTATTCAGCAGCACACTGTGTGACTCTGCATACTGTTAAAACAGATGTGCTATCAACATAGGTTAGTATTTCAGTGATTCATTATCTGTGGTTTTCCCACAGAAAGGCACTTTCTATCAAAATATGAGAGCAGAAGTGTTCAAAATCCTACTCTATGGTGCCTCTTAGGTTCAATGAAAAAACTGCTTAAAGGATGAAGCAGAAAACTTCTCAAGATACCATTGGTAAGCTTAATTGTGATAGATTGCAAGTATGTAAATAACATGCTCCCAGGAAGTATCAAGAAATGCTCAACCTTAGTTGGAAAACGGCCAAAGCACAAGTTTGTCGTGATTTGAGCACTTATTGTCTGAGAGTGAGACCTCTTATGTCTCTCTAAAGTGTAAGTTGCATAAATTTGTCTCTCAGGTTACACAAGGATTCTGTAAAATACACCTCAGACCTTCTAGCTAAGTGATTTTATACCCATTACATATTCAGACCTTCCTCTGCCTGTAAATGAAAATATGTTGATTCTCTGGATGCTGGAAATAAATATTTTATTCCATAAGCTTTGACATTAATTAAATGCCCCCCTCTTTACTTAGCTAGTCCTTTGCTCTCAGAGTGCAGTATGCTGATACTTTTGTGATCTGGTTGCCTGCTCACCATACAGAAGAGAAGGGACATTCTGCTTTCTTTGAGTCTGTCCTTCTTGAATACCACAGCAAAGTAATAGTTTTGCAATGATATTTTTGGACTCACTCTTTTCTGAGTGAATCCAACCTCTGTTTCAGAGGTTAATACAGCAAATCTCATCATGCTGTGCTGGGACTGAAAAAGGAAAAGCTTTCTGCATCAGAAGTCGCTGTCTCGTGATGTGTTTCCAAGTGCCTCCAGCAAGGTGTAGACCTTTGACTGGACTGTCCAATATTGTTTACAATAAACATTAATATCAGAGATGTGGTCTTGAAAATTTGTTTAGGTTGTGTGACTTCCAGCTGATAATGTGATGTAAATGTGGTTTGTGTGAGGGAAGCTATTTTACATGGCAATTCTTTTGCTCTTGTTATTACCAAATTTCAGCATTTTCTGATACGTAGAGAAGACCACTGGGAATAAATCACAATGAAACTTCATATTTGGCATCAGCCTTTATTGAATTCAGGTACATTAGAAATATGCTGTGAAATCTAATAATTCATTCTTCCTTCTGCTTTTTCTCCCATTAAGTGAAGGTAAGGCTACTTTGCTTCTCAGTACATGGGTTTCATGGGCAATTGAAAATATT
Source organism: Notiomystis cincta (assembly GCA_013398075.1). Taxonomy (NCBI): domain Eukaryota; kingdom Metazoa; phylum Chordata; class Aves; order Passeriformes; family Notiomystidae; genus Notiomystis; species Notiomystis cincta. Next base: position 26,345 of record VZRX01013352.1, on the reverse strand, counting down.
GTCTGCCCTTCTAATACTTTACTCTTCCCATGTTTTGCTTCTTCTCTCTACTCCTTTCTTATGTTCCTGTTGGCTTCCTTTCCTGGGGTAGCCACCCACATGGTCTTTTACACTTTTCAGTGCTTTCTTCTCTTTCTGTACTTGCTTGCCTAGATGCAGTCACTGAGGCAAACTTCTCATAAAGTGATGTGTTTAGTAGCCATTCATCCCACTGTTGACTAAAACTAATTTTTTTTGCCGGTTTTTCTGAACTCCTGGGCAACCCTGAATGTGTGAAAAATACATGTAGTGTAGTGTGTGTGAAAAATACATATGTAGTGTAGCTGGAATATTTATCTTGCTTGCCATCTAAGACTTTGCAGGCTAGGCATTCTGAATGATGCTCAGTGCTGAAAACCCTGTGAGCTCTGCTAGCATTTGAAATGAACTTTTTGCAGTGAGATGAAAGTTCCATTTCTACTCCACTTCAAACCTGGAGGCAGCCTCACTATGAACAAAAGAAATGCATTGCACTTTATTGCCTTCCCTGAAACTTCTGGGATAGAAGAGAGCCAGATGGTGTGAGACCTCTCGTGTGAGACCTCTGGTCAGTGCCTATCTCTAATTTAGAGAAGTATGCACGAGATCTCAAATCCCAAATGAGTCTCAGGAACTTGGATGTGAGTTTCACCGAGAAGTTTGTGCTCACTTACGCAAAGGTGACACATCACATTGCCTCACTGACAAGTAAATCCTGCCCCAACTGGAGTTTGAGCTCCCTGGTTTTTAAGGTTTATGTTCTCAGTAGACAAGCTTACACAGTTAACTTGGTGACAGATGCAATGGCACTGTTGATAAAATGTATTTGGTCTCACAAATTCCTTTCCTTTCTACTAGACAGGTAGATAGAAATGAATTTCCTTTTTCTCTTTCCTCATGCTAATACAGANCCTGTGCCTTTTTTTATGTGTATTAATATATTCAGCTTTAGCTCAGTTTTCTGTACATGTATGCAAACTTGTTTCTGCGAATTTACAGGAAGTCAGTGGTTCCACTGAAGTTAAATTCTCCCTCAGTGGAAGGAACAAAGCTGAAATTGCTTTTATTCTGATTTTTATGAGCAAGAACTTCTTAAAGACATCACAGGGACAAAACTGGGACTTTTTTGTTGTTGCCAAATTGTTTCAGCTTTTCTCCCAGATGGTACAAATGTGTCAGCAGATAAAAATCCATTCCTTAGTGAGATTTGTGACACAGTAGACATCTGAATTGAGGCAGCCCATCGAGGGAGCCTGTAGAGAAGACAGGCACACAGAAAGGAAAAGGTGAGAGAGAGTGAAAAAGCATATTTGGAGAGATATTGGCTGGTGGCTGCTGGTGTCTGTAAATGCCAGGGTTATTTTTTTTGGTTGTTTGTTAAATGTTGTAGATATTGCAATAAAGAATCTCTTAATATCTAAATCAATTTTTCATAGATGACAGGTCTGATATTCATTATTTTGGGGATTGGTAGTATTAAGTGTATAAATGTAGATTGACACTACAGAGAAGTAACTGCTTATTCAATTTCCATGGATGACTTTATGTAGATACAGATTATAAACAAAGTTGGACTACTTGTAGTATAATTTAAAAAAACTCACAGCAGGAGCATGGATGCTTTGACCCCTATTCTCTCTAAGCATTTTTTAAAGCATCTTTACTTTTTCTTTTTTTTTTTTTTAATTCAATTTCTTGTAAAGAATCTGCTCTGCTCTCACTTTTCTGTCCTTGCCATCATTAGGAATTTCACAGAGTGCACTCCCTTGATTAACAGTGATTTTTCCTTCTTTCTCCAAGTGAAACTACCAGTTCTGAAAACACATTCTGTTTAGAGTCTTCCCCTGGTCTTGAAAGAAAGAAGTGTCATCCTTCAAACCTGCCTTTAAACGTCTCCATTCTGTCCAGTAAGAAAGATCCTGCTCGTTTGCTGATTATTCAATTATATTAATGTAATGTTGTAATTATATTAATGTAATATTGATTTCCACATATCATTTTGACTGAATCCTTATGAATCTCTTAGGTGGGACTCAGCCACCTGGTCCCAAACAACCTTCTCTGACACTAATTGTCTAAAGGGCAGAGAAAGTGTAGAAAAAGAACTGTTCCCTTTTCTCTGCTAACTTAAGCTACACTAAGTAGGACTACTTTTTGCTTTAAAAATCAGGCTTAACAGCATGTGGGAAAGGTAAGGGCAAAGGGCTGAAGAGGAGGGGAGAATAATAAGAAGAAAGGAAGGAGAAGATACAGGAAGATATATTCAGGAAAAGGGGATCATTTAAAGGGTTGCATTTTCAGAAAGGAGGACAATGATATCTGAGCAAAAATATATTCTCCAAGTCAAACACACTTTGCAGCCTCATACTTAGGGACCTCTTCACACCTGTCACAGTCTGCTGCTACATCTGCCCTCATGTGGCTTAGGCATTCTAAGACTGGTGTTTAAGGGTGCCAGGCCTTGGTACCCCACAGTGGTCAGTGGAAGGAGGGAGTCCCAACATCTTGCCTTAGGCAACACTCAAAAGAGTTTGTGATCTTTAGAACAGCTGATTATGTACAGTTGTGGTCAGCTGTGGTTGTGGTTGTAGTTGTACTTTTCCTCTTCCTGTACTGTACTCTGCTATGGTAGCCAAGAGCACTTTAACCATGGAGGTGGTGCTCTTAAAAATTCACAATCGTTGTGTTTCTCACTGCTGGTAATGTTCTTAACAAAGGCATGTTTTCCCCTATAATTCCAACTTTAGAATCATACAACCTGGGGCAGAAGAATTGCTATGTTCACTTTTTTTACCCCAGAATAGATGTTTAATTAATACACACACACACACA
>VZRX01013352.1:0-23395 GCA_013398075.1 Notiomystis cincta | reverse complement strand
CACACACACACACACACATATATATATATATATATATGTATTATAGCTCCTTCTTGAACTACCTGGTGGAAAATGGCATCTTGTGTATTTTGCAATAATTTCCCTCTTTACCATTTTGAAAGCTCATGGTATGGTCACCAAGTTATACAATATTTTAAATACTAAATGTCTGTAATAGAAAGATACTTTCTGATATAAGCAAACTTACATTTATCAGCAAGTCTGAGAGATGTATGTGTGTGTGTAATGTATTCTGATGGTTTATATAGGATTGCCTTAGACTATTTTCCATGCTGCTGTATAACACTTTGTGGAATAAGCATAGGACAAAATTTTGCCTTTGGAGGGTTTTATGGAAAACATCAAACAGGCTAAACATTACAATTTTGTGGTAAAGTCCTGGATGTGGCTCTTAGTAACAACTCTGTCAGCCTTAAAGAAAGTACCTTCCATTTACTAGTAAATATGCATTCAATAAACAAAAAAAAAATTCCAATGAGTATTTAGAATATGCTAAATTACTTTATAAATAGCTATTAGTAAGTCAAACATTATGCCTTTATTCCAATTTGTTGCTGTTGCCACATTGTTTCATTTTAATATGCATATTTCAATATGCTGGTATTCACATAAACATATTATTGTCTAATAATCTTTCAGAGATAATTACTCAGTACCTATTTTGATTATAGTATACAGTATGAATCACTTAATAGTAGTAGTGTTGAATATAATTCAAGCATCTTAGTATTTTTTCAGATTCTACAACTTCCTTTCAGTAAAACTCAGCATGCTGAAAGTGAAATTTTTGTCTGTTCATTGACCTGTGCTGTTGACTTTCTGCTAGTGAAATTCAAGCCAAAAGAGATACTGAAGTGAACAAATATCTTTATCTTCTCTATTCTTTGCATACAACAGTCACTTTCCCTATTATTGAAGTTAAATACAGATCTAAAAATGCTCTTATTAGTTCACATGATAAACTTTCACCTTATTATACCAAATCACTGCTTCATTGGTGCTAATTTAAGAGGTTAAGTTGACTTCTTTTGCTCAACACTTTTAGGCCTATAGGTGGGAGAAAAGTTCCTCTTCCATAGGGATACTGGAATGTCACATGTAACATTATGCATTAAGACAACTGAGGCTTTCCATAAAACATGAAAAACCACCCATCTCTATTCAAAGAGAATTCCAGAGGGTGGAACCCACCTCCCAAACAGCCTGAGGCTGCCAGTGCTTTCACTCACAAACCTGGCCATAACTCTGGTTTTTGCATCATTCTCTCAGCACCTGTTTGATGCTGGTTGTCTCAGTTCACAGGCTGCACGTTTGGCATAGATCAAGAAACAAACTCAGATTCATAAGCACAACCTCCTTCAAAGTCAGCCAGATGAGCTGTCTTACCTTTCTCTGCCCAGCTGCTGAAATGCATCTTTCCCTTTCTCCAGGCTTTGCAAGGACATTTATGAGCTCTAGAAGGAGGAGCCAGGTTTTCTTCAGGTTTGTCTCCCAGTTAACTGACTTGGGGGTAGACTTTGTTGTAATCTCTGTCCAGTGTTTCACCAAATGGGACTCCTTGTAGACTTTTCCTGCTAAGATGTCTCTTTTACCTTATTTTCTTGAAATGTCTTTGAGATATTTGAATCTTTGGGACCTCTGCTCCCATCTCATTTTTCAACAAGCATTTGAAATAGACCATGCAATGAAATGGGGAGGAGAGATAGGAAACAGACACAAAAACATGCTTATGCACAAGGTGAATACACACGTCTCCTTAGCAAATCATTTTAAAAATTTGATGCTGAAGTATAAAATGCAGTTTATTTATGCTATAGGTGTGCTCTTATCACAGTGTTGGTTTGTGCCACCTTCTAGTGTATACACCTAGTTATTTTTTTAAGACATAGAAGTACTTTGAAATAGCTTTTTTTATCTGTGATTGATCAAAATGTGGATATGTATATTTATATATGTGCATCCTGCATGTAGCATGTAGGTTGTTTGCATGCAGGAGAGACAGCCTTGGCAAAACAAAGCAGGTTGTGTGAGTAGGGAGGATGGCTGCTGGTCTGCTCCAGCAGAATGATTCAATGATTCCTAATCATCTTCTTCCTTTGTGTGTGCATTGGATGTTTATGCCACTAGAATAGCAATAGCAATTCTTAACTCAGAGTACCTTATTCAAGTGTTTAAGCTCGTTTCAGAAATAATTTTCTTGTCAGACTCATCACTGTAAACCTCTCTGATATGTCTGTACTGCCATATGTTGAATTATATAAAGCATGTCCCATTCATGGTGAAAATAACCTAAATGGAGAGGCTCTAGCAATAAGCCTCACTTAGGATGCTAAAGCAGAACTTAAGTGCCGTGCACATACTCCCACAATTTGTCTGCTTGGAAATACATTTCAGCTGCAATTGAAATAGTAATAAGGCTCTCTGCTGCAGCTTCTTAGGCAAGTGGCTGGGATATATGCCTACTTTCTCTCTGGTCCCATCTGATTATACTGACATTTTGACATTTGTCATTTTTCAGCATGTATCTTTGAAAAGCAAAAGCATTTTTTTAAGCCTGTGGTGTCATGGCTGTGAAAAATACTTGCTTCACAGAACACATACAATATATCATGATGATGCTTTCATCAGGTTAGCATTTCTTTCTAATCATTCCATAAAAGAGTATGTGTCAATGCAAGAAAAATGAAAGGAGCAGAGGAAGAAAAAGCTAGCACACTTTTACAGTCAGCCAGAATAATGGATTTTGCAATATTCTTTGATATTTTTTCTTGTGATGCTAATGATTCATTATCTATTTTTCAATTGCTATTAAAAAGTTGAATATAAGTAAAAATTGATCCAGACAGAGAATCCGTCTCCTTCATCCTGAAAAAACAAACCCACATATTTTGTATTTTGAATGGAATCATTTAAGACGTGTATTTTTGTGGGTTGTCAGTAGAATTAGTCAAATTATGGTGTTGCAGCAGACTTTAGCTAAAATGTTAGTTGTCAAGTGCTTTTGTACTAATGCTTTGATGCATATGCATGGTAGGTGCACTTTGAATTAAAATGTAATGTTACAGGAAAAGATAGTTCATTACAAAGTTCATTACAGTACTAAGAGTCCTTTTAAAAAAACCCCCAACAGCACAAAGGCAATGATCCCTTGTATCAAATTACTATTAAAAGGAAAAAGAAAATGTTTAACAGCACTGTCTAGAATGCTGTGCTAAGGGTGATGTTTCCACTGGTCAGTGAGTTACACTTGTACAGATACACAGTAAAGGATAATCACAGGGAATGAACTTTATTCCTCTGAAGAAGGTTAGCACAAAGCTGATATGTCTCTTCAGTACTTACTCAAGCTTTATTTGAAGGGTTAAATTGAAATTTAATGATGCAGAAACTGCTTCCTCTGTCTCTTTGCAGAGGAACTGGGTTCAATTCCCTCAAGGATATCTCAGAACTGCTATGGCTGATTATTTAAACTGGGGAGGGGCACAGACCACAAATAAAGCACAAGCAAATAGTCCATATTGAATGAGACTCCAACAAGTCCACCCCCAAAACTTGCATGATTTGAAAATAGCTGAAACCAAATATTTATTTATCAAAGCACGGTTTAGGACATAAATATAGAAACTTCTTATGGTTTTCTAAACTTTAGTTCAAGGTGGAATAGAACAGTAGAAATCTGCTAAATAATGTCTCAGTGTCATTAGTGAGAGAAACAGCCTCAGGTCATAATCTTTTTATTATAAATGGGAAATCTAATCTAAACCAAAGGAATCTCTTAGCTTTCTGTCTATAGTATGTTTTCTAGTGAGGAAGAACTCAAGTTTCAGAGGTGCCTGTAGAAATTTCCAGTTAATGTGCTAAGGCACCTAAGGGACGCTTGAATGCATCCCCAGACATTAAATCATTGTGGAAACACAAACCCTGTATTTTTATTATTATTTTGGCTCTTCTGCTATCTAGCTGTGGGGAGCAGGGTCGTGACAAGCATTTTGAACTTCTGTGTAATTGTTTATCTGTGCATACTGTGCTTCTATTCAAGACTTTGAGGAACAGAGTTTACAAGAAAATTTAGACTTTTTTCTCTTGCCAAGGTTCATGGTCTAGCCACAGAAAACATAAAATATTTCGAGATCATAGAGTAGTGCTGCTTTTCAGATTACCTCAGTAAATAACTGTTGCTCAATGCCTTTAATGGGAGACAACCCAATCAATCCTGCACTTGTATAATAGTGCTCTAGCATATGAATGATTTGCTTTGAGGAGATGCTGTTGATCTTAGTTTGAAACAAACATTTTGAACATCCCCTTGGCTTAAAGCAGTTATTTATTATTTACAATGTAGATATGTTAGGACATTATTCAGATAGAACTTCCTTGATATAACATTCAAGACAGCCTACAAGATAACAACCCTGAGAAACTGGAAGGACACTGAATTGAGTTTTAATCTTAATGAGCTGCAATGGTGAGTCTTTCAGCAAAGCTTGTGCTGAGGATCTGCACTGTCAAAATTATTTCCAAATAGTACACACAGAATTTAAAGGAAATCAGACATGCTGATAATAAAATAATCACAAAATGAACAAAAATACCTGGTTTTAAGACAGGCATGGTTCATGCAGGATTCATCCTGAGCCTCAGAAGAGGGATAAGATGATTTTCTGGCAGATTAGGAACCTGTGTAGACAGCCTAATTTCACTAGGTAGTTTAAACTGAAGGAAGCAACCTTAGTAGTAATGAAGTTTTGTATGTTTCAAAGAATGAGACAGTGATGTCTTTTCTCAGGTTGTCTCCTGACAGGAGGAAATAATTACAAAAATACAATTGTGTCTTAATGGATGAGGAATATAGTTTGAGCTACGAGGAACAAGAGAAACAGTGACAAAGAGGGAGAATTTCTGAGTCTTCTCTTCCCTTCTAACCCTTTTCTCCTCCACATACTTCCTTTTAGAGAGTCTACTGTTCTAAAATTAACTAAAAGAGGTGAGCTGAGACGTTTTTGAGTGGAGACTAATGATATATATATAAGATACAATTATTTGGGGGGTGGGGTGGCATCAGGAAACAATATGTAAGCAAATTCTCACTCACTGTGCATTGTCATACATAAAATCACTTTAACAAAGTTGTGATATTTACACCAGTGTCTCTCCTGGAATTTAATTCTTCTCTCATTTACATTGTTTTAAGCATGCTTAACTGCTTAACATTTCAAGGGGTTTCTATGGATTTGCCACAGTGATGGGCTAAAATCAGGGTGACCTTTTCCTTGCTTTAAGTAGCAAGATGTTGATTTTGATTAACCATAGGATAAGGACAACTTACTCTTCAGCTTCTGCAGGGTTAGAAATATGGGCTGTCTTTAAAGTAAGACATGAGCAGTATGGGGCATTTCAGCAAGAATCAAATGAGCCTAAGACCTGGGCTCACTTTGAATGCCATGTAAGGCTGGCCCAACATACATCCCAGATCACCTATTCTAATTTAATTTAACTTGTTCCCTTCATTCCAGTTTCGCTTACAACTGTTTCTCTCTAAAATTATATCGTTTGCTAAACTGTGCACTTATATCAGAGTATGGATTCTTCAATAATTTATATGAAATGTATAAATACAAAATAATTTATGTGAAATGCATTCTTGTTTCTTCTAGGTCTAAGTTAATTTACATGCCATTATGTTTGTGCAAAGTCTGGGCTTTTCACATTTTGTATATCAGACTACAGAAACAGACCTGCTTTTTAAATAGAGAAAATAGTCTGATTATGGTTGTATTTTGTTTTTCTTTTATGAAAAATTAAAAATAATAAAATGAGAAGTTAAAGGACAATGCCACAGGGTCGATTAAAAAGTAATCTTCTTGTCTAAATTATTTCCAAATGAAAATACACATTAAGTGTATAAAAGAAGTCTTCATGTTAGCTTCATATGCCATCTTTCCTACAAACTTTACTTTTGGATCTATTTATATATAGGCATATATCTCTTTATATACAAACTCTGCTACTTGCAATTTTTCACATATCACATTTCAAAGAGTTATATTAACACATTCTAAGTACAGATTTTGGTTGACCCAGCTATTATTAAGGGGATGTCATTAACATTTGGACTTTTGAAGGCTAGTTAAAACTTTTCTGAGAACAAAAATGAGAAAGAACCATTGAATGTGACTGTTTGGAGAGATTTCCACTGAACTCTAAGAAGTTTCCATTGGAAACATGAGATAACTGCTGCCTATTTACATCTGTGCCTGCTTGTTTACCCAGACCCCTTTCTGTGTGTTAGTTTAGGAGGAATCTGGAACCCCGAGGAATTTCTGTCCTAGCAGGAACAAGGGAATATTATGGTATTTCAAAACGGAAAAATATTAAAAATACTAGAAGTTATTATTCAGAAATGCAATTAGATTTTCTATTTTGCTTCATTTCCATCCACATGTATGGAAGACAAAGACTTGGTCTGTTTCTTCCCTTCGTGGTGCCCTGTGCACATCTCCTTTTGCCTCCCACCAACACTCCAGGAACAACACTGCTCCTTCAGCCAATGTTTCTGTTTGAAGGAGAGGATCTTCCATTTCCACCAGTAAAGCTGCAGATTATCTCTGAAAGCAAGCAAGGAGATGATGAGACAAGAAACTTGTTCGGTTTCAGACCTGACCACTCATGCACAACAACATTACCTTGGATAAACAGTGGTTTTTAAGCACAAGCTTGAGCAAACAATGGTATGTAAATTGCATCAGCCTACAAATAGCTCTGGGAAGTGTTGTGTCTCGTACCACAATTCAGAATAATTGCTTACTGGCTTCCTTTCGCTCTTGGGGGATAATAATCAGCTGCTTACCTCTGTCTGTAGTAAAACTACTAAACATCAGCACAGAAAACCTAACATAAATGTACATTTGCTCATCTGCTTCATTTAGCTGCTAAAGCTTCAGTATCACTCACTCCTTATTGATGCAGAGCATGCAAGTCCTTACTTGCTTTCTATGTATTTGTAATCTTTATCTCTCCAAACCACATAAAGATGTAATTTTTATCTCCTTCACCCATATGAAGTTTGAGCAAAACTGCAGCCCATAATGGTCTGTTTTTCCTTCCCAGTTTGTAGAGAGGAGATAATAAAACTTACTCACGCTCCTAAAACACTAAAGAAACACTGATTCTCAATTCTATGTAGTATATAAAATGTATTTACACCATCTTTATGTTATAATGCCATGATGGTGTAAAGCATCCTCTCCCATATAAGAGAATCAATCTCAATATGAGTAACACTCAGTGATTTTTCATGTGAAAGGGGTAGAACTCCATACTTTGGGAAGCTAAAATGCTAGGAACTTCCTGTAGTTAATAGCTTGTGTCACTCTGTGCCATAAGATTGGATATATTATCCCTGAATCATTATAGGCATATCTAAACCCCTTTGTAATTTCACACAGAAATATACTTACTGGATTAGTCTAATTTCTTGAAAGTACATGACCCAGCAGGAGTCATTTAAGAATGTCTGAATTTTCTCTGAAAGAGAAAACAGTATTAGGCTTCAGCTTGAGTAGTTCTTTTGGTTTAACCTCCAAAACTTCTGATTAACCCCTGCAGCCCGAAGTAAGTGCACCAGTATAAAATCTTCTTGTTACAGATGCCATTTGCATGGCTTGCCAAAATATATCTTGAGGGTTTTCAAGTTGTTTTGCTTTCCTTTTATAAGTTTTCAACATAACAACTGTGATATTTATACTGTTTTATTCTAAAGAGCATCTTCCTCATTCTGGAGGAAATTGAGACAGTTCTGCACCTGCTCCCAAGCACATCCTGACATTTTGAAAATTAATACATACAGGACACACACCATGCTCAGGTTGAATAGCTGTTCCAGTATATACAGTCAAATTAAAATGTATTGATTGCACATCAGGATTACATAAAGTTCTCTGAAATCAGAGCCCACAAAATACCAATCCTTTACACCCTGTCAACTCCATCTTCATTGATGCCATTGTAGGAAAGAGATGAATATGCTCATATTCGTTTCTTTAACCACCACCATATTTGTAATTTTACAAGTTGACAAATAAGAGCTAGTTGTAATGGATGGTGATATGCTGAGCAGTGTGCCATAAATTCTCATAATAAGTGTTTATAATATTAAAATTTATTGACAAAAGTGTTCTTACATGGGAATTATAGACATGCCAAAGTTAGTATGCACAGTTGTGGAGGGGGCAAAAGGATTTTCAGCAACCTACAACATTTTGGAAATGTCAACTGCTACAAAATGTTGTTTCAGTCACCAGAGGGATCTTGGACAGTAATTATTTTCCCTTTTCTTCATCATTACACCATGTACTTATGTCAATATATGAGAAATAATGCCAAGAGTAGTAGTGTTAACTTATTCCCATGGAGTGGGGAGTGGACTTGGGGCATTTTGCTTGATATTGCTGTCTCAGTATGACTTTGTTCTGAGGTGTCAGCACATCTGGGCAATTCTTAACTTTCTTTAAAGGGCTTTAGGAAAGAGAGATGTCATCTGTTTGTCTTTAACCCCAGTTACCCAATTTGAAATCCAGTGGTACAACTAACTGTAAGTGGTGCCTGCTGGCATAAAGTTTCTTATTGCTGATGGAGTTTATATCTTTAAACAAACACAAGTGTTCCATTAATTTAAACACATTCTGTCTTAACTTTTAAATAAACTAGCTTATGCTGTTTCCTAATGGAAAATGAGCTGAGCCTGGTTGCAGACCTTTCAATAGGTTTGGTCTCTGGATTAGATGTTTTATCTTGGTTTCATCACTAGCTTTGATTTCTCTTATAGCAACAGGACCAATTTATTTAAATATGGTATTTTTACAGATATTAGACCAAATGAAAGGTCCTATAATTTTTTCATAACTCATATGAGGTGAAGAATAATTTACTTGAAATGCAGACCTTTGACTGTAATGTGTTTCCTTCAACTCATTTATTGTCCTCTTTCTAAACTGTGATTCAGATACTTGCTTAGTAAATATTGTCTGACATTTTACTGCATTTCCACGGAAAGAGCAGAGAAAAAGCAGAGCAGTAAAATTAAAAAATATAGGCTCTGAAACCTATAGTTTTACATCTCATAGTGTTAAATATGACTTTTTTTTTTAACAGCAGCCATTTATTATTCACCCTCTCTGCCCTTTTCTGCACACACATATTCATAGCAGCAGAGATTTTGTAGTAGTTTCGTTCCCCTAGGGCTGTGTCATGAGGTCCACAATAAAATATAAGACCAGAATTATTGCTAGCATAAAACAGTTTGTGGCAACTGAAAGCTTGGTTCGTCATTGATTAGTGATTGGTGTCCTGCTGTAGCCATTCCATTAATATGGAAATAAAGGAAATTGCCTGAAAAGGAAAGAGGAAGCAATGGCTTTATATAAGGGGGGCTTTTTTTCCCAGTACATCTCCTTACTTTGCTTAGCTTAAGAAAAATGCAGCAGAATCATTATGAGGAAAGGCATCTTTGTAATGTTCTAGTAGATTGCCTCTGCAGTTATTTTATAAAATCATAGGGCAGAATAGATTTTAACAATTCTACAAGTATTTGTCATTTCTGTAAAACATTCTAGAGATCTAAATTTATGATATGTTGTGATGACCAAGACCCTATACCTAGAAATGACTGAAAGTTTTCAGTTTCACTTCCTTTGTTTAATAAATGTACAATGTATAAAAACCCAAATGACTCTATAGTGGTCACATTATACAACTTACTGGGCTTTTGTCTAAACCACAGAATGTACATCTTAGCCCTTGGGAAAAAAATTGTCTTCCTTTTGTTTTCCCTTAAAACTCAAGAAATGAAGGTCAGTTTCAAGAAATAACCCACTTCACTTAGCTTCATGTTAACACAAAAATATGAAATTTATTATAACCAATGGTAGCATTTAAACATACATAGAAAAGAAAATGAAAGTACATCAGGAAAAGATCAATACATATTGCAGTATGTAGCAGAAAAATATGTATCTGTGTCAGAAAATTGCTAAAATCATCAAAAGAGGGCACTGAAGAAAACTGTGGCAATGGAAATAGAGCATGGAAATAAGTATTAATGTGTTTGAAGCAAAAAGGATCTTAAACAGTGATGCAGATCTCTTGAGCAATGATAGAATAGTCAAACTTAAAAATGTATAAATGACAGAAGTGATCTCTTAGTATTTCTTCTCCAATTTTGGGAAATAATGAAAGAAGTAAATGATAGAGGTGTTTGAAAAGATAATGATGATAAAACCTTTTTTGATCTTGTGATAATTTGAGAGAATGCCTAGTACTAAATATTAAAATGACAGACATATTGAAAAGAGCATTTTTCTTTTATTCAGAGGTTTTGAAAGAGTTAGGTGAGGAACTTTCTCAGGATCTGATCTTCATTTTCACCATTTTTTGGAACACCAAAGAAGTTCCAGAAGAGAGGTCATGTTGGATAATAGTTGTTTAGAAGGAGTCTTAAGGAAATTATTTATATTATTTATATTCAGTGCTTATCAATGTGCTTAATTGGACACCTTATGAAATTTCAATCAAGAAATAAAAGTGTTATGGAAATTATGTGGCATTCCACAAATGTACTAATACTATATTATCTCTACTTCTCCAAATGTAACCACTTCTTTGGGGATTTCTGTTTAAAAATAATGTGTTTAAAGGCTAAATTCCTAATGTTCATAAAAGGGCTTTGAGTCCTGAAATGTCAAAGGTTTCAACAATGACCAACAGAATAATAAAATTTATAATATTATATAATATAATCATTTATAATATTTACAGGAATGGAAAGGTAGAGAAGTAGCAGATAACAAAGATAAATATTGAAATTCTAGTATTCTTGTCTCCAAAAAGCCTTGAACCCCCAAGGTATTTATAATCCTGCAACTATTATATCATGATTGCTTGGTTATTTTTGAGTCTTTTAAAAAAACTAGCATGATTTGATGACCTGATACCTTTACTTGTCTACTAAAAAAACGAAGACCTTTATTGCAGTACCTTTTAAAATGGGTTTATCACATCTCTTGGGAGAAGAACTCTAACTTACCATGTCAGACATGCTTTTATCCAAGAACGACTTTATCTTGTAATATGAGGCTAATTACAGTGCTTTTGGTCAGTCAAAGAAAGCATCTTTGAGGAAAACTTCATGTGGCAGTTTTGAGTAATTGCCTTATGTCAAGTTACCATTGTGTCTGAAGAAGAAGACCTTCCAAGTTTAGGAAGTATTTCCTCACATCCAAGTGGATATTTCGGTTCATAAGGAAGAACTTCAATGTTAAATTCTTGGAAAATAATGTAACATTAAGTTCTTTGAAAAGAACTACTCCTGCTGTATTAATGCTGTACCTTAATTTAATCATTGGAAGGTCATCTTTTACTCTAGAATGCATATAGTACATAAACTTTGTTGATTTCAAAATACTCTTTTATTTCACTTACAGGAGTTTAATTCTTAGTCAGTGTTAGACTTCACCAAATATGAAGCAATTTGACAATGTTTCTGAAAGCAAGTTAATGTGAAATGTAAACAGACAAGAAAAAAAATATATTGAACAAGTAAATTTAGAAAGTACCTAAAGAGTTGTATTAGATTCAAGAATTCAGTCTTTACAATGACTGTGTCATTCAGGGCCAAAATCCCTGTTGGCAGAGCTGGCTGCAGCTGTATGAAATTGCTTGGAGGTGCAAGTAGCTACTGTGAGCAAGGGCTCCCTGAACAGCCAACCCCAACCTCCTGCCCACACCTTTTCCTTCTCCTGGTGATTATCTCCAGGATTTGGATTCTGTGGGACACCAGCTGACATAAGTGAGTTTGTCCTAGTGCTTGGTGGAGATAAGTCCCAAGGGCATCCTTTCCTCTGGAATAGGAACCTCCCAGCAGCTGACTGGATTCAGTGTTGGTGTGGGGACCATGTTGGTTATTCTGGGTAGTTCTGGAGCCACAGGAGCTGCTGTGAGGACATCAGACATAATCCTGCCCTCCCACACAAGTGCATCCTCTACTGAACCTAGCAGTTTTTTCTGAGGGAAGAGAAATTTTTGGGCTAAATTACATTATGATTATGCTATTATAATTTTCATACTTACAACATTTGCAGGATTTCTTCTGTTCAGAAAAGGTAACTATTTTGAATCTAGGTAAAATGCATATGTGATTGGGCCAGACTTTCAGAATGAATTCTGTCTAATTGCTTGTGTTTCCAAAGAGTTAGGGACACTGAATTAATACACACACATACATATTTATATGTATACACACACATATAAATGTATATGTTAACATATATATGCAATTTGTATAGATGTGAACTAACTCCCTGCACATTTGGGTACTTGCATGAACATACATGACTTGGCTCAATGTCTGATGTCAGCTTTCTTAAACAGATTATACACATTTTTATGGGGAGAAGGGCAGGACCTTTTTCTAAGTGTCTCCTTTGTTTTAACTACAAGGATGGTCCTTAACAATTAAAAAGGGTTTGGATACTTTGGGATACATAGTGAAGGGAATGCTTAGAAATAGAAATCAAAGCGCTCTGTTCTGCATCCAGCTCTTTCAAAGACTTGATTGAATGAAACATTTTGGGATAAATTATGTTTTTATTTCCCTGGATTCTTACAAATTTAGGATGGGGAATGCAAAATGGTAGCTTCTAATGCCACGGAAAAAAGAAAATGAACACTGAATGTGGATGAAAATGTAATGCAACAACATAATCTAGTTACATAAACTTTGCAAACAGTAAAAAAATCACAGTCATGATTTAGTATTCCCAGTAGACAGACTCAGCATTTTTCACCAATTTATGATTGGAATTTTGGCCTGGTGGTGTAATCCCATGTTTGTATAATGAGAATAAATCCTCACTAAAAACAAACGGGGATATCTTTATTCCCAAAGAAATTCATGCAGTAAGACAGGAACAGAGTATGTGAAGAGAAAAAGAAGGTAGAAAGGTAATGGTTCCTTGTGCCTTGTGGGTTCCTAAAGCCATGTAGCATCTTCAGGCTTTCAATATGAAGTGACAGCTTTAATTTACAGTTGATCTTGGAGACATTTTTATAGCTCTGCATTCAATTCTTTTATGTGGGCAGTACAAAGAGCTTATCAGAACAAGTATGTTTTTTAAACCAGAAGGCACTTCATATATTGTGTATCAGAAGTAGGATCCTGAATTTAGTATTAGAGAAAATATACCATAAATTGGATTAGAGAGTCAAAATGGAGATAAGATTAACAGTGTACCTGAGAACATATGTACCTTGTACATTATCCCTATCCTATTGTTCTTATTTATTCTTCACTTTTAAGACATGGATTTGCTTTGACTTTGGAGAAAAAAAATAGGAAGAAGATGGGTATCTCACCTGGTTAAACAGGTGTTCATTGCAGAATAGGCAATACAGCTAACAGTTATCTTAATGTGCATTCTGTGTATTATGTTAAAAACTCAGAAAGCCTAGTAAAAGGCTCTGCAAGTGCAAATTGAGCTAAAACACAGGATACAGCCACACTACCAAAGAGAGAAGGGAGCAGCAGGCTGCTCTGTGCTTTCTGTGGTGGGCCTGTGGTGCAAAACCGTAACTGCTCTTGCAGGAGGTTTTCTTCATTCCTTAGACATAAGCTTGAAATAAAAAGTGCAAACTGTGTTGCAGCATCTTAGAGTTGTGTTTTTATAACAGTAAAGAGGTTGATAAGTATTTGTTGCCTACCAGTGGTAGTGAAATAAGGAGGTTCAGGATGAGAGTAAGTAGAAGTCCTTGAAAATCAAAAGCCTCCTGGGGACCACTTGTGTGCAAGATATTTTTAAGAGTGGATCTAGAAATCAACTACCATGAGCAAATAGTCCATGAGAAAGCTGAATTACATTAGAGAAGGGGAATTTGGATTTTGTCCTTGTCCTTTTTTGTGTAGAAGAAATTACCTATTTACTGGATAAATATTTTACATGCTTCCATGTCCTCATCTGAATACAAACAGCATTTCAATTGGAGCAGCAGTTTCCTCACTTTTGTAGAAGAATACATTATAATGATGGAAATCTGATGAGTTTGCAGTGAAGAATGAAAGTAGTGATGACAGCCTCTCACTGTATTTTGTAAGTAGTTATAAGACAGAGATAAAGGTTGATATTTTATTCATCTCATTGAGTTGCAACAGCCTTAGAAGTAGTAAGAGATTGCAATAACCTACTCCCAGGAATTCAAGAACATTCAAGAACATAAGAATGGTCATACTGAATCAGAGCAAATACTTAGGTAATCCATTTTCCTATCTGCAACAGTGCTCAGATTTTTAGGGAAAGAGTGCAAGAAACATACAGGGACTTTGGGAGGGATTTTGACAGTCAGAGACTGTCAGTGTTAATATATTATCCATTTACAATCAAAACGGGCTATTGTTTAATTCATTTTACTAAAAAATTGCAGTCAGAAATATTTTATCCCTTCCTAGCATACTATGCAGCTGACTCTTGAGCATGAAAGAGCATCTTGTTCCCCACATTTTTCTTGTAGGGGGTAAAGGATGGACAGATGGCAGAGAGCAAAGGGCACAAAAAACAATATAAACTGCATCTTTCCTGGCTCCTGTGGTTCACTTTGGTTCTTGAGTGAAAGTAGAGGCATGTCATTAAAATTCATCATTGCTGTTTGTCTGCAAAGAAACCCTAGAGCAGAGCAGCTAGACATCAACTCTTAACTACAGCCAGGAATAAAAGATCTGTAAGGTTTGAATTTAATGGTCGAAGCAGCCACGTTGTGGTGTATTTATGAACAAATAAACTGTCACCTCGCTGAGCATTAAGTAACAAAACATAACTTGTGCAATATATTTGCTGTCCAGACAAACATAAATTCAACAACACCTTAAGGTGCATACAGTTTACCCCAAACTCTAGGAATCCATTAGAAATAGTACACCAGATGACAGGATATACCCCAGGTCATACAAAAATGCAGCAGTCATTGTGATTAAGAGTTTACAGAAGAGTTTGTTGGAGACACTTTGGTCCTAAAGAAGTGAAAGGAAGACCTGTGGATTTAGTGGGCAGTGTGTCCCTGGGGAGGTGTGTGAATATGCAAAGGCAGCATTGTGGCAGGACAAAACCAGAGATGTGACAGCTCAAGCAGAAGCAGGAATAAACATGATTGCAGCCTCTCCAACTCTGAAGTTACAAAGGAGATGAGACAAAAGAGACATATGGGAGACTTGCCCCCCGTGGAGAAATATGGTAGGTTTTCATTGTATCAGCTTCCTCCGTGTAACTCCCATCTGCTGAATCTCTGGATTAAAGAGGTTTCTTTTCTGACAGTGGATTTTCCGGAGCTCCTGCAAGATAATAATGCGTGTTTATCATTTCTTGCCATGGCATCAGATGAGGCAGGCTCACCTTGTCTTAATGCCTATTCCAGCAATGATAAAAGAAGAGATTACAGCACACCTTCCCTGGGGTCTGAAAACTTCCTGTCATAGACTGATTGCTTAGCCCTGCTGAAAACAGGTGTCTCTCTCCAGGGAGATGAAGCTGCAATGAATAAGTCTGCAGTGGCTGAATCCACCAGATATATCAGGGTGTGACAGCCTAATGTGGTTACTGGTATTCACAAAGACACCTAGCATTATATTTTCTCTCCATGGTCTTCCCTTTCTGAACTTGCACAGTAAAATTAAATGAGGCAGAAGGTCTGCAGCAGGATTTTTTTCCCTAGGTTTAAAGGCTTCCCTTCACATTTTGTACTTATCCATCTATTTTGGCCAGATAACATGTGAGTAAGGAAGGAAGGCCAGTAACATTTTTATCCACTCAGTCTTTCAAAGATTCTTTTCACTAACTTTTAAGAATGACTTTCACAGCAGTAAAACCTTCAGACAAATATTATACTAAAGATGAAACATACTTATTTGATAGTCATAGTTTTGATCATCATAATTTCTCAATTTTGGTAGTATTTGTGCTCAAATAAGATTTTGGAGTAGTCTNTTTTTCCTCAGTCTTGAAATTAAATCATACTACTGAAATTTCAAGACCTCAACTCTTGCTTCTATAGGTTAATGGTAGACAAAAATCTGCCATCATATAAATAGTACAACTTCTTGAAAGTCTTGAAGTAGACAGAATTTAGCAAAGTCAGGTTTGGTAGAGATAATGCTTTCCAACCTTATGCATATTGGGCAGGTGAGAATATTTTCTGGCACTGCAAACTATGTGCATGCAATTTGTGTCTTTTGCAAAAAAAGCAGGCAAGGGAAATGTCCTCAGGCATGCTCAATGGCCTGCTCATAGAGGAGATAAATGGCATTCCAGTGTTCCAACTGCATGCACTGTCAATAATATAAACTTCAATAGTTCCATAAGAGATATCTCTAGATACCTTCCAAAAGTCTCACTGTGGCCTGTGGTCCCAATAGTTGTGGTAGGAAATGCTGGAATTTCTGGCCACAACTGCTTTTCCAAACTGTAATTTCTTTCAGCCATGAAACCAGCAAGACTATTTTCCTCTTGCAGATGCTTGAGATACATTTATTTTTTTGATCCATATTTTATGTTTAATTCACTTATCAATTGATTGGTTGGCCTTACAATTTTCTTTACTGCAAGTATCTCTAATCAGATTGTGATTCATCTGACATTCATTTTGCTCAAGATAGCATCATGATTCAATAGAGAAAATTGCACAGTGCTGTGAAGTTCCAGACATGTTATAAAGATCTTCCTGTGTCTTGTGGAGCTGAGGGCAAATTATACCATTTATACCATTTAGCACACTTACCATTCAATCATGTATGTCCTCCTGTAACTCATGTGTTCCTGAAGAACTCTATTGGCTTCATTGAGGTAACTGATGAGAACAAGAGTTCCAGGTTTGAGTTTTGCCAGGGCCTTTGCTCTAAACTTGTTTTAGCTTCTTACATGGTCTTGTCTCCTTTTGTTCTCCTTATGAAAACTAACTTGCTCAAGTTTATAAATTTGATCCTGGTTTGGTTGTATCAGATCTGCTGCAGCAATGAACTGGAAGACAGAAACAAGCCTTGGGGTTTCTTGTATTTTCTAAAAGTTCCCCCTTTTCCAGACACTGTCATAGCACATCTGATGAATTCACTAGAAATCATATACTGAAAGGCACTGAAAAAGGAAACACTTTTACTGTGAGGGTGACCAAGCACTGGTACAGGTCCCCCAGAGAGGAGTCCCTACCCTGGGAGATATTCAGTAGTCATCTGGACATGATCCTGGTGAAATAACTCAAGGTGGCCTGGCTTGAGCACAGGGCTTGGACCAGCTGACCTCCAGAGGTCCCCTCCACCTTTAACCATTCCATGAACCATTTTTGCTCTACTAGCACTCAAGTAGAACCTATGCATTAACTTAAACATTGGTCTCCTGTAAAACTTCCAATCTCTTGATGTTTCCTGAAGCAGTTTGAACAGTTCTGGATGAGAGCCAGGAGGTATTTCCACAGCATCAACCTGTGCAATCCAAGTAGTCCAGAGGAAACATTCTTGTGCTACAGCTCAGAAAAGCACAGCACACAAAGTGTGATACTTTGCAACTAATTGGGGCTGTTGTGTTCTGACCTCAGTTGTGTAGGAATACTGCACACATAGCATTAACTCAAACTGGCAAATATTTGAGGAATTGTGCAAAATTTTTCTGAAAACCAAAGGAGGAATCTTCTATCATGGGAATCTATTATACTGCATGACTTCAGATCAGTCTCTGTCTTTACTTTTGCGTGTGTAGTCTTGCTGAGCATCTCTAGATAATTAGGAATAATTACCTCCAGCCTTTGAACAGCATTGGTGTCTTTTGTGAAATTCTGGTAGCCCCCCTGCTTTCTTCTACTTGTTTGTTCTGCTCCAAGCCTTTTGAGAGACAATTGACAAGTGTGGGTATGTCTTGGCTATGCCTAGGAATGGACAAAAGAGCTGCTGGAGAAGGTTTGACTGATGGGATAAATAGAGAGACCACCGCTGAGATAAGTGAAGAGCTCCACTGAACATCACTAGTTATCATCTTTTTGTAGTGCATACTGAAATACCAGCAGTGAGGCTAGTGGATAGTGGCAGGAAGTGGGAAGGTAAAGGGAGATAATTACTGCATCTGTGGTTTGCAAGGGCAATGCTAGATAAACTTTTTTGAACCGCTGCAGTCCAACTGCTATGGAGAAAGTTGGAGGATTAAATGGAAATAATAAGACAAATGGAAGTAAGTCACTGAGAGATTAATTAAGTGCTGTTAAAATCAGAGGAAAAGTTAAGATTAAACAATTTAAACACTAATTTTATGAAAGAGTTCCAAGTATATAACATACAAAGAACTTTTACACTTCTCTATGTATTTGAGTTTTAAAATTACCCTGAAAGGTATCATCCCTACTTCTAAATACTTGTTTTAAATTCAGATAATAATTCATCCCTCTCTCTTATGAACTATGAATTACCAGTTTGTAACAAGCCAAAGTCAAGATCTTCATAATTGATTCCAAATAAAAATATGTATTTCCATTGGAAAAGGAGCACGTGGGAGTTTGCACATCTAGAAGAGTGCTGGCCACACATGATCAGGTGCTGTTTGAATGATAACATTTTGGAATGGCATTCCAGAAGGGTTAGCAAAATCAAGCCAGTTTATGTAGAAATTAAACTCCTTAAAAGGAGTTGAGGGTGGAGTTAATTTTGGTATCAAAGCTAGCTTAAATGACCAAAAAGACATCTTTTATTTCCCTGTAGCTTGATAACAATCATTTCCCAGAATGAGTCTTTCTATTGACAACTTTGTAGTAAACCATACATGTAGTTACAGATACACTTTGAGAATTTCATTTTCCATTCTGTGTGAGGAGGCTACAAAATCACAGAAAATAATGTGAATTTTGAGTTTTATTTCTACAAGATAATGGCCAGATCTTAGAATACATGTAAAAGAATGAGATTTAAAGCAAGATCTGGCTATGTTGTCACCACCTCTAGCTACTTCTTATAAGTTTGAGAATAATCTCAGATTCTTTTTAATCAAAGCATACTTCTATGTCTAAATGAGACAAAAATGTCCATAAAGCCCTCTATGGGAAGTTATTCATACAATAAACTTTATTAATTAATTACTGAAGATAACATGAGGTCAGAATATTTGTCAAGCTGATATTCAGTCCTACCCCAACATTCTTCCTCGCCAAATAACTCAGGAGATGGAGGGATGTTTACGTGATGCTGTAAACAAAAAAGGATATTTCTGTATTTTACATGACAACATGAAATGATCCAGTATCAGAGAGTCTTCTTGTCATTGCAATGGCAACAGCAATACAATCTCATCACATGCAATGACAGAGTCAAAGGATCCATGAATGTTGCTACGTTGCTTGAAATTGGCATTTGAGAGCAAGTGAATGACCTGCAGTACAGGGACCTATTTAGACAAGTCATCAGACTTCTGGGTCTGTGCTAAACTGGTTTTTTTATCCCTTGTGCATCTGTCAAATACAAGCAGTCTCTCACTCTTCTATTCTTGTGTTCGAGAGATGCATTGGAGAGAAGTTTTCTGGGGAAAAGAAATGAGCAGATATGTGAACTCCTGCCTGCTGCAGAAATAGGCTCTGTTCTGTGGCTCAAATTAGGGATAAAAGCCAGCACATGATTTTTATTACTTTGATGCCTTGGCTTAATACTTTGTTTTGCCTGAAGAGAATTGTTGATAAAGATACGCTGCCTTTTTGGAAACACAAACTAAACATGAGATGCACCATCCTTTGAGAAACCTTATGTTTCTCAAGATGTGGCATGAATCAGTTTGAGCCATTTGATATTTTATTCCAAAGCTCATATCAAACAATTTTAGTTCATTAAACTTGTACCTTGAGCTAACTTGTCCAGATTCTTGTGAGCTCTGAACATGTATCTTCCATAGTCATGGAAGGAGAGCTCCATCTGGTTTAAATTCTGTCTTCTTTTGGAGCCTGCATTAAAACACAGGTTTAGAGGGCTTTAAAGAATCATAAAAGAGATGTATTTCAAGAGTAGAGGGTTGTTCTTTGTCCAGAAGGAGCATAACATTCATCTGCTAGAGGCTCTAAAAACTGCTTTACCTGTTTACCTTACAGGGATTTCAGTTCTTCTTTTGCCTTGCAGTCTGGATGTCCATCTCAGCCTCTCTTTCCTCACAGTCAGACTCTTCATGCTGGGGGTGGGTTGGATACAGATCCTGCAGGATATGTTCCCAGCTTTTTGTTTTTCTCTCATTTTTCTCTCTTTTCTTTTTTAAACTGGATGCCATAGTCATCAGGATCTAGGAGGGATCTAGGGCTGTCAACTCATTGTTACCAAGTTACCTCCTTATCTGTTACCTCCTTACCTTGCCTACTATGCCTTGAGAATTCCAAGTAGTAGTAAACATGTTCAGTTCTCACTATTGTTATTTACTCAGTAAGTACTTCACCATGTCATAAACCTGTGCATTGAGGAAGCATGTACAGGTACAGAAATTTACTGGTTGTGTTCAAATGTGCAAATAAATGAGAAAAACAACATTACAAATACGAGAATTTAGTATTTGAAGATGTGAAGGGATGTAATGATGTGGAAAGTGAAAACTTTCTTTTGGACTAAATCCATCACATATGCAGCTTGATATAATTATAAAGAAGACAATTGTGATTTGCTTTTGCATTCTCTCTAGTATCTTTTGACATGGACTTTTCCATTTATGGTAAGATAGAAATCTCTAGAGATTTTTAACCTATAACCATCTCTTACACTGTCTTTTGCTGTATGTGGGCTGGCATTTAAATGAAACAACCAAGGGAGTCTTAAATGCCATTATGAGCACGTTCATTCCAGCTGTTTGCAGGATTTTATAGGTCAAGCAGCCAAGGGGCTTGACTTTAGTGTTTTGGGATCAGTTATGGCTTCATTGGAGGGTTGAAATTCAATCTTAAATCACTGTGCTGTAACGAGTTGGTTTTATTACAGTAGCTGGCTTCTTCCCTATCATGGCTACCCATGGGCTGTAACTGCATTTTTATGGGGTCTGTTTGGTACAGATGTAGCTGTCAGCCTCAGGAATATCACCCTGGCACCCAGACTGTGCTGGGAACTGGAACTATTTGATGCCACCTTTTATATCACTGCAGTCAGGTGACCCTGCAGAATAAATATTAGCAAATTCTTCTTGCCATGCTGATAAGATCCTTAAATAATTTGCTATTCCCTGTCTGATGCAGATCCTGCAGCCTTGATGCAGTCATGGCTTCTTTTGACTTGGTGTGAGCTTTGTTACAGACAAAACTGGAGGGTTGGGCTCAGTTTGGTGAAATACATAACAACATCATATCAAATCCATCACTCAAAATCTTCCTGCACATCACCAGTGTAGTTCCAATGCTTTTGTAGTACACATAATTAGGAAATGCTTTTAGGTTAAAAATTACCTTTGTTTTGTGCCTGTCTGACAACATTAAATAGTGATATTAAATGTACTTTAATATATTTTAAATTATTTTAAAATATTTTAAAGAGCTGGAATTTACCAGCTCTCCTTTTTATACTATGGTCCAAATTCTCTCATGAGATCAACTTCTTTGCCATTTCTTCAGTGGAATCTTTTGGTTCTGAGATATTAGATCAGTATATTTGCTTTCAAAAATCATTGACCACTGCTCACTCCTTACCTGTCTTTTTTTTTAAGCATTTGCTACTGGTAAAGTATTGAGGAGTGAAACTTCCTTTCTCCTCAGAAAAAAAAAATACTGTTTTGTTAAAATATCATGTCTTCAGCAGCATCATGTTCTATCACTACCATCACCCTCCACTGAACTCATTCACCAAAGCTGTTAGCAGAATGCTGGGAAGACCTTTACTTAGTTCTGAGTATTTTCCATATGAGTTGAACAGTTGAATAAGAATATCATTCACTGTTGAAAAGCAGCACAGGCTCTCTTAAAAAGACAACATATTTTTTATCGAACCTGCCTTTATTTTCTTTGGTTTTATTCTTTGGCCTTCACTAATCTTGGCTATTACTCTTTTATCGAGCTCCTTCAGCACATGTATTTATTTTGCTTTATATTTTATTTAAAATTACTCAAGTGACAGCCAATTACCTGTCTGTCTGACCAACACTGCAAAGGCACTTTTGATCATCAGGGTTTTTTTCTTCTCTGACAATTACTTGTCAGAAAGCTAAGTTACTCTTCTGCTCCATTAAACTGAACTTTTTATAAATATTCGTGATTTTCTCAGGATCTTTCCTGACATTCAATAACCTCCATGACACATTGTCCTATAAATGTATTTAGTAAGCTGTTATAAGGGATTACCATCTTACAATCACCCAAAAGCTAGTTTTTCACCTGGACAAATGAATGCAGATCATTAAAAATCTAATGAGAGTTTCTTCTGTGGTCAGATGATTCCTTTACTGTCACCAAAGCTGTGAAGAAGTGATCTAAGTTAAAGTTAAACATTTAACTGGGACACAGACCATACTCATCTCTGGTAATGAAGCCTCTGTTGAAAAATGGTAAGTTACAGATCAGGTGGCTGTGATACTTAGCTGAGGAACAGTAACTTGCTAAAAAGCACTCTTCAGCTAAGAGTGATCAGCTGACACCTCCCTTACACTTCAGCTTTAAATGGTCTCCCTTGCAGTAAAAACCTGGCATTTCTCTTGTATTAAATCTTATCTTTCTTTTGCTGAAGTCAGGGCTGTCAGTAAAATTCTGAAATCACAGCAGGAGTGTAAAAATTGTATAAAAAGTGGTTTATGCTTACCATCAGTCTTTGATGCAACTTACTTATTTACTTAATTATTTATTTTAACTTCTTCTTTCACCACCTGTTAATTTCCCGTTAGAAATCCTGGCTTTTAGCATGTGGTTAGTCAATCTTTTACTCTCCAATGCTGAGGTTTTATCTACAGTAGCTTGGCAGCTTTTTGATGTCTTTTCCTCTTAAATTAGAAAGTGCATATTTTCCAAATGTGAGCATTGAGCATTTGCCCCAAGGTTTTACAAAAATGTTTTCTCAGTGGAACATCTGTCAAGGAAGAAGAAATACACACCTAGGAGCTCTGGAATGTGAAGACAGACTTCAAGTCAATTGTGGCTAGTGCTGAGAGCGACCTTGATCCAAGGTCTTGTCTATTCCAGCTGAATGCACAGGCTGCAAGGTGGGGTAGGAGGCTCCCACTGCTCCTCTCCTGCCTCACCACTGCCCTCTTCCTTGTGTTGGTGTGTAGCTTTTTGGGAGTGCCACCAACCTGGGCAAAAGGAGAAAGGAAGAAGGGAAGGCAAGAAGGAAGGAGGGAGAGGAGGGGATGGAGTGGGATGGGAATGG
>VZRX01013351.1:0-74047 GCA_013398075.1 Notiomystis cincta | reverse complement strand
GGAAGGAAGGAAGGAAGGAAAGTACTTTGCAATATCTGATTTTGGGCACTCTAACAGTAAGTTCTAAAAAGGAAAGGAGTCCAGATCCCAAGTAAAATAATTTGACAAGCCCCTTATGCGCAACCCTCACATGACACCATGATGGAATAATTCTTTTTGAGAATGAGGACCAGCAAAGTTGGACAAGATGCTTCTGGATTGCATTTTGAGCTCAGAGGACAAAGTCTGGATCCTCTCTAAGGTCTTTTGGCTCATACTTCAGGATGACTGGAAATTGTTTCACTCTCCAGAGAAAATTATGCACAGCCTTTCTCTGCCATTCTTATCAGTGCACCCTACCCATTTATTCCTAGTTCTATCTGAGGACAATCCTTCCCATTATCCTTCACAGAAGTGGAAATTTTGTACTGAAACATAAGGAATATAGGCAAATGGCACATATCGGAATGCACTTGTGCTAAATAGCATCTTCGAGCCATCCAGGCTCTTTCATACTGGGAAGTCCTCATGGAAATATGGTGGATGTCCTTCTTATTGGTCCACTTACACCTAACAGCTGCAGGACAAGCATAAGCCACTTCTCAGAAGGCTTTCTCTATGGCCAGTTGGAGCATTCTCTTCAAAAGTCTTGAAGAAACCTCACTTGTTGGGTGAGGTTTCCTGTGGCAAGGCCCAGGATGAAGAGCAAAAATATTTTGGTAAGTGCCCTTGTGCTTCCTCACTGTTGCACCTCACAGTTATATATCCCCTCCATTTTGTTCTTGTTTCTGAGCACAATAAAAATAAGACATTTCAAGCATGCAAGGGAAGGCAAAACTTTTTATCAAGATATTTTGGATATCTAACAACCTCTTTTGATGTCATCTAGACCACAACAGGCTGGGGACATCATGGATTAAATCTGTATCAAAAGAGAAGAGAATGGAGGTGATGTTTCTTAATTGAAATGATACTTGTCTCTCTTGTTTTCTTTTAGTCACCTAGGAACAAGTGAACATGCTTTTGTAAGATGAGCTGTTCTATAAACATGTCCAGCCTGCATGGGATACATATTTTTTCCCTTTACCTGTCTCTAATAGAAAACTATCTTCAAAACAAGTACATTAAGTTGTCAAAGTGCAAGTATTCTATTAGAGCTGTGAGCATGGAGTTTGTTTTCTTTAAATCTCTTTGTGATTCTCAGTTTAAAGAGACTTTATTAGGTACATGCTACATCATTTCAGTTTTTCATCTGTGAAAGCATTCAGACACAGCATTTAAAATTAAAGTAGTAAATCTTCTTCTTTGCCCAGTGAATGGTAGCTTCACTGGAATAGAGAAGGGTTTTGACATTAATAATAGTTTTGAAAGAAAAGGGGGGTGAGAGAATGGAAAAAGAGAAGGAATGATTGTAGGAGGCATAGCTATATGTGGGTTCACATCAGTATCAACATCCTGAGAGTATGGAAAGGGTACATTGGTGTTATGCCACAGACAGCATTCTTCAAAACAATTATGAAGAATAATTCACACTTATGATAGAATAAAATGAAAGCATAAACTGGCATTAGAAGCAGGTCTGTTCCTGCTAACAACTTTGCCAGCACACATTTGGCCTCATCAGACATAGGTGGTCCTGAGTACTCTGGAGTTCCTTCAGCAAAAGCCTTAGTCATATGCTTTATTTTCATGCACCTCTGACAAAAAATCAATTACTCAAACCATAAATATGTGCTTCAGTGCTTTACTGGGTGAGAGCCAGACTACTCAGCATCTTTCAGAATTGAGCCCTGGGTGCCCACAGCTTTGAGTTGTCTTGCACTGTGAATTACTGTGTTGCTCAGTGAGCCACATGTAGTAATGAGAAATGCATGCTCTGTGCATGGTAAACTGTTAAACTGCCAAAGAAAATGAGACAAAGTGTTTATAACTCAACACCAAGAGTTAATATTATACTGATCTGAAAAAATCATAGATTGAAGCATCAAATTTATCCTTAATATAAAATATGTCACACTGGGATTGACCAGTGGGTTGTAGGTAGATGATGCTTTGTTATATGATTCATAAGGTTACAGCTGAGAACATTACAGACATTAATGGATGAACTAGGGATTAAACTAGGAGAGCAATAGACAGATTTGCTTAAAATCTTGGGGACCAAGACAATACCACATTTTTCTCTCTGACAGATTCTCGTATCTCCTTGATTGTCATAATTTTAAAAACTACACTGCCAAGAGTTTGTATGAGTTTATTTTCCATTTCCCTTAGGATGCAGATTGTTTGGAATTACTAATTCGCTTCTGTCCCCTTTCTTTAAGTAATCCCTTGGCTACTCTTTGTCAATACTTACTTTGGCAAAGCCTTCTTGATGCTTGTTAAGTTCGGACCTCAAACACCAATATATTTGAATTCTACAGATACAAAATTATTCAGTAGTACATTTAGCATTTTTTTTAAATATCCAATGTCTCAAAGTAGAAATAATTCACACAAGAATGGCATTATTTCCCACTGCTCTCATTGGATTGCCATTTTCATCTTTCTAACCATAGCACATTATTTCTTAGTATGATTTTTATGCAAATCACAAGTACGTTTATTCTATTTTTGGCTGCTCTTCTGTATGTCACTGAACATTGAGAAGTAATTTGCTACTTGAAGTTACATCTAAAGTTATATTTAAAAACATGCAGGGCCTAAATGATGGAATTCTCATTATTACTTCAAATCAGCATACTGCTCATACATATGCGTGACTTTAAGCTCCTGTTGATTCCAATTTAAAGACAGCAGAGAAGACTTTTGTCCTCAAGTAACAGATGCTCTCATTTGTAAGAGCAGACAGTAGAGTGACCCTCTCTATCTGTTTTGTTTATGAATTGCTTTGAAAGTGAAAATAAGGGAAACAAGACAACTAAGACAGTGTCTCAACACTTGCTAAGTTTGAGACAGTTCATTCAGGGTCTGTTTTTAAACTGCTACTACCTTATTTATGGTTCTATCTGACTAGCACCACAAATTAAATTTAGGTTTGGTTTAGCAATTAAAACTGTTAGGAGTAGATACTGAAAGATCTATAGTGCTCTCGATCTCACCAGTGGGTTACGCTCACCTACCAAACTTAAGTTTTAATTCCTGGCTCTCTGACTTTGTGCTGGATAACTCAAGACCTGAGACTGCATTAAGTGCAGTGTTTCATTATCCAGCTGCTGCTCCCAAAACACCAGTCTCAAGTTCAGCTCTCAACATGCAGGACCACCTGGCCTCTGGAGATGGTTCATCAGAGGGATGGAGCTTTCTTTCCCTCTAGAGCTCAAACACTGCTGATGCTGGGGCAGTGTCACTGCCTTGAAGGAACATGTTGGGGAAGGAGGAGGCTCTCTGCAGCCCTTTTCCCTACTACTGGAATGTGCCTATGTGCAAGTGTGCCTAGGATAAACAACCCATTTCAGGTTTGCCACCAGTCTGAAAGCACACATGAATTTCAGAGACCTAAATAATTAAGGGAAAGAAATTACTACCCTGTTGTTCGTCATCACTGTGATATCTATACTTGCTGGGACATGCACTGCATGTATGAAATTTCCATTATTTGTCTGATATTCTTCCTATGTCATTGATGATAATAATGAAGCTCTAATTTCTTTTAAATTTATATGAGTCAGCTCACACAGAGTTAAAAGAGTAATCTCAGAAGATAACCCAAGAACAAAAATTTAGCTTTCTACTTTGCTAAAAGTTACAGAATTCTGGTTTCTGTGGGTTTTCTTCTGAAATGTTTATAAATTGAACCTTGCACAATGCATACTATGGTGGCACCAGTTTATGGAAAATTCCACCCTGTTTGCATACTTGCAAATTTGCCAGGTTGTGGTGAGCTTCTACCAGAAACATGACTCAGACATAGGGGATTTTTCCAACACCAAAAAGTCAAGCATTTATTCTCACATCATTATCACATTTATCTGTTATATTTATTTATCACAAGAAGAAGAGTTTTAGGCATTTCACTCAGAATATATAAAAAATTTGTTTTAACTTTATCAGTTATTTCCATCTGAAGAGAGAATTCAGGCAACATATTAGAAACAATAGAGAGTAGAAATCTGATTATCCAGTCTCTCATTTTTGCAGCTACTAAAACCCTCGAGCATTTAGGTACTTTCACAAGGTGATTTATGTACTGTGTTGCTTAGCATCACAATGCCTAATTTAGAAGCATACCCAGTGAGACTAGAATCTGCAGCCAGCAGTAAATCTCAACTCTCCTCCTAAGCTGGGGAAGCACATGGGACTTGTCAGGGGATCATAGCAGTCAGTGTGTCAGATTGAGAGCTACCAAACTTGGCCAAGAGGAGACATTGAACATTAAGGGTGACTTTTAAATCCTACCGTTACTGGACGCCTAAATATTTTAGATGGCAATAAGACATATATGTCATTGAATTGCACAGATCAAACACCTTTTAGCTCATCAAGACCAGTAATTACTTCCATCCAGTACATTTTAGTGTGAAATGCATTTGAAATCCTTGAAAGGTGGATGTCCTTCCCACAGACAAGTGCTTGAGTCACCAGATTACAGAGTTTTGACTCCTTGCTTGCTCAATAACCCTGCAAGCTTCTGGACTGTCTTCATCAGGATAAGCAGTGAATTATAAACCCCAGTTACCCTCAGTACATTTTATGCAGGTAATTAGGATGGTAGTACAGGAATTGTGAGCTAGGATTTAAATCTTTTCAGGCTAATTAACACTTCTGACTTTCTGGGAGAGCACTCATACAGCTGCTGAACCCATCTTCAGGGCACCATACCAAAAAATTGCCATTCCTTATCTCTTTTTTTCTGCTTCTTACTCTCCTCCTTACTCTGTTATTTCAGTTGTTCATCTGAAAGTTCTCTTTAATGGTCCATTTAAAATATAAGAATCAGATTTTGAGGATTAGCTTTATTCTAAAATGGACAATTTCCCTGGTCCATTTTACTGTATGATCATGCAAGGAGTCTCATTGGCACAGCTGAGGATCCTGGGCTGCATCCAATGGGAGGTTCAGGGAGGTGATTCTGCCCCTCGACTCCACTTCAGTGATACCCACTGAAATTTTGCATCCAGCTCTGGGGACCCAGCGCAAGAAAGACATGAACTTGTTGGAGTGGATCTGGAGGAGGGCCACAAAAATGATCACAGAGATGGAGCACCTGTCCTACAAGGAAAGGCTGAAAGAGCTGGAGTTGTTCAGCCTGAAGGAAAGAAGGCTCAAGGGAGGCCATAATGTGGCTTTTCAATACTTAGAGGAAACTTAAAAGAAAGATGAGGACAGGCTTTTTAGAGGGGCCTGATAGAACAAGGAGTAAGTGTTAAGGTTTAAGCTAAAAGAACATGAATTCAGATTAGATATAAGGAAGAAATTTTTTACAGTGGAGATGACGAAACATTGGCATAGATTGCCCTGAGAAGTGGTTGATGCTGCATCCCTGGAAACATTCAAGATCAGGTTGGATTGGGCTCTGAGCAACCTGATGTAGTTGAAGATGTTCCTCATCCTTTCAGGGTCATCATAGAGGACCTATAAAGTTTCCTTACAACCCAAACTATCTTATGATTATACAATTCTGTGAATAGTGAATGAGAGGATGTAATTAATAAATGGTTCTGGGCAGGAGGAAGTAGGAGTTTCTTTAAAAATTCTCTTCAAGTGTCGGATTTTACCACTGAGAAGGTAACGCAGATTCTTCAAAAAAGTATATACTCAATGATATCTATGATTACCTTGATGATGGCAGTTCTGACTATGTGAAAATTCTATCTACTTCAGGCAAATCTGATGTTGGAGAGAGGGTTTACTCTTGAAAATAAGCCCAAAATTTAGTATACTGAATCTTCTTTTTGAGGTCAGTATAGCAAATGTCCAATCAGAAACACAATGTCTGAAGCCAAAGTATATGTATTTCACTTTCTTCTTTGATTTTTCTGTGGACTTGGATGAGATATGGCCTTATGCTCTCAAGAACCCTCCTTTATACTGTAGAAGTCATACAACAATTCTTCAGTGCAACTTTGTTCAGCAGGAAATCTAGTGGCAGCTTTACAGATCCTGCTGCTTACTTACTGTCTGATTTTTCTCTGTCATCAGTTCTCTGTGGTCATTTCACATCAGCTTGAAGATTTTCTCCTTTCAGCTTTTTTCCAGATTTTCTTATTACTTTGTATCAATTACCTCTAGCCAATCCATAACAGAACCAAGTTCATTAACTAAGATAATCATTTCTCTTTCCTCTTCAGGGTAGGTTCTAAAGCTCCCCTTTGCAGCTTATATCTTGACACTTTAAAATGACAGTTGTTAATTATAAAGAAAACTTTTGGTAATGCTCTTATGCTCTTATTTCTAGCAAATAATAAAAAAATTCTATATCTAGTTTTTATATTAGTTTTATATCTTAGCATAGTGTATATGAAGAAAACTTAGTAATTTTAGACTATGCAGCACATAAATAATGGATAAAGAGTGGTTAACTTTTCTAATTTACTCTGCACTCAGAGACCTGTCAGACAATATTTCATATGTAAATGAGAAGTGAAGTGGAATAAGTACCTGCATATAGCAATCTTTTGACAGAATTGCTCTGAATTTTAAAAGCCTTCTTCTTCTTTTTATGTTTAGTACACAGAGACAAATTAGAGGCTGCCTTTATATCTCTGTCTATTTGATATCAATACAAGTGATAAAAAAACAAAATAAAAGAGAAGTCAGTTTGCTTCCTGTGCATATGAAATAATTTTTTATCTAGATGCCACAAAACCTTGAAGCTCACAGTGCCCTTAAACATCAATTATGCATTAAACCAAAGATGTGATTCTTTAAACTGAAAACTGTAAATTAGAGTATAGACTATGGAGGTATGGAGACAACTAGGAGTGATGGTTTAAAAACTATCACACACTTTACAACAGGCATAGGGAAACTTTGCACCTGCAGAATATTTCAGATGGAACTTAATAGGAGCTGCAAAAGAATAAATTGGCCACAAATTACTGTAAACTAGGGGCCCAGAAGAAGTATTGCCTGGAAAATATGTGCCATAGGATTTTAGGAGATTCAGATTAATTTGGACTGTATGTACAACTATATTCTATAATCAATAAGGATTTCATGAAGAATATTTTTTCTAATTACTTAGTGCTTGAGTCCTCTCCTGGATGAAGACCACTGACCTCTGGTATGAGACCAATGTTCAAGGGAAGCCTGCTCTTCCTTTGCAGTCTCTTTCTCCAGCAGGGCAGAAATGGCCAAGTCTGATCTCCCATCTCAGCCCAGGCTGCCCCACCTTACAGCCACACACAGAAAATGGCACCAACAGCCTGAAAGCAGTGGAAAAGAAGACCAAGGAAAACCAGCCCTGACCAGGGTCCCAATTTGCAAGCTCAGCCTATTTTAAAACATTTCTGGATGAACACTGCAATGACTTCAGTCTCCAAACCTATAAGAGTTTAGAACAGAGTGTTTGGGTTTCACATACTCAAAGGAAGATGATGTGTAGGTCCTGAATTCAAAGTTGAGATCTAAGGCTTATATTCAGGCTTACGTATTGGAGATTTGTAAAATAATGTATCTAAAATGGAATTTGGGTGATAGTTTTTAGTCAACTGATTGCTATATGTCTAAATGATAGGGGCTGATTCTTCTCTTAAAAATTTACTTGTGAAAATGATGGTTAAGAGACAACAAAAGCTGATGGCTGTAAGAAAAATGAGTGGCATGCAATATAATGTAATTTTACATAGAATTAGTTTTTAATGTCAAGAATGTTATACCAAGTCTGGCAAATAGATAGCCTTTCTTTGCCAATTAAATAATCTGGACATTTAAAACAAAGTCTAGAATATTGTTTTGCTTTAAAATTCTTTTATTCTTCATTCAGAACTTTTCGTTTTGCAAACCTTGCAATTAAATACTGCAGCCATATTCAGAACAGATTATGCTGCATGTATAAAACTCTTACTTCCTATGCAACATGACTAATCCTTAATTTTGCTACCCATCCTACTGCTTCCTCAGGAGGAAAAAGTCAAAGTATTAATGACGTTGTCCATGTGGGAGCTTAATGTACACTACTGAATGCTTTTATTAAGGCATTAAAAAATTATCTAATTACCAAAAGTGGCACAAAATTATCATTGCTAGCAGGAAACAGCCCCATGTTTTAGAAAGTGCTACAAAAGCAAAGTCAGCACATGAATTTATAATCTGTTTGACATTACACACATCTCCCTGCCTCACTAAGGGGGCAGAGATAGCAAGTTCAAGGCACTGGACGTGTACATTTCTGCTCTGTCCCCATTCCTTTGTGAGGACATAAACAAACAGATAAGGCTTTGCAGGTAGATAATCAGCCATGGAAGCTCCTCTGCACACCTCCCAGCATGATGCCTTTTGAAAAGGGTATGTTTTCAGGAGTGGCAGGAGAGAACAGGGATGAATTTCAAATTACCAGCTGCTTTCCACTGGTATCAGCTATGGTGGGTATGCCTTCTGGGTCAATAAGTACATAAAGCTCCAGCATAATGTTTTTTGCCAAAATGGGATTCAAAAAGGTCAGGTAATTCTTGGAAATGTTTTTTTCTCACTTCATAAACTGGGCTGTCCACAGGTGAAAAACTCTTCTGAAATATAAGACTTCCTTCTTGCTGAGAAAAATAGTTAGAGTTTCTTTTCAATGCCTATTAAATGTATATATTTTACAACTTTTGTGTACCAGCAGCCAAATATTATGCAATTCATTTCATGAAACTTAAAATTACTTAATAGCCCATTTGCTTATTTTTTCATCTATTGCAATCCGATACAGAAAAGCAGCTAATGAACTATGGAGGGGTTCCCTCTTCAGGAGAAAAATCTGAGACTTCCACTGAGAGCCAATTTTGGGATACTGATATAATGATGTAAATACAGTTTAAATACACTTCTTGCAGCAGGTCCTTTCTGATGGAAGCCTAAGGGTCTGAAATATTGGCAGCACTATTTCCCCTGTGCTTAATTGTATAAAATCCCCATATAAAATAGGTTAAATATAGGTAGTAAAAGACTTGGGGATTTTTTAATTTCCCTTGAGACAAAACTGCCTGTTCCTTAGGGCTGTTTGTAGTTTTGTCTGTGATTTGGAAGGAGTTCCACTGTGTAATGGCAGTAACTCTAGTCAAGACATGGCTTTGAAAAAATATATATTCAGCAGCATACTCCACAGGAGATGAATAAAGAGCTGAATAAAATTGGCTGTAGATCAAAAATGCATGGTAAATTCATAGCTGAAAATGCTTACCAACCAGTTGGGAAGGATGCCATGAACGTGTTTCCAAGGCAGCCTCCCTACCTGCACATTTTCTAAGGTCTCATCTACCACTCTGGGGCTTCTTTGACCATGAGTATGAGGTTTTC
Organism: Notiomystis cincta; assembly: GCA_013398075.1. Classification (NCBI taxonomy): domain Eukaryota; kingdom Metazoa; phylum Chordata; class Aves; order Passeriformes; family Notiomystidae; genus Notiomystis; species Notiomystis cincta. Next base: position 64,627 of record VZRX01013351.1, on the reverse strand, counting down.
AGCATCCAGGCAGCTCAGTGTGCACAATGGCAGTGATCCCAACGGGCCCATTAGGGGCTAGAGGCAACTGGGGATCACAGACCAGTCCAGCTGCACTCCCTGGAAGGTGCAGTGATGGACATGCTCGTTTTGCACATTGGGCTGGGTTTTGCAAACTTGGGTACCATGTCCAAGCTAGTGAGAGCTCAGTTCAACACCATGAGGACTGGAGCAGAGGTTCACATGTGACAGACCCCCAGACTCACTGTTCCAAAGTGGTTGCATGTTTGTTGGTTCCATGCATTGCACACAAACATCTTCATAACCGCCAGAAATATGGAAGCTCTGTCTTTTTACATGTCAAATGTTAACATGCAGCCTCTGAGGTGCACAGACTAAGCTTATAGAAAGGAAGACTGAAGGAGCTTTGGATTTCACAGGCTGAAATCTTCACCTCACTGGCATGGTTAAACACAAATGATAAGGGGCTGACAGGATGAAAAAGCTGCAACAGGGAGAAGAAAAATATAGAAACAAACAGAAGGCCATTTTAAAAATGGTTCATCTCATTTACACGCAGAACAGGCTGAAGATGGCTGTGACCTAAGATGGTGCTCCAGGTAACCTGAATTAAATTTAGTCAGGAAAAACAGTGTATGTATATGGAAACCAGAAAAAAAAAAAACAATCCAAAAGCTATTAATTTTCAATAACTTAATTTTTATTTAACATAGTTGGCATCAGGATGCAGGGGGAGGAAGGAGTGTTATTTCATTCTTTCTTTGAAGAGCCGAGGGTTTTCTTTTTATCTGATTTATTTTTTTATTTCCTGTTGAAGATTAGAAAAATTTCTGATGATGTGAAAACTTTCTGTATAGCAGGACCTCCACAATTAAGGGGAGAATTTTTTTCCCTTCTCAACCTTACAGTATTTCCTATGATTTAAATGTTTATATTAGACAATTTTACTTTCTTCAATATCTACACAAGACCTAAGTCCCAATGCTTCTCTGAAACTTCTGAAGTAAGATGTGCAGTGGCTTCATCCCTACTGTATTTTCTTTCATAGTTCTAAAGCAGAGTTCAGTTTTTCAGTCAGCCAGACCAAACTTGTACCTGTGTGAATGGGAGAGATTCTACTAATTATGTGCTTCTACCAGCACATACAATTTAACACAAGCACTAATCTACCAGACCTGTGGGGAAACAAAAACAGAACAAAACCCAACACTACAATCTTTCTAGAAATTTATTCAAAAACTTGAAGTCCATGAGAAAGCTGCAGATAAATGGGTAGATAATAGTTAATTGTCAAATCTTCTTGTGGCTGAAGTGAACTGTTTTTAAAATAAACCATTGAATTTTGGTGTCTTTATGCAACTATTCCATAAATACTGCAACTGGAATGATGTACAATTTGATCTTAAGTCCTTTGAGTGCTGGTGGTCAGGACAATTGTTCTATCCCCACAACATATTCTATTTGGAAATCTGGAAATGATCTATATCTACATTATCGTATTACTTTATATGTTGCATTGCAAAAAGGTATTACTTCCCATCCCACCAAGACAGCAGTATATAAGCATCATGCAAAAGAAACCAACCAAACAAACAACCAAAAAACCCCAAACTAAACAACAAAACCAACAAAACCCAATGAAAACCAAAACCAAAACCAAAACATGAAGAAACAGAAAAAATATGCTTTCTACTTTGGGAAAAAAATAGAGAGCATTTTTAATCTGCCTTAATATTACAGAAAAAGGAAACTGAGTGTAAGAAAAGAAAATATTGTTTGTTCTTACAGTGACATTTGGTTTAAAACCACCTTTAAATACCATCTCTGACAGCTGTTTGGTTTCTTTATCTGAAAGGCAATAATTTCCCTTTCTGTGCAATCCATTAATGGCACTGTTAGCTAGGAAGCACAGATTAGTAATGTGGAATATTCAGACAATTTCTCTGTAGACATCTATGATGAGAGAGGCCTTATAGTTTAGGTTTTGTATCTTCATTCAGGTTGAACTGTCATTTTTATGCTTTATCTTCACAATGAAGTTGAAAAGTTTTAAGATTCTAGATGTCTTAAGTGGTTAAAATAAACTACTGAATGATACAGCCTTCTGGCTGCAGAGAAAAAGTAAAAAACGTGTATTTATTTGCATAATAAATGAAAATATGAAGGGTTTCCTTATGGGCTCAAGTTTTCTGAAATTGCATACCTGGGAGAAGTCAGAGGGAATCATTTTAAATGCTTCTGAATGCTAAGATGCTAAAAATAAGTTTATTTATTTAATACTTTTCCTGTGCATCTCATTAATTTTTCTGCTAATTTTAAATAAATCCTAATGACCATCTGCAATATTTATTTATTTTTAATAACATTGAAGAAAATGTTTCCTTTTTAACCTTATTTTTCAAAATGCTCCAGATTGTTGAGCTGCATTTTTAAGTCTCTTTTTATTGGTCATCCTAAAATAAGACTTTGAGGCAGATCTTTCTAATTATGTGGTCTCAAGTCAGATCATGGAGGTTTTTCTTATGACTTTGTGCAGAATTTGTTTATCAGCTTTGTCATAAACTGATAATTGCCATAATTGTCAATGACAGCCTGCAAATATCTGATCAGATTTCACAGGAAAAAAGATTGCTTTGAAATCCTTTTCTCAGGTGATGCACTAAATCCTGTTAGATTAATCTTCCATACTGTAGTAAAAGCATAAATCAAAACAAAAAAAAATGCCACTCTGCTTGTACCCTGGAAAGTTAATTTTCTATTAGTTAATGATGGGACAGAAATAACATAGGCTTGTATCAAAATTGTTAAGACATGTCAGTAGCTTCTTGAGAAAGACAGATTATTTAAATTGTCATAGAAGAGTTTGCTTCTGCACTGTTTCCTTGCAGTGAAAAAATGCTAGCAAAAACATTGCTAACTTCCTTTTATTATGTTGCCTTCTCTTTGGAAGAAGAGATTCTAAAAAGATATATATTTAGGTAAATACTGAAATAAAATACACAATTTTATATAATGTTTAACACATAAATATGAAATGCATAAAGGTATATTGCATTTAAAAAGGAAGTTTATCAAGTGTAAGGTTTGAAGTTTCTCTGAAGTCCTGCTGAAACAATGATGGATCCAGTGATTTGTTCCCAGACACCAGGACGCAAGAAGTGCTACAGATCTTTGAGGTCAGGTCAGGTTATGGAGAAGGATATCACAAGAAAGCCTCTCTTAGCAGGTTACATTATCAGTCTTCACACATAAACCAGTCTCAGTTAACCCTCAGGATAGTGACTTTTTCTTATTTCCTCATTAGAGGGACCCATATGTTCCTCACCTTCATTTCTAACAGCTTAGTTTCACCTCACTCTTTGCTCTGCTTAGAGGAGATTCTTTATTGATGTGGTCATGCTCTCTGGCCACTAATGCTTGTCTGATAGGTGTTTCTTTCTCTGAGGGAAAGCCTCTAACCCATGTCCCCCAGGTCTGTGAGCTTGACCTGAAGTGCCACTTCTGCCCTGTTGCTCCATGTCCTGTCACCAGCCACGCACAGGCAGGGGTGCCTGGCTGTCATCTTCAGCAGAGCCTGCACTGCAAAACAGTGAAATCTCTTTGATTCACTTTCTCCTGAGATATCCTAAATACAGGATATTAAAATTTTGCCCTTCCAGAACTGAGAAATCACATAGGATATAACTATTTTACACAGATGCTTTAGAACTACAACAGTTAGTAAAAATGTATGCATTAAATACCATTGAAATGACAATAAGAATTACCTCTCCCTAAGACTGAAAGGTGGATCATTTAAAATACACCTTATTAATAAGCTTAAATCATGGTTTGTGTCAGATCAGAATTTTGTGCAATAGTGGATGAGAAGTTTCTCAGGGACTGATCAACCTCGTGTAGTGGGGATTAATAGCTGTTTGCAAAACAGAAGGTTTCAGTTGGCTCAGTTTTGAAAGGAACTTATAGAGGCAATACATAAAGTTTTTTTTTTACCAAGCCTACAATCTGAACCACCTCTTGGGAAACAAAACTAATTTGCTGTCACAGTCAAGTGATAAATATCAAAACTCAATGAAATGGTTTCCAGTTCTTTTCTATATCTGGACTTTTTTTAACAACAGAAATATTTAAAGAAAAACTCACTAAAATTTCAGTTAGAAATATTTTTATAAGATACTTTTTTATCATGCATAGAAGTCTACTTAAAAATCCCTTTCTGATTAAATAGCAGCAAATATTAATCATTACCACCCTACTTCACACAAAAATTATAATCAGAATTACAGAATCCTTCTGGTTGAATGGGACTCCTAGGAGCCATCCTCCTACTTGAACAAGGATCAATAGCCTCCTCACAATTTGTGTGCCATAAAAAGTCCTTTCTGTCTATAAATATGCTTAAAGTTGGGATGTCCCCATTGCAGTCATTGTCTCTGGAACAGCCTTTACATTTTGGGGTTGTCCTGTGCAAATCCAGGAGCTGGACTTAGTGATTCTTGTTGGTCTCTTCCAAGTCAGTGTATTCTATGTTTCTATGACTGTGAAACACCAGTACCTTAGAGCATGGTTGCTATGGGCTCCAAACATCCTACCTGCTAGTCCATATGACCTCCTTGCAATTAGCATTTATCCCACAATGAACATGCAGGATAATATCATCCCTACATTCTAAAATACTGGGTATATATGCTAAGTCTATTTGCATTATTTAGGCAAATTAGAGCTATTGTGCAAGTGTATCTAAAGCATCAGTAGTGCTTAATTTGTCACTGAATGCAATTAGACTTTTCCTTATAAAGTCTGTAGGAAAAAATAGACATTATAGTTCTAAACATGCTTCAGAGCTGTATGCAGGAGTGAGACAATCAGTAATGGCATCTCAGAGTCATTTGTTCCATAGACAAGGATAAGGGAGCATTCCCAACAGTTTATTCCATCATTCTCACTTTGCCTAAACTGACCCAGTTCTTCAGCCTTCAGGTGGTGGTCAGCTTGAGGGACTGATGACTCCTTCCTCAAATCAGAATTGAGGAGTCCATTCCTTGTTCAGACTTCAAGATTTGTTTCAGTGTCTCTCATAGGGCTCTGAAACCTGATGAGAAAGTAGAAGTGCATTCAGTGAAGCCCTGTGAGTGTGTTACCATAATGGGCTCTGGAGCCTAGATGAGAAATTCTAGAAGCTGGTTGTGGCTATCCCTGGCCTCTTAGCATAAGCTGCTTTAAAACATATTTTGAAGCTTTTCCAAGCAGAAAGAAATCACAGAATTTTAGTGGGAAAACCAGGAGAAGTCATATCTAGTAATATTTAAGCTGTATGTGCTACAGTTGAAGTTCAGTAGAAGTTCTTTTTCCCTTGGGGATATCACTTCCTCATTTGGGTTATTAAGAGGATTGAGAGGATATCCCATTTCAGCAAACAGAATAAACAGAAAGCTATAACTCTTAGCTTTTGTTTCCAGCATGCTACTTAGTGCATTCTTAAGATGCAGCAAAAAGAGAACCTTGCAATTTGTTTTGTGGAAAGAATAAGGTTTCTTCAAGGTGAACTTTATGCTGAAAGCAAAGTTCATTGAACAATTACATTGATTGGTGTTCATGCAGAAAGTATTGATAGAATGACTGAGTCAGTCATCCCCTCAGTAATGTGACACATAATTGGACTGAAAGATGTATAGTCACTTACTTAAGTGTTCTTTCCTGGCTCATAGTGTTACATCAGAAAACACAGACTCTCTTGCCAGTTCCTGATTTTGGCTGGAACAGGCCAGGAAGATCCTGAGTGAAAGAGGGAACATTTCCATTTGTATTTCTGATACTATCTCTTAGCTAGAGAAGGAACATTACCTTCAAAGGCTTCTTTTGATAGCACACCGATTTTTTAGTTATTGCTAAGAAGTGCTTGTCCCAAGTCCAAGCATTTTTCAGTTTTGTGTGCTCTGCCAGTGAGCAGGTGCACAAGAAGCTGGGAGGGAGCACAGTCAGGGCAGCTGACCTGAACCAGCCAGAGCATGCAGTGTTGTGTTCAGGATGTAACCTGGGGGAGCTGATGACCACTGCTGATGACTGGCTGCAGTCAGTGGGTGGTGAGCAAGTGTATGGTTCATCTCTGTTTGTATTTCAATCCATGAGTTTTACCTTTTCCCAATTCTTCTCTCCATCCCACTAGGGATGAGGGGGCAGTGAGTGAACTGTTCTGTGGTACTTAGTTTCCAGATGGAGGTAAATCACAACAAAAACTTATGCTCTACAATATTTAAGAGATAGCTATAGCTTGAAGCAGGATTTCAAGCCAATTTCTTGCTTTTGTTCTGCTTTTTAATTGCTAACTTTATTAAATGACTTGGGTTAAAATTTCTCTGATGTTTTTCTGGGACAAGAAGTTTTCAGCATCTCTCATGCACTTCAGGGTGTTTGCTTGCTAGGTTTGTTTTACCTTGGCCTATTTCAGTATTTTTTTAGTTTGCTTTTTAACGAGTATATTGAAAATTCGCCAATGACCTTGGCAGATATTAATTAGAGACAGTTTAATGGCTCTAAGGAAACGAAGACCTCAACCAATTTCTTTGAGTCCAGATGAAATTGCAAATGAAGAAGACTGGTGTGTATTGGTGGGAAGACTGGGAGAATCATATGAGCAGTGTTAGTCACAGATGAGGTTGGCTGAAATATGATAGAAAACATATAAAACTATTCCAGAAAATTCATTCTATCATTATTTCACTCATGATTCTCAAAGAAAACATTTAAATTATTAACTAGAAGGATCTCTCCTAGTTCTACTAAAATATTTATTCCAGGTTTGAGTAGGTAAACATGAAAACATGATTCTGAACATAGGCAAGGAGGGGAATAAGGCATTTCTGGGTCCAGAGAAAGGACAACTACCATCAGAGACTAGAGTAAAAGGAATCTGGCTAGAGAGGACTGAAAAGTTTTACAGAAGATGAACTGAAACATATCCCAGTCATGAAAATTCAGAAAGCTCCCTGAGACAGAGAGAGTCTTAAATGCCAGCAGAAGGATGACATCACAGCTGAGAAAGTTAGGAAGGAAAGAACCGTGTGGGAGAGATTAAGAGAGATTTTAGCCAAGTAGAGCTTCAGCTGACAGCAAATTTATACAAAATACTTCCAGAAGGCAGCCAAGATGGTTTTGGACACAATTCAGCTACTAGTTGATCTCACAGATAGTTCTCATTGGCAATATTAACATGAAATGATGTGAGACAAGAATTGGTTCAAGGACAGTGGCCCGTGAAACAGCTGCAGAAAATACAAGGGAAGTAAAAAAATATTTTAAAATATCCTAAAATAAAAAGGAGAAAAACCAAAAGAAAAGGAAAGACTAGAGTTCAGAAAACTCTCTGTATTGGTGACAAACAAGAGATATGACACAAAAAGGTATAATGTCCAATGGCACAGATCTCCAGATAGCACATGCTAAAAAGGAAGTACAAAAAAGGATGGTACCATAAGATGCAAACATGGTAAACCTTAACTAAAACTCCAAAATATTTTTAATTAAATCCCTTCCTATGTGTCATAATTGTAAATTCACAAAATTCACAAAATTCTAAATTCACAAAATTCACAATACAGCTTGAATTCAATATACTAAGTGCACACGTAGTATCAGCTTGTGAAATCTCCAGTAGATATTCCAGATTTTCATCTCTTATTTGAAGCATCATTCTAAACTAGAAACATATGAAAATTATATCAGTAAATCTAACAATCTCTCTTTCACTGCAGGCCAGTCATGGTGAAATAAGCACTCTTGGGAAATATATACAAATCCGCTTAGTCACATTTGCTTCCTAGTATTGATAATCTCATCCTTCTGAGCTAGGGGACTTTTGTGCCTAGTGTAAAACTACCACAGACTTAACATGTCCATTCACTGCATTGTCAAATAGTTTGGAAATAAAGTAAACTTTTGACAAGGGTGAGAGATTTATTAAAAATATGTTTAATGCAAGTTATGTGGTGTCATAACTAAGTCATAAAGAGCAAAAGCTAATGATGATAATGATGGAGGAGGGAAAGAGGAATGCTGTATGTATTCCTAAATGTTATAAGAAAAAGATTTTATAATATGACTCAATTTGTATTTGCTTCTTTAGCCAAATACTTGGAGTCAAGCTATGTGATGATAAATGGGAAATAAATGAATGCTGTTGGACTGCTAAAATGGTACCTTTGTCTCGTTTTAGGCTGCTGTTTTGTTCTGTCACTTGTGCTTTCTGTTGCACATATAATGGATTTGGAGAAACAGTTGACAAATAACTGCAGGATTTGATGGGAGCAGCAGGTGCCTATTTTTCTGGTCTGAATAAACCTTATTCTCAGGAAAACGTCACACTTCGAGAAATAATTAACCTGTCACAGTAGACCATAAAAACTGAGAAGAGATTATAACAGAATTAACAATGGCCTTTACCTGAACACATATGAAAGCTCAATCAATTTATAATTTTCTTTGGTTATAGCAAGAACAGGCAACTGAAGCACTGTCTTCCCTTTTGGCCAGGATACTTCTGCAGAAGCAGTTTTCCATTTTCTCTTTCTCCTTCCAGGCTTGCTTTTTTATGAAATCCCCTTAAATCCCTCACAAGAAATTTTTTTTCCAAACCTTTCCTCCCTTGGCTGTTGCTGAGTGCCAATCTGTCTTACTCCTTTCATTACTCAGAATAGCTGAGTACAATACAGAGACAGCCACGGGAACTCATGAAACATTATCATTATGTCTGAATGAAGAGTTGTTTAGGATCTCTTGGAGATGGATGCACTTTGAAACACTCCATGGTAGTAAACAAAACAGTTTAGACAAGAACTGAAGTTACATTTTCAAATTCACTCTTTAGACTTCCAAAATAAATAAAAATAATGTTTTAAAGACACATGCACTCACAACTGAGAAATGCAAATATATGTACACAAGTGCAGGGCAATGTGCCTTTGTACACATGTGTGCATACATATGTCCATGGAGGTGAGGAATGAAAGTAATCCCTTGTTGCATTCTTCTTCAATTGACTTAATGAAAAAGAAAATATATAAATTACAGTTAACAGGGACCAAGAATTACCTCATACAAGGATGAAAAATTCAATTAACTGAATTTCCTGCAGAAAATACAGATTTGTGATTAGCACATAACTACTCATGTTAATCTTTAGAGGCCAACATGATACTCCTCTTTGGGACATTCACTGTTACAAGGCTTCATTTAACATATGAATGCATCAGTTTAATTGTACGTTATTTATATGTTTCCCTTTAGGCTACTGCCATTGATATTAGTAAAAATATTTAAAACTATAGTTATACTCAAATACATACAATTGTCATGAGCTCTGATTTTTTTTTACTAAATGCTACACTTCTCTTATTACTAGAGAAAAGCTTATTGGTGATCCCCTTCTGTGCCAGAATGCAAAGGTTTAGTAAACAAAATGTACTTGCTTATCATGTTGTCTAAGAAGCTGTTAGCCAAGTGAACATAACAACCAAGTGTAAAACAGTGACACAGATCAGGATAAACTAAAAGTGCTAAAGAATTCCCCTGATGAGACTGTACAATTTTCTAATATAGACTTACCTGGGATTCTCTAAGTTCCTGGAGGACTTCCTCAGTCACTTTCCCCTGTCCTGTGTTGTTCTCCCATTGTCTCATCATGGGATATTTGTATGTGCATAAACAGTAAACATGTGATATTTGTCTGTGGTTATCAAACAATCACAGGTCAAATTCATCATACCCAAATTCCATCTCCTCCTCTTTAAAAAAATTAAGCTGAGCACAAAGGAGTAAGGTTGGCAATCTGATTGCATGATGTGTTCTGCTTCACACTATGAATCATCCATCATCTGTCATCCATCTTGGGAACTTAATGCTATGCCCTTTTACTTTTATATAAATCCAGAGGTCACAAAATAGAAACTAGCCCTAACCTTATAATAATAAAGTGCCCTTCTAAGGAGGTGTTTATTGAAACAAAACAAAACCAAAAAAAAGTCAAAACCAGCAAAAAAATTCCAGAGTTTCAAAAGCAGATGATATGATACCAATTCAGAACATCTTATACCCTAACATTAAATTCAAAGTTTATAATATAATTACCTATTTTAATTATAATTAAAATATGTGGGGATTATCACATACTGTTTCAAAGAGAAAACCTGTGATGTGAGAAACCATTACAGTTATTTATTGAAAAAAAGGTGTGTTTTCAGTACTGTGAACCTGACAGGGAGGCAAAAAGGAAATCATAAACTTCCATTAGTAGGACCCAAAAGCCTGGAAATGTTATCTAATCTGACACATCAGGAGAGTTCAGGGCAGCCTCACTAGAGCAAAACAGGAAGTTGTGCATGTCCCTATGTGTGTGTGTGAGAGAGATCACAATTACTTTAACTTTTATAAAGTTCCTCCAAGTACAGGCTTCTGGCACTCAGTTACCAATTAAGGTTTTCTCACAAATAAAGCAGCCTAACAAAACCTCTTTTATTTCCCTACTCTAGTTGCCTGGATTCTAGAATAGAACATCCAGAATAAGGACAAAATAAATAAAAACAATAATTAAGAAGTAAGGAGAAGAAAACCTGATGTGACCTTTAAATGTTTTGTTGGAAAAAATGTTTATCCTCTCTTATAAATCAAATTGGAGTATTAATGAATAATATATAGAAATAAATACACTTTGTACTGGGAGATTGTGATATTATTCCTTAAAATTTGGGAAAATAATATCTCTATTCAGATAAAAGCTTTTTAAAACTTGCAGAAATGGAAAGCACAGAATAACTACCTTATTCTGATAGGTTTCTCTACGAGGAGCCACATGCAAAGTGAGATGGCCTTCAGATAGCTTCAGTTGAGGCTGGTCTCCCAAGAGAGAGCAGGCAGAACTGGTTAATGAGGAAATGGTCACAGAGAGGGTTAGAGCAGAGGAAAGGCACCATCATGGCAGTGAGAACCAACCCATGCAAAGCTCTTAGAAACCACTGTATTTACAAGCAGAGTCATGGACAGCTGAAGGAAGTGACTGAGGAAAATGTCAAATTTACTCTTTCCATTCATTAAAGACCTGCATCAGTAAGGATTCAGCACAGTGAATAAGAATCTGGTGCATAGAAATTCTGGCCACATGGCTGATTATGAACAGGAATAGTTTTTTGGAGTAAATTATGTATTTGGATACATTTTCATATCATTAACTAAGTGTATCTGTAAATCTAAGGATGTCTCATTTCTGCCTTTCAAAGCATGTAGGTACCTTAGTGTATAATGATATTTTTTGTTAGAGGGGTACATATTATCTGACAATACTTTTCTCTTTCCTGTTTAGTTTCTAATACTACCTGTTCTTGAGGAAAATTTCTAACAAAATTGAGCTTGTTTTCAATTACTGTCTTGGAAGATTTCAGCCTGGAAACTTAAACTTTAAAATCAGTTGGAAATTAATTATGTTTTATATAAAATATACAAAATATTAATAATTAATAAATATATCTATATCTTAATTTTTTTAAGGAACTAGAAATAAAATTTTATGCTGTGAGGCATCACATATTAACTGTCAGCAGGAGCCTAATTTTAGATGCACTGTCAATTCATACACAGTTACACATGTATGTATATATAAGATCATGCTTAATTATTAAGATTATGAGAACAAACATTAGAAAGTTAAAGAAAGTGACCCTAATTTAAACTGCTTCAGTGTAGATGCCTTAGAGCACTGTGTCTGTAAACAGTTAACAGAAATTTGCACTTTACCAGAGTTTGTTACCACATAGTCCCTTGGTTTTGTGACACAGTTCAGGGTTTCAAGCCAAGCTCAAAGAATAAGAAAAAAAATTTAATTTCCATCTTGGAATTGTTTAACGTGCCAACATCATGTTGTTGTAAGCTTAAGTGTTCTAATTCAGAAATTACAATAATTTTGAGATTAATTCCACTGATTTCTAACATAAAAAACAATTAATTCTTTTTATATTTAGTCAGAATATATCACTCACTATTAAATTACTGCATTTTTTTCTGTTGTCATTTCAAATTAACTGGTCCTCCTCCCTCTGTCTTTGCATTTAAGCCTTGTAGTGGAAGGTTATTTGCACACTAATTTGGAGAAAAGGTTTTTTTTTTAAATAAAAAGAAATAATTTTGAAATTAGTTAAATACAGAAACTGCTTAATATACCAATATCCTGCATTTCTTCAGTAGGATGTTAAGATATTATAGTTGCCTCATAACCTGAAAAATCAATAGAAGAGAACCATAGAAAATTAATTAATACCAAAAACAGTGTAGGTGTGAAAAAACATTCCCAAAGGCTAACATGCAGGAAGCATTTCAGCTGGTAACATAACAGTTATATTTAAATGTTTTAATAAATATATCATTTTTAAAAAGAAACAATTTTTTTTTTTACTAAGCCTGAAAATATGAGTGGGACAAAGAATTTCATCAGTGGTTTTTTTCTGCTTTAACAGAAACAGAAATGTTGAGTTTTGACCAGAAACTGTTATTATTGTTAATACCAGTACATCAGGTACATCTGATGCTTAGTACATGTGTACACCTCTGATGTAGAGATAAGACATATGCTCAGGTTAGATAAAACTTACTGTGATGGAGAAAACAAGAGTGATGGATTTACAGAACAGTTCACTTCACTTTGGTTCCTGAAACTTTGCAGAAACATGGTTATTCACCTAAGAGAGAGGAACAACCCACCAATATGAATTTGCTGAGCTAATGTCAGATCAGTATAATCCTTTGATGAGATTACTGGTCTGTGAATTCCAGAGGGATGCTTGCAACATCTGGATCCCAACAGCCCTCTAGGCATAGTTCTATCCAGAGTTGCAGTGGGAAAGCCAGGAAAAACAGAAAAGAACAAACTGCTAATAATTCAGTCCACAAAGAGTTGAAAATCAACATTCTCAGTGTAGTTATCAATGATTTGTTATCAAATCAGAATGATAGATCTGGTAGGATGTTGGGATCGTAAAACAGGGCTCATGCTTATGAAATCTCTGGATAATATTTAGCTGTAAAAGGCTTAAAAATCTCTGAAGGATTAGATTTGTACTCAAATCATGTGAGTAAACTTGGGAAATGGAGATACCAGTAAGGTGATTTTTCATAGTATCAAATGGAGATATCATACCCAGGAAAGAAAATCAAATGAATAACCACAAATTGAGAATTAAGTAGCCAACCAGAATGCTACAGAATCTTAAAGTGGAAAACTACAAAGTCTAGAAATATCTCTCCAATTTAGCTGATATTTTCATTAAAGACAGATATCACTGGGTTACTCTTAAGACAGTAATTATTCTATTCCAAGTTCCTTCTGGTATATAAGAAGAGTTTCAAACATTTTCAATGATTTAATGCAAACGCAGGGAAAATCAATAAGTGAGGAAATTTGGAAATTATCTGAATTGAGGAATAAGATAGTTAAGCCCACAGAGGGAAAGGACCTAAACCAGTTCAAATATGTGAAATGTTAACCAATAACATTGGTTAATAATGAGTAGTTATTGGTTAGTAATGAGTAACATTCCACAGTTGTAGAACACAGGACTAGGGGAAAATAAAAACAAACAAACCACAAAACAAAAACAAAAGCAAAACCAGTTTAAATTTGTTTCACTAGTTAATAAGATAAAATATTAGAAAACATTTCTAACTGTAAGGATTGTCAAATGGGATCAAGCTAGTTTGGGAAGATGTTGAATCTCTGTGCTGAATGTTTTTACAATTAACATAGGAGACAAACATCTGTCAGGGGATGCTTGGTTAAACTTGACCTTGACTCAAAGCAGGGAAATGGACTAGATTAATCTCTAATCCTGAAATATTAACATCCTTGGGACAGGACACATGCAGATTTCCAAAAGCTGGAGGGGAAAAAGCCTCCTTTAATTTTATCTGTGCAGTTCACAGAGGAGCCATTTACAAGTCATAATGAAAAAGAACCTCTTTAAAAATACATGAAGGGCAAATGTGTTTTCTTTATCAGCTCCAACAATTTGGTACATATTATAATTTCTTTCTGCTGTAATTTCCAGGGTCCCATTGATCCTGTGATGTGGGAGGACTCCTAGGTGGGAGTCTGTTACCCTGAGCAACATGACAGCATTAAATCAGTTGTGCTCTGGGAAAATGAAAGTAGGCTACATGCATTTTTGCATCTCTGCCAACAAACACATTAGTGCTGCAAGTGCAGGAATTTTTACCACATTAATCTATAAGTTTCCCCATTAGTATTATTCTTAGTTCTACCTGTCTTCCATTTGCTTGATAAGGGCAAGGGATCTGTTTGTCATAGGTCTCATACTGAACTCTGCTCAGTTGGCCTGCTTTATTGCATACATTCATTTTAAAGTTCATAAATGAGAAATCTAATAATGTGCAGCTAGAGAAACCAGCTGGTTTTCATGCCATTTTAACTGGATAATTATTTCTGTATTGCTAAAACACAGAAAGCTTTCTTATTTTTAAGAATAATTTTAGGATTTGTGGAGCATAGCTTGATTCACACCTACTGCTAAAATATTTTTCCCTCATTTTCTGTGTTAGCACATTCAGCATTAGATCTAGGAGAAATTTCTAGATATGCCTCAGTGCAGTCAAGTTGTGATTCATCTTTCCTAAGCTTGCTATGCAAGAGTGAGGCTTCTAGATTGAACTAGTTCACCTAGATCCCTCCTATGGTCAGTGGTGGAGAAGCACCTTGAGCTGGGGAGTTGTCTCACCTGCAGAACTTTAAGTAAACTGAAACCCAGGAGTATGTGGTTCTTGGGCAGTATTACATATCTCCATCTTGGATGAATGAAGAGCAAAGTCTTTGGAGAAGTGATAACACAAACCAGCTCAACCTGGGTGCTGTTGTAGTCTTTTTTGGGGCAGCCATAACATACTTTCCTAGACATAATTTGGAAAAAAAACTACTCTGTTAGAAAATTTCCTGCTTTAAGACAAATTTTAGGGTTGGGACTTTTTTCCTTGCAGTCAGGTGTGAGGGGTTTTTGTGCTGAAGTGATCCCACAAGAAGTCAGCCAGGGTTGAAGTCGCACCTTGGGTTACCACTTCTATATGAGGAACTTTTTCTTGCCAGCCAAAGGCTGGAAGATATCGCGTTGCAACTCAGCAGCTGGAGAGGATGTTGCTTCAGGCTGACTTGCAGGAAATATCTGATGGCACCTAAAGAGAAAGCTTCATCTCAGAAATCACAGTGAGCATTTCCACCCACTTGTTCAGAACTCTAAATCCTTTCCTGAGGGCAGGCACTGCACACCAGAGCAGGAGGCAGATTTATCTATACTAGGTCCACATGGTGAGACTTGTCTAGAAATAAAAACTTCACAGTTGAATCCAACACGAGTCTCAGGAATCTTGAGTCCACTGTACCTATTCTTCAAGAAAAGGGATTAACCTCCAACTCTCTATTTAAATGGGATCAGCTTCTATTGCCATTTATGCCCTTTTAAAAGTGATTGTTTAGCAGGTGCTCACTAAGAATTTACTGTGTTATTTTACAGTATTGATAAATTGCTTCTCAATTTCTTTAACTAATGATCTAATTTCGAAAGTATACACAGTATGAATTTTAGATAAAAGGTACTATAGATCAAAATAAGTAACTTGAAGTTCTTCTGACTTTCTCCAGGAAGCTGACAGCAGGAACCAGGAGAATTGCTCAAGTGTGAGTGATGTACAATGGGGAGTAACATAATGTTGAAACAGGAAATTTAAGATATCATTATCTTAATTTATAAATTATAAATCTCATTTTCCATATCTTCAGTCCTGTGAGCCTGTTCTTCAGCTATGAAACTTGAAATAGTAAATGAGAATAATCAATATCCCTGTAAACATGTTGGCTATGTTTCCTACTAAGATAATTAAACATGAAGTTTTATGTTTAGTTTCATATCTGATGTTGATAATTTTTCAAACTAATAGAAGGTATTTCATACTGATGAAATTTCTCTTTCATCCAGGCATCTAGTCCTATTCCTGTGCTGTTATATTAATGCAGAGTTTTGAAAGTGAACACACCCCTCTACAAGCCCCAGCACCTGTGGACCCAAGGCAGCTCTGCACTGGAGGTGAGTTAAGGCAACAGTCAACTCACCTGCCTTGGTGAGAGGTGAGACATAGCAGGTTGTCCTCACAGCCTGATAATGTCTGTGCTAGTTTGGAGCCCTGATGGTTAAGATGACTTCTGTCTGGATAAGTAATGGTCACATACCTTTCAGTCTGCCCAAAGGAATTTTGACAACTTCAAAATATATGTGGCATTTATTGTCCTCTTTCTTTACTCTCTCTCTCTTCCATAAGATGAAAGAAGCAGGGGGAGGGGAAGCAGGAATGTTAATAAGAAATGTTTTTTTTATTCCAAATTTTTCCTTGGAGCTTCCAAATGGAAAACAATTTCTTCATTGATTCATCCAAAGTAGTATTGTCTTTTCTATCAGCTGTTAAACATACTTTCCCTATTTCTTTGCATTTCGATAAATCCAGAACTACTTTTTTCAGAAGTTTTGTTGTTCTTTAAGCATCCTACTATCTTTAAATTCATTTTAGACTGTCCATTTAATTCAGATGAAAGACTGAAGTATGACAAGACCGATTTCTGCAATGAGAAGAGAGAGCCCCTACAAAGAGCTTATAGGAGTGGCTCTAGTGTTGGTACCTAGACACAAACTGATTAAAACAGACACTGCTACATGGAAATATTACACATTTTAATAATGCCAGACAGTCTCAGGAGTAGGATTGGTGATGGATTCCATCTGGTTTGGTTGTCTCTGTTCTGTCTCAGAATGACTTTATAATTATCTTTGAATACATTAAGCCCTGCAATTTCAATCCTGAAATAAGCTGGGTGGCATCATAAAAGTTTAAAGGCAATATACAGGCTTAGATTTTCATTTTGGGAGATTCATATAGGAGGTCAAGGACTGACTTCAGTTAATCATGCATTCTGATACTTGATTTAAAAGATCAAGTAGATGAACTGGATATAGCTGAGAAGAGTGGATTAAATTAAAATATGCAAAATGGTCATTTAGATAAAGTAAATCTTAATGGGCTTTTTATAGCTGAAAAAATCCTGAATTTTACTCACTTCAAATTGCTAATACAGGAAATTTACTAGCAATTCAAAAGGGAGATGTGAGAAGCAGAATTTCTTTATGCCTCTAAAACGTAAAATTAAGATTGAGAAACTCACTATATCTTTACTGATGGTGTTATTAACAAATTTGACTCATTATGCAGTACATTTGCATCTTTACACAGACACTTCTGGAATTATTTATTCTACAACTTAAACCTTTCCAGAAAACAAATCCCTATGGTTACTGAAAAGACACTAAATTTTATCATCTTCATTGGGAAGAATAATCTAAATTAATTTGAATTCATATATTGCTCTTCAGTTGTACAGTTTACATACACTGTTCCCCCTGTTACCAGTAAAATGTAACAGGATGATTACTTTTAAGCAAAATCTTTTCTGATTATGAAGCAAAATATCAGTCAACTGAGCATTGACTAAATGCTAATTCTAAAGCAACAGAAAATGGAAAAGCTGAATTGTAATCATTAAAGAGATTTGGAGGTGAAAAATAATACTTTCCATCCATCTTGTATGGTCAGTAAAACTGGGCAGTATTTAATTCATAATTAACTAAAATTTCTAAATTGAACATGCCTGACAGTAATAATGAATTATACAGAACCTCATGAAAAGCACTTCTAGCTGTTTGAGATGCCTGAGAGAAATCCTTCATCTTCTCAGGTGTATATCTCAAAAAAAATATATTTTATTTAAAACTGCGCTGAAATTAAATTTCTACAAATTCTACAGTTACCTTTTCAGAGGTGAGTGATGGTCAAACAATGCCACTGATCCAAACTGTTGGCAATGATAAGGGATGTAGACTGGCACCAGAAAGAATGAACTACCAGGGTAGTACATACTGAAATGCTTTAAAAGGTAGGGAAAAAATGCATTATATTCTCATGCTATCTGAAGATGTCCTATGACATCCTCAAAGGCAGCTCGAATTTGATTTAAATTGAGTTATGAATAGTATCTTAAAACACTAGGTCAAAAATAATTCAAAATTAATCTGGAAGATCATCAATGAGCTGCAGGTAGAGGAGAAAAACATTCCTGTATTTTAGTATATGGTCACTCCATGCATAGCTACTGAATAATATTAAAAACAAAGCAATAAAGTGAAAATAAATAAAATTTTAATGTATTGACCTCCTCTCAATCCTTTAACATGAATGTTGGGTTTTTTTTCCTTTGATCTAGCTGAGAGCCATCTTAACTAGTAACAATGAAGTGTAAAGTCTTTCACACACATAAATTTAATCATGTATATATATCCATACATCACCTAGTTAAAAAGTCTTATTAAAGTCCAGCAAGCATTTAGCTACATCTACTCATACAAAAAATAGCCCAATTTTACTGGTGTCAGAATAAAAAAATGAAAAAAATAATATTAAATATGTGTATAATTGCACTCTTTCTTATTTTCTGGTGATTGTTTTTCTTTAACTTGTTGAAGAATTTTCTCTTCGGGGCTGTTTTTAAAAATTGACTAAGACCCCATTGGCAGAGATGACAGAGATTAGGATAAAAATTTACCTCAAATGAATAAGTAGGACTTGCTCTTGCAGTTTCATCTTCAGGTTGCTTATATCAAGCTAGTACAAAGTAAGAGAGAGCTCTGAATTTTAATAAAAAAGGTAGAAGTTTGTAAGTAAATGAATTATTATGCATACAAATGCACTTAGCCAGGAAAACTACTAAAATGACAGATTTCTTTGAATACACACTTCATAATCTCTATACATAATCTCTAATTTTTTTTAATTTTTTTTTTAGATAAGGCAATGCAAATGTTATTCAAAAAAAGGAAAATATTCTGAGGGGACTAGAGGTAAGAAAGATGAGGGTCTCAAATATGCACAGGTACCTGAATTTCTGGTGTTCTGACATCTTATCTAATGCCTGCATAATTTCACCAAGTTACTTGAGTCGAGGTCATGGCTTCACACTCAATGACAGTTGGTCCTTTGAAGAAGGACAGCTTTTGGGTTTTAGATTTCTATTGCTGAACACTCTTCCTTATTCACAATGACCTTTCACACCTAGTGCCAAAATAGTGCACTGGTTTTTTTTTAGTTTGAGTTTGTTCAGCTTCATTTTTTAGACCTAGAACAAGTCTATAATTTTTTTTTTCTTCATTCAATGGTGTTCTCTCTTTGTGAGTACTTAAAGGTCGTGAACTTGTCACTTCTTCCCCTCATCTTGGATAAGGTATTGATTCTCACTGAAAGCAAAATTTGAATTGTGACATTCCTTTTCTGACCATTTCCAATTTTTGTAATTTTTCAGCTGCATGAACAGAACAGATTCACTACTGCTAATTAAAAAAAAAAAGAAAAGAAAAATAAACCAGTTTCTAAAAGCTCGATGTCATCTAGATTATGCATCTGAACCTCGTGTTAGCCTTCTCTTTTAGTGTTGACATTGCATTTCTAATGGCTGTGGTAAAATGAGTTTACTCTGCCATGTCACCCTGATCATGATGACAGCAATTAATAATTGAAATATAAACCTGTCTCTATTATAATGTAACTAGTCTGAAATTTTCTTTTACACTCCAAATATTATCATCAGTAAAGTTTTCTTGGTGGAAAGCATGATGAATATGAGTCAAGAATCCCCCTTTGAAGCAATTTATGCAAAAGAGAGATAGGCTGCCATAGCAAGAGCACAAAGAGGTGACCAGGATAAGTGATGATTCCTCATTCTTTATCTCTCCTGAGGCTGCACATGTATGCTGTGGACTCCTGGTACAAGAGGGGTGCATTTAAAAACTCAAATGATTTTGCTACTTGTGGAAGGCTGAAAATAGGTTTAGGAGATGAAACCACATGATGTCAAACCGAAAAAACCCATTCATGCTTAGGTAAGCCTCAGCAAAAACAGACATTCAAAAATGAATGATGGCAAAGTCTCAACCTCACTTGGTGCTGAAATAGACCAATATGTTAAATCCTAGTTTAAAAAGGTAGTAAGTAATGAAATGGTTATTAATCTAAACCCCTGAAACATTTTCGAAATTACTTAGGTGACTTTCCTATAATAAATCTTAATATAACTTTAATGGGCTAAGGTTTTAAAGTTTTTATCCTGCACAGAACATGAAAATAATGGTCCCTTGTCATCTGGGAATGGAGGCTATCAAGTTTTCATGGTGGTCATTAAGACAAGTGCATATTAATGTCTTCTCCTGCTTTCTCCTTTAACTATTACAAGTTGTGTCTCTGATTTATTCCTGAAGAATTCTACTGGGGTGTAAAGACTACCACTTCCCCAGTACCCTGAATATATAATTCTTGAGGTTCTATTCATGTCTTCTAATACTTTCAGATCCTTTGCCTCCTTCTCAGTCCTTCACAGTGGAGTTAGCCCAAATCTTTCCAGCAGAGTAGCCTGGGATGGATTTTATTGCTCTTTAGATGGGCCCTCCACACACTCCAAAAATGGGATGGGAAGAAGAAAACAAAAAAATCCAAAACCAAAACCAAAACCAAGCCCTCACCAGGAGTAGCTTTCACTCTTTAAATTGGTCCTGCTTTATCAATATAATTTATTTGTCATTTGAACAATATCCACCTAGGGAAGATAAGAAGTGAGAGGAGGGGCCATTTTACTGTCTTTAACTGCAGTGCCTAGAGCCATATCTGACCTTCTGTTCCATCCACATACTCCACAGTATTCCTGCTTCAATTAATTATCATCAATCCTGTCAATTGGCTAAAAGGTAATGAACACAATTACTAGCTGTGGGTTAGGGCTGAGCTGTTTAACTAGTCAAAGGACACAGTTTGAAGACTAGGCATGTTTTGCCAGACAGAATAAGTAGATAATGAATAAAATACAAGGCAAATTTATATAATTTCATTAAAGTAATTATAAAAAAATTAATAAATCCTACAGTATGCAAAAAAATAAATTACTAGAAAAATATTTTTTTAACTTAGTATACAATAGTGATGGCAAGACTTTAGAATTTTATAATGAATTAATAATAATAACAACAAATAAAAATACTCTTAAAGATACGTACATGATTCTCATCTTGTGAATATTACATTATTAACAGGCAAACACCATCTGTGAATGGTAGTGATAGCCCTCAAGCATGCAGGGCATGCACAGTAGCTTACTGTTAATAATACAAAGGGCATTCCTTGCTCACACTTCATAAATTACCTGTTTAGAATGCATGGTTTGACTGCCTTTGACCACTGCATTTCACTTATTAATAAGTGGGGTTTTGGATCTACTAAGTATATTCAACTCATCTCTATTGTATTGCTTATGAGTGCAGTAGCAGGGAAATCATGCCCAGGAAAATCAAGAAGGTCAATTTAAATAATTTACTTTCAGCATTACTAAAGTCTTAAGCTTCTGCTTAATCACAAATACTTAAAACATAAACCAATCACTTCCATGACTTAAACATATTACAAAACACTTCCTAGCAGAATTCATCCCTACTGCACATGGTAAGATGATAGTTTACCTACATTCTCATTAGTATTTGTGGCTGTATTAATCCAGAATAATTACTTTAGTCTGATGATTTCTTTAAGTATTTTTAAAAGTTAGAAGCAATTTTTTAAAGTCTTCTTTTTTATTGAGTACTTAATTTTTTTATTTGAAAACCAAAATATTACTAATATATTTTGGCCAATATAAAAAGATACTTGTATTAAAACTCTTGGATATAAACGTGTTTTGTCATTGGTCTTACTTAACAGGAAGAAGAAAATATTTTTTGGGAAGCTTCAGAGCAGTGCAATCTCTTTGATCAGCTCTTTGAAGGTGGGAAACTTTACCTTGAATTCAACATAACACAGAGAAAACATGGATTCAAAGAATCTTCAGTAAACACTAAATATATTTTAGGCAATGAAAGAATCCACTGTGATCCTGCAAAGCCCTGTATAATGCTACCAGATACTTGAGATCTTTGTGCACTGCTGGCATCAACATTTCGGATTATGATACTTTCTAGATACAAAAATATAGAAGTCTGAACAAACTATCTAAACAAACAATCCATTTTGAGAGGTTGTTAACCTATTTCCCATCTAAGTCCTATTGCAGAGGTGGATAGCATATATTAGCAGTACAATGTTGTCATGTCAAACATGAATCCTGAATCTATAAAACCTGAATCCATATTAAATACAGAAGTTTAAGTCTAGAACTCAGCCTTTTGGGAAGTGTGTACTAGCTACATAGGCACAGGATCAAAAAGGAGGGTCAGTTCAAAGGAGGCTGTGTAGTTTGGGACAGCCTTCAATGCTTTTACTGAAACATTCATTTCTGCTTATTAACCCAGAAAAATTCAATTTTTTTGGGGAAAAAAATTGAACTAGATGAGGTCTGGCTCTGTAGCCCAGTGATAAGAGCACTTGACTGGGTCTAGGACACTCCTGTACTTCAATTACTCTACTTTTCCTGTTATTGTGAGGAAACTTCATTAGTGAGGTTAAAAATTTTATTTAGTTGGCTAATCCGTGAAGTATTAATGTACCCTTTTACTTCAGTTTACATAATTACATTAATTAAGTGTACATTTATACTGGCTTAGCCACCTAAATGCTCAGCTGAATTATGAAATGAGTAAGTACAGATATTCTTCAGTGTAACGATGAATGTGGTTAATTTTCCTATGGCATCATACTTATATAATTTTTTACTCAGAAATCTGGAGTTCCAGTTCTTCTAATCAGTTAACACATGCCCAATCTTCAGCTTTTATTCAGTTTTATTTTCATTCACAGCTTTGGCCTGTTGGTGCTGGAAGGGTGCTGAGAACACTCCAGGGTTTGCCCACTGCTGAGCAGGGCTGGCACAGCACCCAGGCTGCCTCTCCAGCATCCTCCCCTCACCAGCACTCCAGGGGTGGGCCAGTTTTGGGAGGGGACACAGCCAGGACAGCTGACCCAAGCTGAGCAAAGGGATATTCCATAACATGTGGCATCTGCTCAGCAGTGAAAGCTAAGGGAAAGGGGATGAGGGGGTGACACTGCTTATTTTAGGACATTTGTTTTCTGGAGTGACTGCTACATACATACATAATGAAGCTCTGCTCCTCAGGAAATGGCTTGACTTCACCTGTTGATGGGAAGTAGAGAAAAAATATTTTGTTTTCCTTTTCTTCTGTGTCTGGCCTTTGCTTTTGTTTTATAAAGCTGCCCTTTTCCTTGATCTCCTCCCCCCAAGGGGTTTTTCCATCTTATTTTCTCCGTCTCCCCATCCTGACAAGGAGGGGAGTGATAGAGCAGCTTGATGGGCACCTGGCATGCAGCCAGGGCCAACCCACTACAATCATTACAGCAAATATCCACTTCCCAGTTCCATACTAATATAAAAATCTTGTGCAATATTGAAAGAAATTATTTTGCTTTTATTTTCAAACTTTTGTTTGTTTTGCATAATTCAGACATCATTCCTAGGCACTGAAGTCAATTCAAGCCCACAAGCCCACAAATAAAGGTATTTGTGCTCATGATAAACTTCCTTCATGCTGATGAGGCGAAATTTGCTATATGTAAATCTTGATTAACTATATGTTTTAATGATTAAGATAAATCAGAAAATCTATGAACCAGTCTCAGTATTTTATTGAAATATTTATCTAAATGCTTTTTGGTCCAAATGATTAATTTACTTTCTATGAAGTTAATAAATATGCAGTAATGCTCTTGAGGAAGTATTAGATCAAGTATATTTAGCACTCAATATGTGCTTCTCAAGATAACTTCTTGTGTATTACAGAGAATATTCTACTCACCAAGAGCTTTGAAAGAGATCTGCAATTCAGAGAAGCTGCATAACCTGCAATTCACTAAAATATAGGTAATATATCCTCTAGTTGAAGTGAAAATAATATCTAGGCCTAATCAGACATTTCTAATAGAACTTAGAAATATTTAGTACTTGAACAATGAACATCATAGATATCTCTTTAAATAAATACTGTAGCAGAAAATTGAGATAAAATGAGTTTCCAGGGTGGCTGAAGATCATACTGCATCTGCTAGATAATACCACATAATACTGAAATAATTGAATGTATGACATTTGGAGGATCTTTGTTTCTCACATATTATTCATTTTACAGGAGTGCCAACCTATGCTCAGACTACAGGAGACAGGAGACAAAATCCAATTATGCATGCCTTTTGAAGAGCAATGAAAAATACAGGTAGTGAACTAGTTCAGGAGGTGTAAACATTCTTCATGTGTTAGAATGAAGTGCAATATGTCTTGCATTATTCTGCCTAGAAAAAGACTGGTAGCTGGGGAATGCCATTTGACTGACAGGACAATCTACACAGACAAGACAGGAGATGAACCCAAATTACAGAATGACAAAGTGAAGTGGCTAAGTTTATCTATCTAGACAACATCATAATACAATATAAGACCAATGTCTCCATTTGATTTCCCAAAACTTACCCTGTCTCCTAGTTTCTATAATGAGATATGAAGGGAAGTGTCAGGCTATAATATAAACTATTGGAAAGATATTGTGGGATTTTCTTTTTCCTTTGGAAATTCTTTTCTCTAACTGTGTCCTTTACCTTAAAATATTGAGAATGATAGAAGAAAACCCATGCTGTTTATGGAGAGATTTGACTCATATATACATATCCAGAAGCACATAACTAAAGGCTTCAAGTAAGTTTTCATCAAGGGTTTTAATTTGGGATCCATAATGTCTTATTGCAAGTCAATTTAGCTAATAGGGAAAATTGAGCTGTCTTCACAAAGGTCTTGAAGGTTGTGATATTCAGATGGGCAGGAGAATGACAGACAAGTACTTTTCTTCTTCTCACAAGCTGAAAGTAAATGTCAAGGCAATTTTATTGTGACCTAGAGTAGAAATTATGCAGTCATAAAAATCACTAATTCTCTGCACTGGAAAGTCTAATACATTTTTATGCATTATCCATAAATCTACTTTAGTGAAGGGAGTCCTGAAAGACTTCATGTGAGCTCTTACAACAGTAAAGCTGGCTGAACAGGTGCCTTGAAAATTCATTGTCCTTCTCCTTGTAATACAAGTTTGAGCTATCATACCTAACCTTAGTTATGTGTTTAGAGCTATGGGTTCAGAACCAGAATATTCCCCATGCTGCAGGATGAAACAGAGGTTGGGCAAACAACAAGAGGTAACTTTATTACTAAATATTCACCCAGAATAAAAAATATGACTTACTGTAATGTTAGTCAAAACAAACAGCTTAGCATTCCTACCCATTAATTTGCAACTGATGACCAATTCCAAATGGCATATATTTACAAAGATTAGTACTGATACTGGAAGTTTATTGTGTTCTAATGGAATGGTTGATGTATTTGGCACCACCAAAATAATGTTATACTAGAAGCCCAATAGTATGGACCTTATTCATCAGAGACCTATACACTTAGAGCATTTTCTTTATAAAATAGATTAGACTTATTTTATTAGAAAAAGATGTGGGAAAAAAAATTTAGAAAGAAATTTTCTTCAGAAAGAGCTGTGTTTTAAATCAACTACTTTTACCAATGTTAATGTTATTTGGATTATTAAATGAGCAAATATTTGTGGGTCTTTGCTATCTCTCTCATTTTAATGTGCTAACTAGTATATTTCATGTGCAGTTTCTTCATGGTTAGATATCTGTGTACTATTAGAATGAAAGATTATTTCTGCTTTGTTTAATGTATCAGTAATAGAAACCCTGAAGTTCCTCCTGAATTCTAAAACAATGATTGTCAAAAAGCAAACATCACTGCAATGGTTAACCTTTTTCCTCATGAGTAAGGTATCATGAGCATTTGCAAGGGGAATTCAGTTGTTCAGATTTCTCTTTTTACCAATAAATTGAATTTAGTGCTTGTGCAATTACTGGCTGTATCTTCACAAAGAAACTCACTGGGCTCAGGCTCAAGCACTACCCTATGATGAATTTCAGCATTTAAATATTTTCAGGTTATCTGGCTTGAGTCAAATAATCATATTCCCAGTTTAGGGGCATGATCAGAGAGACAATGTGGAGTCCACCAAGGGTACGGATGAAGCCAATTTATTTGCTGGAAGAAGGAACTCTTCAGCCTGAACTGATCTGTGTTCCACCATTCATTTTCAGGGTTAGGGAACATTATTTTGCTATTAGAAATGTGCCACTTGGTTAGAAAGGTCAGCAGTGAGCTGCAGTAAGTCTGGGGTAAAATGATGGTATCTACTCTGACAGAAGTTAAAAGGAGAATAAGGGGTCAAATGGGCTCTAAGCTGCCTCTGGCCAAAGGAAAGGACTTCTGCAGAGCAGGGTCTATGGAAAACAGCCAGAGTAATCACTGATCATCAAGAATACTGCAGTAAAGTCTGCTGTCACTGCTGAGCTGTGCTGTGTGAAGGAGAGCTGACATCGCCTGTATTGTGGATATTTTGGGGATAATAGGATCTGGAAAGTGTGTAAACATTTTATAACCACACTTAAAACTTGCAAGTTTTGCATCCATGTGTCTAGCCTTGCAGCTGTTTTGAGGCAGGACTGAAATGCACCTGAAGGAGCTGAAAGGCCACCCAGGGATACTTCACTTCTCATTCTGAACTTGAGGCTCTTGTACTACACTCAAAGTCTGCTGCATCTTCCTCAATTTATATATCTTGTCTACTTTGGAAGCAACTAGAGTAAAGTAGATTAAAGGCAACATAAAACCAGATTTGACTGTTTTAAACTACTGCAATTACAGTTCTAAGGAGGAACCTGCAGGGCTGTGGAATGCATTAAATGAGTACTGAGGTGACAGCCTTATCCATTACCAATAAATGTCTGCCTCTGGAATAAAAAGCAGCATACCTCAGACTGCTTAGACTATATCCAGTGTGCATAAAGGGGGAAAAAAATCCCCAAACAAAAATATAAAGGATATCATAGGCAGTTAAGACACATTGGAAAATGGGGTGAATGAAATGGAGCTGACAACGTAAAGTCTGACTCAAACCCAAGAATTTCATTAACTGCAAAAGTGCAAGGAGATCATTAATAACCAACAGCAGTCAGAAAGTACTGCAGCTGTAAATTGTATTAACGTTTTCATTAGTTTTGTAACATCCAGTGTATCCTGAGGAAAGTCTGGAGACAGTACAGGCATTTTATGTGTTGGTTTTTGGATGTTCAGATGCTAATTTTCAGATAGTAATTGCAGAATGTTTTGTATTCATCTGCAAATCAAGGTGCATCACTGTTCATAATCATCTTTTGAATGTTACTCTTTATTAGAAGAGTACTAAATAAGTTACTTTTGCCTTCTATAAGAAAAAATCTACTTTTACAAAGTAAATTCTCATCTTTAAGTTGGTTATGTCTGATTTAAGTATGATTTAAACTTGTTTTATATATTTTATATATATATGTATATTATATTTATATATTTATTTCAGACATCCATAAAGCACATAATTACAAGTACACTATTGTTGGTAAATACCATATTCAGAATACCCTAAGGTTTCTAGATGCCTTTTTCTGGTATTTAGGGCTTTTTTCTATGAAAGCCCAGAATTGACAGAATTCTTCTGTCTTCATCGTAAAGGATATACACTTTCATTATTCACTTTGCATTAATATAAGCCCTAAAGATTATATGCAGCTTAATTTCTGTCACTTATTTAATATTCAGTCAAATAGGGTGAATTCAGCTGCACTCAAGAGAAACAAATAAGTTTTAGATTGAAAAGAAAGAATGAGAATGATTTTTATCAGACAGTCAGTCTTAGTCAGTCACGCTGTTAATGGTAGCAATTCATCTCCTGTCAATTAATTCTATAAATACACTAATACTCCCAAGTTTTTGAGACTCTAGTTAGAATGAGAGATGCATTACTTCTGTCGTGTGTACAGTAAACTGGTTCAGAGACACAGACAATTTCTTGCCTCAGAGTTCAACACTGGAAAATTAGAAATGTCCTGCTACTTTTGCTTTCACTGGCAGATGTGTTATTTTTCATTTCTATCAACAATTCATTTCATAGTTATTAAAACAGGAATTAATCAGTGTCAAACATCATTTGTCTGTATTTCGAGATTTGGTGACAAAAGGATTATATTGATTTAGTGCAATACTGAAAGCCTTTCATAATCATGACAACTAAATTTAACATGATTCATCATTGTTGGGGAAGAAAAAAATTCCTATGTAATTTTCTTATGTGACTAGTTTAGGGTTCAGTGGACATTTATGTTATAAACCACAGTCTCTGTGGACTTACAGATCTCACCATTTTGACACCTTCTGAGAAAATCCTGAGATGGCAGATCATCTGTATTTGCATGTACCCACACTGGGGAGAGCCCAATAAAAACCTGGAACCTTTCCAAGCCAGCAATCAGTGTGAAATGCAGTTAACACCTCTCCTGCAATGCCAGATGAAGATTCTATATTGCTTCAGCTCCAGCCCTATGTGTAAAAGCTGATCAGTGGTAAATCCACCTAGAGTGATCCTCTTTAATGTCAGCAGTGAAAATCATGAATCATCAAGTCATCCATCACTAATGGATATCCATCATTCCAGCCTCAGGACTACTCTGGGAAGATAACAGAGGTGTAATGCCAGAGGGTCTCTCAGTCAAGAATGACAACACATTTAAAGTGTCATCACTTATATTACAGTGATGAAGAAACTTTCCAGAAAGGGAGAAGTGGAGGGAAAAAAGAGCTTTGCCCCAGGTGTATTTGTGTTACAGAAATATACCAATTGTTTTCTAGATCCCCTCTCTATCAGTACTCTCCTGTTGCTCTGTCCTGAAATACCTGAGGTTTTAAACAGAAGATGCTTGAAATTCTCTTGCTTATCATTTAGATTCAGAATGCATAGGATGGTTTTTACACATTAAATACCCCAGCATCTGACCTGGTGTTCCTACAGGTAAGGAATCTAAATTTTTGCCCACAGGATAAAACCTTTCTTAATAAAACAACCAAAATATTTTTTAAGAAAAGGACCGATTTTTGTCAGTCCTAAACATTAATAAATTTGAGTAAAGTTCAGAGTAGCACATGTGGATCTCTCAAAACAGAGTTCATTTCTTTCATGAAAAATAACACTTTAAAAAATTTAACTTAATTTGTGTTGAGTTAAAAGTTTGAATCAAAACACAGTGCTTTGAAATTACTAAAGCAGTTCTTTTACTTTGACCTGAAATGATTGATTTGAGGAATTTTGTTTCATCTTTTGCTGTTATATTTTCCCCTCAACTTTGCTTTTTGATCATGAGCTGGATGCTTGAGCAGCAGTTTTGGAAAACTTTTACTCCTTAACATTCATGTGATGACAGTTTCTTGAACATGAGTAGTGCTGCTGAGTAAGAGTAAATGAAAGATCTGTATAAATTACATTTGAGCAGCCATGAATCATGTTAGTGTTTGTGCAACTATCCACGGGTTTGGCAATGAAATGCAAGCCTGTGTCTAATAAATCCAGTCAAGTCTTTAATCTTTCCTGATGAAATGCCAGTCAGTCATACCAAATGGAATAGTGGACAGTCATCAAATGAAAATAAATGTGCAGTATCCTCTGGAATAAGGTGATCAACTTCATTTTAATCTATGACATCCTAATGAGTTAAATACCTCTATGACCTGTCCTGAATGTCAAAAGGGTACTTCTGCAAACATAGATATCAAACACCAGCATTTGCAAAATACAAATTAGGCAGTAAAGTAATTGTCTAGCTGAGTTCTCCTCTACTTTCTGGGCTTGATTTCTAATACTATAAATCATTATATACTCCTGAGTAATCCTCAGAATTGCTATGTGGTTTAACTTTAATATTAGTGGGAGTTGATATGAAAGCAGATCAGAACCTTGAGGAAGCTTTTGCCTGATTCTGAGGGGACGCTGAGCAAGGATCTGATATACTTTTTAACTCTGTCTTTTTGCATTACCTATATACTGGAATTTGAAAGCCAAACACTCTACTGAAGAAAATACTAGTACACAAATGTTTCTTCTCTCCTACAGAAGGCCAAATTTCTACACAATATATACATGCACTGAGGTTTCAGAAAAAGTCATATCCATTAAATTGGTGATATGAAGTGTAAAAGGCAGAGTGCTATCAAGTTTTGACATTGTCACAAATTCTTCTTTGTCACTTTTTGGAGGTTTTGGAATGAGCCATGGCAAAGTTTTGGTTTAAATCTCGGGTTTGTATTATCTGCGGGAAAACTTCAAGAGATTGGTAAAAAAACGTACAGATGAAGGTTCTGCAGAGTGTTGGCACATAAAATTTTCTTTACTTTAAAATTCTAAAGAAATTCTTTACACAAAAAAATGCTCAAGTTAGGATGTTAGGGACAGATGTGCCTGATCTCACAGGAAGCCTGACAGAACATTAGCATTTTTTATTGCATTTGAACTGTCACAGTAAGATGATAGATCAATATTTCAACTCAGATTTTTTGATCTGGTGCAAGGAGTTCTAAAGTCAGACTTAATGCATTGCCAAACCATCACTTCAGGGTGAACTTTGTGGCCCTGTGAAAGGCCAGTAAAAGGTCTGGAAAACTTTTAAGTCTTACTCACCATCTCTAAATAGATCTTAAATGAGACCTCTCTCTTTGGTAAGTCTTGAATTAGTCCTTGGTACTGAGAGGAATTTGCTTCCCTGAATGTCCAGGTCACACACTAGGAGGAAGGACAGCACTGTGAACTGATCTGGTGATCCTTGCCAGATGTGTGCTGGATCTCCTGCCTGGAGACAGGCATCTGCTCAGGCAGGACTGAGCTGCAAGGCAGAACACCCATCCATTCGCAGTAATACACAGCTTTTGTTCACCACCTGAACATTGTACTTCCAACTGACTGTGCCACTGGCACACGAGGAGAAGGCCAAAGAAGGAAAATTAAATGTTTCCTCTAGTTTTGCAGTTCATGTTTGTTGTAGGTGCCTGATGCTTTTGTCCCCACAGCCTATGGAGGAACACTTAGCCTCTTTAAAATCAGGAAGACTTAGTCCAATAGTGTGTCCATGCCTGAAATTTCACCTCTTGAAAAGACTTGAGTCAAGCAGCTGGGGCAATGGGAAGCCTGTGCTTAGAACCTGGAACTCAGCAGATACAGCAGGAGTGCAGAACACTCTGTTTATCCTGAATATGAACAAAAAAAAACAGATGGTAAATGAGGTAAATGTAAGGAAGTACCAAAATTAGGAAAAATTAGATCATATGAAAGAGGACAAAAGAAGAAAAAGACATGAGGGCAGGGTAACACTGCAGACTTAAAGGATAACATTTTAAGAGAATTCAGTAAAGGATTCCTCAGGGACAGAGAGATGTCACACCTGAGATGCAATAATCATTCTAGGCATGTGGAGTGTCAAAAGTGGTCAGAAGTGGTGCAGGAGATCTTGGATGACTTGAAGAAGCCCATGATATCCTGTGGCTGCCAGTAGATTATTGTCTCCTAAGGTTGTTTATTTGCCTACACTAAAAATAAAATGGAACAAGGAACCAATTTTAAGGAATGTTTAAAATAACATTGTCAGCTTTTACATCCATGTGAAAAAAGTATTTATTATTACCAATAATACCTACAAGAACTGGAAGCCAAGTTTACTAAAAGAATAGTTCCTGTAATATTTGCAGGTTTTGGCATGTTAGTCATTATTAATTTCACTATTTTCCTCTTTCCAGTTAAAAAGTTTATTTCCCTTGTTTGTAGTAGATAAAATAAGAATGTAAATATATTAATAGTTTTAATATTTGTTTTGCTTTTAGAAAATATTTCTGGAAGGACTTATGAAAACCTGAACCTATTTAAGGAACTGCATAATACCTTGTTTCAATTGATCATGTCCCTGGAAATTAGTGTGGAATTCCCAAGAAAGGACACCTTATTTCATTCCTGTGGTGAACTACACATGTTTCTGTAATAAGAGAAAACAATAATTGTGTTATTTTTTTTTCTGACTTGTAATGAATAACTCAACTTTTCTGATAAGGTTTTGTATTGGTATCTACATAAATAAATTAATTTAATCTCATATGTGACTTTCTGTCTTTGTTCAACAACAAATCACATTAAATAAAGAGGATTTTTTTACTCTAATGTGAAATATATGCCTAGTTTTCTGTGGTGTGCACACTAAAGACTTCTGCTATAAGACAAGGAAAAAGCAAATTTTAAATGTCATGATCATCAAAATATTACTGGACTAATATCTTTACATGAAGCCTCAGCACATACATTGAATTACACAGGAATGAGGACAATAAATCACCATTTAATTTAAAATAGCAACAATCTCAACAATAGGTGACAAATAAGTCAATCACAAAAGACAATATTTATAAAAACTATTTCAATTTGAGGAATGAATGCCAAAAAAATTACTTTAGATTTCAGATAAACTGGAGCCTGGAACAATTCTACCTGAACTCTGCCAGGATAGGACATGGAGCTGAATCCTCAAAACTGTTTGATGTCAGGTAATGACATTGGAAACATCCAACAGTTAGAGACAAAATGGCAGTCAAGACAAACCCTGAACACTTTGCTGGGTGACTGGAACCAGTTTTCTCCTCAAAGGATGGGAGATGAACTGGAGTTTTACTCTTCATTTGCATTGCAGCCACTTTCATTAATCTGATGAATTAGATTGCTGCAGCCTCATTGCCTTTATTAGGGTTGAACTTGTATAAGATTGGTCACATAATGGCTAAGTAGACATTTAAATTTCCCCCTCCCACTTTAGGGTGTCTTTGCTGTTGTTTTTTCTAATTTTCCACAACAACCAAAAGACAGAAGTTTGAGAAGGCTGTTGTAGCCACTGTACTGTGAAATCTGTGAGTGCATTTGTTTGTACATGCCAAACCCCAGATAAGCATGTGCAAAGATGTAATTACATCCTAACTGGTCTGGTTAAGATGCCTGCTTTTCCACATAAAAATTTCCAATGTTGAGGTCTGTGAAATTCAGCCAGCCAATAAAATCTGTGATAACTAAAAAGGCTGCATTTGATCATGGTCAACAAAGCTTGAAACATACTGTCATATGAGGCTGAGAGATGTCTTTGAATTTGGTTTTCTCATCTTTGCTCATTACCTTTTCAGGCATCACAGTTCAAAATACATTATCTTCCTAGGTAAGGAGCTAAATTCACACTTTCTTCTCATATAATTTGCTATAAAAGTGAAAAGAGAAAAGATGACAAACAAAAATTTCCCCTCAATCTCATGAAGCTGAATTTTGTATCTATTTGACAGCTCAACACTTTTTATTCTGTCAAGTTCTGTACAGGAGTTTTAGGCAGCTCTCTTCTCATCTTTTCTGAGATAAATGCAGATTTCAGTCTTGCATTTTAATGGGTTATTCTTGATTCCTTTTTGAGCCACCTGAATTACAGACTCTGAGCAGCCACTATTTCAGTCACAAAAATCTCTTCCCCAGAAGGAGCACTGACTGGATTGAGGATGGTAACTGTGAAATTGTGTGTCCTTCTCTGCAAGCCATGAAGAAACAACACACAAATGGGGAGCAGACAGGACACTCTACTACACCAAAGCTCTCTTTAGGAACAGCTTTGTG
This sequence comes from Notiomystis cincta, assembly GCA_013398075.1. Taxonomy (NCBI): domain Eukaryota; kingdom Metazoa; phylum Chordata; class Aves; order Passeriformes; family Notiomystidae; genus Notiomystis; species Notiomystis cincta. Next base: position 30,911 of record VZRX01013351.1, on the reverse strand, counting down.
GTAGTAGGCCAGCCCAGTAAATCTTCCTCTGACATCAATCTGCATCTGATCCTCTCTTCATCTGATCTAAATTCACCACATAGGCACTCCCTATATTTTTTTGTCTTCAGAGATCTCAAATGTTGTGGTGATCTCCAGATCCACAGAACAGTGGATGACTTCTTAGAATTGTTTTACCTGGTTAAGGATAGGATTTGTTATTTAGAGTTCTTGGTCCCTAATATAAAATATTTCAGTGGAAGGGCTGATAATACAGTGGAAGAAGAAGCTGTTACCAGAAAAATGAATATATTCATTTGCCTTTGTCTTCATCACCTCTATTGATTGATGAATGAGGTTTCTCATCATCTCTTACTGCAGCCACTGCAACTTGCTGCCTTCCCTGTTTTTTTGCTGAAGTGACTGAGATGTGCATCACATCCTATGGACAGGTAACCTGCAGCTGTGACTCCAAGCTGGGGAAGGTGTGCTTTTCTGGACTTTCCTCCACAGTTCAGAAGTCTCTGCAGTTCAGAAAGCACTACTGCTTCCTTTCCTCCATCCTCATCCCTTTTTTTTTTTTTTTTTTCAGAGGGAAACCATATGTGCCAGTGGATAGTACACACTCTGATTTTACCCTCACAGTATTGGCTGGAGTGTGTGCCAGGTCAGGGCTGTGGAGACCACTGCACAGCACACCTACACCACGGTGTTACTGCCAGAGGCATCCATTCTGATTCCCATAATTATAAACACATTAGTTGCCTTTGTCAGGAGGCCAGTTAATGGCTGCCTCATCTGATATTCTGAGAGCAACAGGTCACTTTTCACATTCTGCTAGTATAAGTTTCCTACAGAAGCATTAGAGGTAAGTTTCTCTAATAAACCCACGTCTTTAATTTGTGTCCCAACGCTCTCTAAGTAAAACAACAGACAGTGATACAAATACAGGAAGAAGAGCTCACTTAAGCTGACTAAAATCACTGGAGATATGAACCCTTACAGGCAAACACAGTGCTTGTCAGTTTGCATCAGTTTCTGGTCTGAGAACACCAGAAATAACACTGATATGCTCTTTCTACAGTCTCAGCCAGCTGAGTTTTCAGCAGCCCATATATGCCTTGCCATGAATTTGGACATAGATGAGCAAACTTGTTTGTCCTTTCCCTTGCTGTTGTCACACACAATCAGGTTCTTTGAAAATTCACTTGTCATAAGCAATTCAAATTCTGCTGCACACACCAAGGTCTGCCACTCAGGATTATGTGCTGTCTTTAGTCTCCTCATTTGTCTAGAGCAAACTACAGGTACATTCTCCAGTTTTTGTGTTGACATTTACACTCCTGCACTACAAGAAAGGACTGATCCAGGTGTAATGCTAGCACAGTGCTGGAAGGACTCCCTGCCACTGATGGTCAACCAGGGAAAAGCACTTGGAGCTGCACAGAGCAGCCTAAATCTGCCTGTGCAGACAGCTGCATGCACTGCTGACCAGTGCAAACTCAGGAAAAAAACCCCAAGTCTTCAAAAGCTGCAGGAGCAAAAGCAGAGAGGGAAAATGCATATTCAAAGTCTCTTGGAATTATTTACATTGGGAGAGACCCTTAAGGTCATCAAGTCCAGCCATTAACCGAGTATTGCCAAGTCCACCACTTAAACCCTGTTCCTATGCATCAAATGTACACATCTTCTAAACACTTCCAGGGTTGGTGACCCCACCACTTCCCTGGGCAGCCNAACTCAGGAAAAAAACCCCAAGTCTTCAAAAGCTGCAGGAGCAAAAGCAGAGAGGGAAAATGCATATTCAAAGTCTCTTGGAATTATTTACATTGGGAGAGCCCCTTAAGGTCATCAAGGCCAGCCATTAACCGAGTATTGCCAAGTCCACCACTTAAACCCTGTTCCTATGCATCAAATGTACACATCTTCTAAACACTTCCAGGGTTGGTGACCCCACCACTTCCCTGGGCAGCCTGTGCCAGTGCTCAACAACCCTTTTTAGTAAGAATTTTCTCTCAATAAATGTATCTAAAGCTCCCCTGGAACCTTTTGAGGTTGTTTCCCTTCAGCCTATCACTTGCTACCTGGGAGAATAGATGGACCCCCACCTGGCTGCAATCTCCTTTCAGGTATTTGTAGAGGGTGATAAAGTTTCCCTGAGCCTCCTCTTCTCCAGGTTAAATAACCCCAGTTCCCTCAGCCACTCCTCATATGTCTTGTTCCCTACACCCTTCACCAGCTTCCTCTAGGTATTCTTTTCAGCAGACCTCCAGTGGTGCTCTGACAGGGGTGAAACCTGGCTTTGGGCTGAAGGCAGCTCACACTGCAAAGCAGCCACTACTCATGCAGTGAAGTGTAATTTAAAGCAGTTTATGCCAGTCTTCTTGCACTTTGCTTGCCTTTTAGTTGGTCTGCTATCTCTCAAACTTGTAATTGGATGTAAATTAAAACTTCTGAAGAAGCATGTTCTCTCTACTCTTCATCTACACAAAAACAGGTGATGCTGACTTCAGGTTTTGATACATTTCAGTAATCAGGGCTAAGTATGTAAGCATTGATGTACATGGGCCATCAGCAGCTATGCCAGGGCACTCACTGCCTTGCCTAGAACCTGTATCTGCACTGGGCATCCCTTCAAATTCCCCAGTTCTCTCCCCAGCACCTCTTTAGTGGCACAGAGTATTTTCTCTCAACTCTTCCTCATTATTCTTACAGGAAAACAGTCACTAATGCAAATCTTACTGTGAAATATCTCTTCTATAAATAGCCCAGGGATTGTCTTCTGTGACAGTTTTATTCTATAAACTGAAATAATAATATTCTATGAACAAAGGTTTTCTTAACACATATATCTCAATGGATATTAGATAGCTAAGATTTTGGTGGCTAGTGGATCAGAACTGCTAAATGTCATCGATTATCATTAATCATGTCATTTGTTATTCGGTAGGAACAGAAACCAAATATACACAAATATATTTCCTTGTCAAATACTAAGGAATTGCAAGAGGATTAATTGAGGCTTTTGAAAGCAACCTAGAAAATACTGTGGTCTTTTGTACGTTTTAAAGCTCCAAAGAAATGCAAAACAAAAGGAAATGTGTGGCAGTCTGAATTATCAATAGATGCAAGTTCTGAATAAGCAGAATTAGAAGACAAATATAATTTCTTCATAGTAGCAAACCTTTTCCATTTAACCTCTACAATGGGTTTCTCATTGCCTGATATTCATTCTCCTCACCACTTTGATCAGGCTGTCCCTTTTAACACCACAGTAATTTTGTGAATAATGTCATATTCTCTATTTAACCCAGTTTCTCAAATTGTTAAGGGAGTGTGACTGAACTTTTCCACCATGGAAAAAAGAATAAAAATAAATTGGTCTTTCAGTCTTGTCAATGGACTAGAGTGAAGGTACTCTGTGGCATTAAGAAATGCTCTAAGAAATTCTTTCAAAAAGAAAAATAAATATATCTCTCAGGTAATTAATTCATGTATTGTAGGCTATGCAGATTTTTCAGTTCATGTCTTGACTCTCTGATTTTGCCCATCAACCCAGCTCCATCTCGTATAAATAGTCCCATGAGCTGGTTGATTTTGCTCCCAAAAATGAAGAAGAAATGGGTTAGTGGCACCTGAGAAAACTAGGATTGATTATCACAAAATATTTAAATATTTTTGAGAAAATAAGAAACACCTTTCAAACTGTATCAGTGATCCAAGTAGCCCAGTACACTGTCATCAACCCATATTTCTGCTACTGGGTTGGCAACTGATAACAGATAGAAGCAGAGTTTGTATGCATCTCCTCTCAGAAGAATGAACAAGAAGAGAAATAGCAGGATTTTTCTTTCCTGTACTAATGTCTTTTGCAGAATCAATCTGTGGTATTCTCAAGGAACCCATCCACAACTTCCATTCCAGCATCTGATGTACAGTATTTGAGAAAAAGAGGCTGAAAAACATGCTTTTATGCAATATAAGAAAAAAAAAATGAAAATGCATTCCTTTATAAAGGATCCTTGCAGCTTGGTTATCTACATGCAGATATTAATTTGTTATAAATTAGATGAGTTCTAAAACTGAAATACTAGCAATGAGCTGGGTATTTCTCTTCATGTCAATGGTATGAAGGAGGAGAAATCTTCTCTCCATTTGAGACAACTATAATATTTTCCTGGGCTTAAATGGACAGACAGGCAGACATCTGATCCTTCCCAGATCTCAGTCCAGTAGTCGCCAGTGACGATAACCAAAAGATACCTCCTTTGAACTACTGCATTATATTTGCAAGAGAAAAAAAAGGTATAATATTTCTTTTCACTGCAGGAATGTTGTGAGTAGATGCTCCTTACTTCTTCCTAAGTAATCTCTTAAAAAAGTGGTGTTTGTGGTGCCCCAGAGCCAGAGACTGCACGGACACAATGGTGCAGACCCAAGCAGAGGCCAATGCTCCAGCGCAGTGCACAGAGCTCAAGGGCATCCTGAGTCTGAGCAGGCATTTCTAGTGTGGAAGGCATGAGCTCCTGACATCCCTCCTTCTTCACAGGAGAGATGTGACATCACTGTCATGGAGTTACTGGGAGGGAACAGGTCCATTTTCCCACCGTTTTTGAGGTCTATAAACTAAAGAATCCTGAAAATTTGCCTCCCTGTTTCAGTTTAATAGACAAAATCATGCTGTATAGACATGCATTTCAATTTCAGGTACACAGAAGGTTTTTTTATCACAAATGTATAAGTCATGGCTATTCAAGACACTTCTACTGAAAGCATAATTTAGAAAAGGTGTGTCATTATCAGTTGGAGGTACAATAGTGCATATTTGATGACACTTCTGATTACTAAACAGGTTTCATCTCTATTTGATGTTAATTGGATGTACTTTTCATTGTCTTAACTCAGTTTTTCATTTACTTGAAAGAAAGATTCTGGATGTAGATTAATTTCTAACTGTGTCTTTTTTATAGGAAAAATATCTAAATTATTTTGTTCTTTGGGGAAAAAAAAAAGAAAAAAAACTTACCCAGTCTTCCTTCTTGGTTATTAAATGCAAATATCATCCATGAGGACATTAGGAAAAGGAGCTGCACCTAATGTGATGGGTTGCAAGCCATCCTTGTATCCTGAGGCCAGGAGCTGCCTTGCTGAATATGCTTGTAATTGTATAAAATCCAGGTGCCTTTTTCAATTCATACACAGGAGTACTTGGGGGTAGTCATAATTCTGGATTCATTTAGAAACACCACATAGCAAACCACTCAAGAGCCAGCATGACTCAGTGTCTGGGAGGTGTCATTCTACCCTTTTGTTCTCTAGACTGAACCTGAGCAGTGTATTGCAGCAGCTGATTCATTTAATTTAAAAATACAATCATGTTAAGGAAATCTGTTCAAATATGCAGTGTATAAAGATTGATTAATTCAAGATGTTTGAATTTAGACACTCTGGTAGCTGTAGTAGCCCTGTAATTAGGATCATACAGGGTGTAATTTGTCTTTGATTAAGTAGGTGCTCAATTAAAAAATCCCATGAATATGCACATGGAAAAAAATCACACACTTTTTCCTTATCTAGATATTTTCAACCATGTAAAATATATAACTTAATTGTTGTGTAACCCTATGGTATCAGGAAAGTTTCCTGTTAAAATAACAAATGATCATATTTCCTGACCAGCAGGCATGAGTGTTTTAATCACAGGAGATCCTCATCAAACTTGCACTGTAGGTAATTAGAGAATATTGCAGTTGATCTAATAATGATTTTTTTTAGTGCAAATATGGCTGGTAGGATGTATCATATTATTGATGCATTCAGAGTTGTAGTTTGCCTCACTGCATGCTCCTTGATGACTCAAGCCAGGCTGTCCATGCAGATTAACTTCCTGCAAATTTGGAGCATCTGAGTTTGGAGACAGGCAAAAAAAATGCAGACAGAGGATGAACAACCAATGCATTCAATGCTATCTGTCCTTGCAAATAATTTTGGGAATTAATGCATCATGGCAAGGGAAATGTGAATCAATGCAATGTGTAGGACACATTTTCTAAAAATCAATTAGAGATGAATTTGTGTCTGAACCAGGTAAAAATTATTGCAGTACCAAAGCAGAGTGTGAAGACAGCCTTTGTAGCCTAACAGGTCGATTTTACTGAAGCATAATTTTGCCACAAAACTTAGAGTGCAGAATCATAAAGCTCAGATTTTAGGATCCATGTCACAAAAATCTCTTGTTTGGGCAGTGTACCTGAGACATACCAGCAGTGAAAATAAAATATTTCACAGACAATCTTATAAAATAAGATTCACATACTGTACTCATACCTAGTCAGGGTAGCACAAATTCCTGTTTTCTGTTTAGAACAGTAATAAGTGAGCTCAATGACTTGTTACTCTATCACAGCCATTTGTTAAATCCTTCCTTTTCCATACCCTGTCTACATTTCTTGCCTTTATGGAAGACACTCATCTTCCATAATTTACTGCTGGAGTCATGTCAAATTAAGGACATAGACAAGACAAGACACATAAATACAGTCATAGCTTGTACTATACCAACTTAAAAATTATGCTCTCAGAAAACAGAAATAAGTCCTTTCTCATGTTCTCTCTGCAGAAATGTTTGTCTAATTCTCTAGCTTCTATTCCTGCTTTCAGGCACATCTTTATACATGGTGGTTTCTGTTTAAAATATGAGGGTGTTTTTCCTTCACTTTGAATTGAAAGAGTTCAACATATGTAGTACTTTCTAATATCTTGCAGATTAAAAAATCAACCATGTAACTACAAGATGTAGCTGTTGGAGAAGTAGCAGAACAAAGTTTCAAATCATTGTATGAACCAAGAAAAGGGGGAAAATGCCTTAAATGGATATTTAGCTTTGCATTCTGCTGTTGGGAAATTGCCACCCTCACTACAAGGGATAAGAATAAAACTTTTGCTTAACATAGCCATTACACTTAATGTAATGTCACTTGTAACTTACTAAAACCAGCAGCATATAGGAATATATTCTGTGTAGTCTTCTAAAAGAGAATGCTTGGAAAACAGACCAAAAAAAAGAATAAAAGATCCCCCAGCAAACTTAAAAGAAATAAAGGACAGTGGTTTAAAAAAACCCAAGCATTAAATAAAGAGCTGAAACTCAACTGACTTTTGAAGATGAAAAAGGTTAAAACATGTAAAAAAGTCAGTACTTCAAATATCCTTAGGTGATTATTAAAAATATAATACCCATACAAAGCTGCAGTGAAGCACAAGATGGTATTGTAAATATATATGTGTATATGTATAGAAGTACAAAACAAAAGAAAAGAGAAAACCTAAATTCACCCACAATAGAAAATTTTAAAACACTAAGAAATTACTTCTCTCCAGTAGTTACAAGCAAACCCTCAGGTTCAAATAAGGAACTGAAAACCCAAGGCAGGAGTCCACTTTAAAAGACAACACTTTAGTGAATAATTTGCATGAACAATTCCTAAAGGGACTACAAAAGTAACTAAAAACATAGCCCTTTTCAATTTGCTTCAAAAAAGATGCTTTTCTGCTGAAAAATTCATGGTGATCCATACATCATAAAATCTTAACACCAGCTGCTGCAAAGGCAGGATATTTTTGAATGGTTTCCTTAAGTACTTGCTTGAGAAAAACCTCATCAAGACCTTGGGCAGCAACTGGAGGAAGAGGCTGATTTCGGGTAGATTTTGAGATTATTTTCTTTCTGCTCTTTTTTTGTTTTACTTTCTCTTTTACTTAAATGCTGCTTTTTCATATATGTGCTTTGCAGTTTATAAGCCAGGATGTCTCTGTTTGCTTGATGAAACTTTCTGTTTACATTTAAAGCTTGGGTAGTATTTAGTGGGACTACTGTGGATTTGATAGACTGGAATTGTCTTTTCCATCTCTCTAGAGGAAACAAATCCAAATAAGTGCCAGATACCCAAAATAATTTTGAGTCCAAAGAGCTGTAATGATTAGAGTCAGTCCAAGGACCAGTATATCAACATCAAATAAAAGGAGAAGATTTACTCTTGGAGTATTCTCTGATGTTACTTGGAGTAGGGGCATTCAATGGCAAAGGAAGGGCTCTAAAACTAAGCCTGCTGAAGTTTTGGTATCTGTAAAATAAAACTGGACAATTATGACAGTATCTCCTAATCAGGTTTCTTTCACTCTTGTGCTGTGGGATTTTTTCCTTTTTTTTTCCTCCAGTGATCAAGTTTACATCTAGTTTATTGGTGAAGATGACCTTTACTTCTTGGCAACAGATTTTGCAAGGTAAACAGTCATTAATACCAATAATAAGAAATGTTTGTGTATATTATTTTACATTTAAGTTTTCTCTGGTTTCAGTTTTTCCTAAACCTGCATCTTGCCCCCTCATTCCCATATGTTATTGTTTGTCCTTCTGGTAACCCTGGGGTAATATTGATAATTCTTCATTTTAATTCCCTGAAATGAAAGAAATAAATGAGGATTTATTTGTGATGAAGTCATTAATTACTAATTCAAAAAATCCGAAGCAAAATGGTACACCACCCCCTAGTAATTAAAATAATAGGTTTTCCATTAAGATAGACTGTGCCAATTTATGTATTTACTCAGAAAAATTTCCTACAGTTTGCAAATAAAGCATGCATTGCACTCCTGCAGTGTGTTCGAGAACAAATATAGATAAATCCTTGACATCCATTTTAAAGTAAAAGCATTTGGCAGCCTGAGAAACTTACTGCTGGAGATTATAAATGTCTGTGACTATAATTCTGAATTCAGCATGATATTTACTAGTTTAATTTGTGCATCTTATGGTTTGGCTATAGCTTTATATTGTATCATTTCAAATGCTGGAAACATAAGAAGTTAAACAAGCAATGGGCTGCAGCATAAAACAAGCCTTTCGTTTGGAAATCTAGATAGTTCATCTCATCAAAATATAAAGTCTGCCTCTCTTTCTATCTTTCAAAAACTATTCCCATGTGCTGCAATTTACCATCATGTAATCTGTTTGGAAAAGTAAAGTAATAAAGCCCTAGTTTGTTCCACATCTCAATGGTAGCTATGATTGTCTCAGTAGGGTGCTGCAAAAGCTGGGGGGATAAAAAAGTCCTTGTAAAGATATGCAGACAGAGCAAAGTGTTAATTATTGGATGATAATGGATGAGTAGTATTAATAATGTACTTTTAGACTGGTTTTTAATGAAAAGAATGGTCCTTTTATGGCTATAGTGGTCAAAAGTAAAAAGGTAGTAGATGTCATTTTAATTAGGTAGTATGGAGAATAATTGTGGCATCTTGCACAGAGTGATACATTAACTGTAGCATACAGTCACCACCGTTTCCATCATCTCAGCATCTGTAAGATGCACTGCTCTGAATGTGAGCCTCAGGAATCTCTCTGAGGAAGGCAATCCTACAGGGTACAGACTTGGTATATCACAGACCTCAAATCCTTAAAAATGTCACGGGTTGTTTTGGTGTTCAAAGCACAACAAAAGTATGGCTCAGCAGCAGATGTTCTTCTGGGCTGCAGAGACCTTCTACAAATAGCCCTGAAGCTTGTTTTCATTTGGTAATCAATAGTCATGGCAACAGCAGGGCACACCTCTCTGCTTCATGCCTCAGCACACAGCAGAGCAGCTAATATAGTGTTGAACTTGTAATACTTCAGTCAAATACGACCTAATAGCTCTTGTGTTTGCAGCAGGATGAGGTACTTTTCAAGAAGTGAAACAGAAAAGTGTTAAGGAAAGAGTATTCAGATGAATTGCTGAAGCTGCAGCATTAACTCCCTAAGAAAGTCTACTGGTATGTGAAGGCATAGATAAGGTCCATGGTGAAGTTCACTTTCCCTCTAAGAGTCTTGCTCAATGACATGCTTAGACTGACAAGAATCATTTCATTACCTAAAGGAATAAAGAGCACATGTTGGTGTTTTTTATTTTTCCTTGGTTTTGTGTTTGGTTTCTTGCTCTTAGGTATTCACAAATCAATATGCTCTGGAAGTAAGATTTGCTTTAATTTTTATCCATGATATGGTAAGGACAGCTACAGGTTAAAACAGGCAAATCTCTTTATCTCTGATAGATAATTTCAGATTATAGTGATGGAATAAAGAAGTAATTCCAGTAATTTTTCTTCTTGAGATATAAGAATATTTAGAACTATTAATTAGCTACTGTACTGACACACATACACATAGATGTATATATACACACATATGAAATGGGAATTATTTTTGGAGTACAAAATTTATTTTTCTCTGTAGGGAACTGATGTAAATCATTAAACTTTTCAAAATGGTGTTTTTCCTACTTTTTCCCATCTGAATTTCTAGCAACTTTTCCTTATCTACATTGGCAGTATAGTGAAATAACTGTAGTTTTTTAACAGGAAGGAGAAATATTAAGCTTTTGAAGGACTGTGAAATAAAAGACTAATATGTCAGCACTGCAATATCTGAATAAAAATAGCTCATAATCTTGTTACATCCTTAGTGCAGGGGTTGCTGTTTGCTAGACCAGTGCAGCTACACTGCTTTCCTCATTGTTCTGTCACTCCCTGCAAGAGCCCAGGAGAGCCATTTTCTTACCACTGCTGCCAAGAGCGTGGCTTACCAACCCTCCACAGCCAAAAGAGGGACCTGGTCTGGGGCTCATCCTTCCCACCTGCCTGGCCCAGGACATAACCCCACCACAGAAACAAGAAGGAACTAAACTGAGAAAATGAATGCAGGCTGAGAGCAATCTCTGTGCCTTGTGGGAGAAATGACCCCACAAATCATAGCTGTCCAGCCTCCTTTCCCTTCCCTTACAGATCTATTGCTCTAATGAGTCCTACTCGTATAAGGTCTTGCGGTCCAATTAATCTTCCTCCAGAACATCAGCTGAATAACAACCAGAGTAGAAGCCTTGCTGTTCTCTTCACACTTGCTGACTGTTAGGTACCCAGTTAGTAGGATTTTAATGAGGAGAAATTATCTGTGTCTTTCAGGGTGCAAAATTTACAAACTATGTTGGGAATTTTTGGGTGGTTTTTTTGGGTTTTTTTTGTGTGACAGATGAGAGTTATTTCCCCCTCATTAAGATGTTAATGGAATGCTGACAAGTGTTTGGTATTTTTAACATAATTAACTGTAGGGCTATTTTTGTTCTTTTCGAGCTATTTTTCAATGTGCCTTTTATTTTGTAAGTAGCTCATCATATAATTAGGGATAATGAAACAGTTCAGTCCCAGAAACATAAAACCAACAGAAAAAGAGAAGACCTCAGACCCTCTTGATTCTTTCAAAAGAGAAAGAAATTGATGATTTGTGAGACAGGTTAAAATAAACATTATGCAGATTACATTCATGCATTTCAAGATAAACTGACCCCCATGCAGGACGTTAAGGACTCTATTTTGGGAAATGAACTTTTCTCTATTTACCCATTGAAATGCACAGATGCTCACTGAAAACAAAAAGAGTTGCTGAAAACTGCTAAAGACAAAAGATGGAGAAACTGTCCTGTAAAGAGAACTGTACCATGCTTTGACCTTCACCATTCTCAGGCTGAGCAGCTGCTAAATAAATACATTATTCAGGAACAGCTAAACACAGTTTGAGTCAGCTCGTGTTTGATTTCAGATTTAGTGCAGTAGGGGGAGGTGTGATGGGGGAACCACTGTGTATTGGTTTTGAGCACAGCAGTGCTTCCGAGGAGACTGCAGGGGCCAGGAAGGCAGCTGACCTGGATGTGCTGCTGGCTGTCTCTGAGATACATCTCAGTGGCTTCTGCTGTCCCTGTCTCCTCTTCTCTTCTCTCCACAGCAGCTCTTTTTACCTAACAGTCTGCCTGAGGCACTGGCATCTGCATTCAGTCCCAGGTGTCCACCTCCCTGCAGCTGGCACAATCTGAGAGCCAAGCAGTGCCTGGCACTTCCCAAGCAAAAAAACTGGGGATTAATTGCATCCAAACTGGATTAAAAAAGTCTATCCTAGTTCTGCATTACTAGAGAGTAAATGGCACAAAAAGAATTTGAACTTAAGCCTTGATTATTAAACGTTAGAGTTTTTCCCTTCTTAATGGAGACAGTAAATTCAACTGCAATTTTCAGAAGTGCTAAATGCTATCAAAGACATTCCAAATCATTCCAGTAATAGAACACTTCACTGGTTAGTATAAGAAGGATTGAAAGGGTAATACATACAAACCTACACATGCACTTAATCAAATCCACTGCTTCCCAGCAGTCCCACTTATCAGGGAATGAGGAAATTGCCTCTGTGTGTTTCACAAATACATCGGAAAAAAAAAAAGAAAAAAAAAGAAACCAGCTCAACTGGCAATTGTAACAATAGTGTTTATCCCTTTTGAGCCATTTCGTAACCATTAGTTAAAGCCCTATTATAAACTGAAATGAATCAGCAGGAATAATATCATGCAACAGGAAAACAGAGGAAATATGAAGTTTCCAGTTCATATGAAAAAATTCTCACTTTATTTTATGGTTTAATATTAATTCAATTGAGATTCATCATTGTAAGGGTACTATTCAAAATAATTTTTAGATGTCTATGGAGTTCTTGCAAAAAACCTGTAGCTAACCTATGGTGGAAACCTTTCCTGGCTAATGTATCGCCTTTGACTCTGAGTACATTAGCACTGATGGATACTTCATAAAATTAATATTTTGACTGTTTTTTTTCATTTGGGAAAGCTTAAGCAAAATTGTATCTGAACATTATGGGTACAGATATATTTCTGTGTATATATGTTTTAAAAATATTTATTTTTTATTAACTGCTACTAGTATCTAAAGGCCAAATTCATTAAAATTAGAAAGATACAGTGTGCTGCTGCAGAGATACACTTATATGAAAAAACAGTAGTAAAAGGATTGGAACTTTTTTGATTTTTTTTTTTAATAAATTAAATTAATGTCATCAGTAGAATCAAATCAGATAAGCAGGGAAAAAATCTGTTAATTCAGCAAAGGTTAAATGTTATATCTGCTCGATGTTTCCTTTTTATAAAATGGTCTTAATTTATGTTCAATGATCAAAATTGAAAATTTTCAACTAAAGGATTTGCCAGGTGCCATGAAATAAATCGATAGTAGTGATAATCTCACCTTACTGTTTTTCTCATTTGAAGAGATTCTCAGATTCTATGAGTAATCATATTTTATCTCTGCACAATATAGTACAATTTTAAATTCCTTACAAGGCCAGATGGATAGATGTGCTGTTATTACTTGTTTGTTACTGATGAAATTTAGAAAAAAATATTTCAAAGTTCTGAACATTTGTGAAATCACAAGTGTTGTCAAGCAGTAATGCAAAGAACCAAATTTAAGAACTTTGGCGTTTTGAACAAGTGAGGAAACATAGAAAAATTCCTCAGAGAAGAAAATGTAAAATTCTGACTTAGCTGAGAAAGAGTCATCTTCCTGTCTTGAAATTTAATTTATTGAATGTACTCATTAGTCAGTAATAATAATAATGCATTCACAAATATAATTGGTAGACAGACTGGATAACATTTAACAATAATGTATTTTCTAATATTTTTACTCTCTTTCCAAGTAGTTCAATGTCTCTCAAACTGATCATATAATTAAGTGATATTTATCAAGAAACATAAAAATCCATCAGATGTCAAATAAATTATTCTGTGTTGATATATTTTACTATTGCCACTGGTCCAATCAAGTCTAGAGTTTGTCATGGAGTATTTGCCATTAATTACATCCTACAGGCATAGCACAGCATAACTCCTTTCTCTCATGTAGTTTTCCATACATATTTTCACACACAGATATATACATATCATGATTTTTTTTCCTAAATATAAGTACATTTAAGTAGTAAGAAATAGAAAAGGCATTTGAGATTTCTCAGCAGATGGTACTTCAGGGTGCAAGTTGCTTAATAGCCGAAAAAAATACCCCCAAAAAGTCATTTTAGCATTGTAGTAAAAATTACTGAAACACTAAAATAGGGTTTTAAAAAATTCTTGCCTTGGTGAAGCCAAAGCATCTGGTCTCCTTTTCCTAATAATTTTAAAACAAAGAATCATAAAAAAACAAACTGCAAAACTGCATCATGCTTCCCTTCAATCTATTGGTCCCAAAATAAAATTATTTGACATGTAATACACCCCTGTGACCATATATCCATTTAAATATTTCCTCCTTGGCACAGAGGAAATGCTTAAATGTGGGACCAGTCACCGGAGTTACAGAAAAACACACCCAATCTTGAAACAAAACATAGCTGATTTGCTGAAGAACATCCTTAAAACTGGCTTCTTCCTACTGAATATTAAATACTCTAAACCAGATTAAAAGAAAGATAAACCCCAGCCCCAGCCACTCATCCCTTATGCCACGCACCCTTTGCCAAGTGGTGTAGGCATTCATCTCCTCTACATCCCAGAGGAAGGAGCCTTTCCCTCCACAGCAGTAGGAGGGACATCCTTAGCCTGGGCAGTGCAGAGAAATTTAGCCCTTATGTCACACCTCTGCCACAGCATTTGTGCATGTGGCATCCCCCACTCACAGCTGGAGGCAAAAAAACTGATATCTAAAGCATTTTTTACAGAAAGAGAGAAAGAAATGTAATAGGTCTTTCCTCTTCCTTTACTCATCTGCCTATGAACTGCCTAGGTCTTTCCTAAAGGAAATTCATCTCATGCTCTCATCTGTCAGGAGTGCACAGAGGACCAGTATAACCCAACCTGTTTGGTATTGCAATCCTTTTGTTGCTGCTGCTCCTTTTTGTAGAAATCCTTAAGCATTCCTTAGACTAGGGGAAAGTCTGAATGGTTGCATGCTAAAATCTCTTTCCCTAAAGAAACTGTGGCTGCTGATAATTCTCTTGTGCTGAGTGTGACATCAACAGTGTAGTCTGAAACTTTTCTGTGCAGGTGTCAGAGCCTTGTAGTGCCTTCATGAAACTGAGGAATAATGAACATATTGAATGTGTCTTATGCAGACAGTGAGCATCCAAATCAAGTCGAGGAAAAAGAATTCTCACTCTCTTTGGTCTCCTCACATCTGAGCTATTCCTTTCTTTGAGTCTTTGATTTTCCCTGTTTAGACATTAATCATACCTATATTTTGCATTACAAACCTGAGCTGTTAAATCCATATTGCAAAGTTGCAAAGTCTGATCAGCAGTTAAGAGCATGAAAGTTAAACATTTGTATTGCCAAATCAATATTTTAAACATGAATCTAACTCCTCTCTCATTTCTGTTTTATATAAAGACTTCATAGATGAAGTCTGTCAATCAAACTGCTTTTTTATTTGAATTTTTTTTTTGAAAGAGTGTTTGAGTAAGGCATTTCACTTCAGAAAGGGATTCAGCCAGATCCTTAAAGAACAGAACAGCTGGAAGGCCAAACTGGGCAGTGCATATCTTCCATTATGTTAAATTAGATTTAAAGTATTTAAAATACATTTTCTGAATAAAAACATCTCAGTTTTATAGATAACCCTTTCTTGTGACTCTCAATGGATATAGAGGTTTACAGGCTCTACTAAGAATTGTTAAGAAGATATAGTTCATCCCACTAATATTTTGTTCATCCCACTAATATCCTGCTAACTACTACCTGTAATGGCTCTAATCAGATCTGGTATTTGATACAATTTCTTTACCCAAAGGTGAATGTGTATTTCCCCTTTTTGCACTGGAATTTTCTCACCTGACCAATTTTTAGGCCTAGTAAAAATCAAGTACTAAAATTAATGTCTACAAACAGGTTCAGGAAGAGGAAGTGATCTGAAAAGAAAATAGAAGCATGATGAACCGCCAGATAATATCACTGCAGGGAAGTGCTTGAGTCACCTCCTTGGAGGCATTTGAAAGATGTGTAGATGCACTTAGGGCCATGGTTCAGTGGAGGATTTGTCAGTGCTTGGTTAGTGCTCAGAGTCGATGTTCTTAAAAATTCTATGATACTGTGTTCCTTGATGCATAGCAAGCATTACTTTTGTTCTCTTGCTCATGTACTTTTTATTCATATTTTATTAAAAGAAAGTATTGTGAATACCCCTGTGCCCAGGGAAGTTGAGATAAACCCCAAGTAGGTGACAAAAATTTACATTTGTAATTCATATATATAAACTCATAATAATTCATAATGTATAATGTGATGATATATGTATATTGAATGAATGTGCTCTAAACAAAAGAAACAGAATTATAAATTACAATCATACTTAAATGATATAGAAATATCTTATTGGAACTAATTCTTACTTTAAGTTTTTATTTTCCTTGGTTTATCTCAGTCCTTTCAAGTAATTTCTGCAGTTTTGCCATTCACTTCAGTGACAAAAGATGATGTCCTGCTGGGCAAGGTCATATTCAAAACCCAACCCAAAGAATTGCAGTAGGTCATTGCATGGGAAAGGAGAGGTGTCCTCCTGCAAAAAAAAAAAAAATATAGTGAAGATATTTTGTAACAATAGCATTACCAATCACAGCCCAAATACTTGCCCACTTCCTGTCAGTCCTTTGATCCTTTCTTTCTCTACTTTCAAGCAAGAGTGGAAATCTCTTTGTTATTCACTCAAGTCCTCCCCAACACTCTCCAACCTACTAGCTAGCTTAATTTTCCTGAGCTTGTACAAAATGATTTATGTTTTGTCAGACTAAGGTGTCTGTGTTGCTATTTCCATGGACTGTGAACTATCCTGAATAGAGATTAACTGTGCACATGTTTTTGCAGAGAAATTGCTTTAACGGAGTTTAGTCTCATGGACATAAACTCTTTGAAAAGTACTGAACATTCTCTATAACTTTGATCTCTTTAGAATATACCAAAGAGATTTACCTTTTACAGTTATAGCTGCCTTACAACTTTGTGTCCTACAGCAAAAAGGAGCACCTGGGTCAGGAAATTATGGTAATTCTGAAGAATCTTTTACAGTACTCACTACAACTCAATGTTCCTAAGCTTGGTTTCGATTTTAACTTTGAAATAAACAGTAGTTTCAGCACATAAACTTTCCTTCTCAAGCATATCTCAAATTTTTGCTTTCTCAGCAGCTTAGAACACAAATGAAAGACTGAAGAAGTAACCTGCTGTGTTAAAATAGAATGAGCATAAAGAGTTCCTGCAGGTAATTGGGAGTGCACTGCTTTTTTCTTCCGCCTGGTTGCACTGCAAAATATTACTACAACTCATGAAATAGCCCAAAACCTGTGTCTAATCACAAAGTGAAGTGAGGATTGTAGTGTCTCAGCAACCTTAAAAAGTCACTCCAGCTCTCTTTCTAACTCCAGTACTTTGGCTGTAGCACTAATTTCACCTTCATGTACAAGAGACATCTCTTGCTTTAATTCACACAACCTTGCATATTCCTGGCTGTTGGAGCAAGAGTTCACTGGGGTACTATGATTCCTTTTCCCAGCTCTCATAGAAAGTTGTTTGCAATCTTGATATTTGAGGCACAGTAGGAGTTTCCTGGTGGTCAGTGGCAAGAAGGAACCACCCACCTATTGATGGTCACGTTCAGCATGAGGACTGTGCAGTTACTGCAAAAAGCTCCAGCTTAGGGTCTTCTGCATTGTTCCCTTGAATCTGTTCCAGAATGGTTTTCCCCCAGCAACCCAAGATTTTCACCTGTGTGGTTTCTAAGGAATGTCTGATGTCACTGGGAAGGAATACTCTCTTTGAAACTGCTGTCCCACCTGAACTTTGTCATCCCATGCAACAGGAAGATTGCCTCTGGCTGGTTGTGCTCCCAGAAGTTTGGAGGCAGTGCCAGCACTATTCCAAAAATATCAGCAATACAGATTTTTAACAAAATTGTCTTTCATGAGGAGCATGTAAATGGAAGTACACTGTCATTCCAGGCAGCTTCTGAGCACTTCTGAGAAACTGCTTAAAAGACTTCCTGAATACTGACTGGGAGTTCCCAGATTTCTAGTTGGCCATCAAGCCCTTGTAAAGTGGCCTGACAAACTGGCTTAGATTTGCACTGTGACTCTCACAGGGTAAATCATTCAACTTTCATTAATGAAACTTTTAAAAGTTGACCTCAAAGAGGTCCACTGTGGTTGAATCTAAATTTTAATGTACCTCATGACACATTGCAACAAAATCAAAAGCTGACTTAAGGAGTAAGCAAAATTAGACATCAGAGATATTTGTAACAGCAATATTTATTATAGCAATGCCAGATTATTTCTGTCACTATCTGATATTATAAGATCCTTCAAACATTTTATGCACATTAAACATGTACAAACACAAGGACAAGCAGAGATTATCAGGGGCAGCTGGCACACTTGAGGTTCAGAAAACCCAGGTGTTGGTCCTCGATGGGAGTCAGGCAGAGTGCCTTGAATGCTGGATGGAATGCTATTCTCACTCTGTGGAAAGATTCCTCAGCTACCCAGCTGGTCCATGGTACAGTTACATTTCATGGCTCCCAATTATGCATTTGGAGATGAATGATACTGTGACTAATTTGGTGGCATAATATATAACATCTTAAAATGAATACACTCCCTAGACTGTTTTTATAGTGTCAGTGACTTGGGCCAGACTGGATAGAATGTATCCCAAATGGTGTTTTGGCAAGAAGACAGTCATTTCCAGATGGATCATTTATATAATTTTAATTTTTTCTAACTAAATTGCATTCCTGCTAAATGAATGTGCTGAGGGTATTTACAACTGTAGGGATCAATAGGCCATTTAATAGAGATATTTTGGAAAGCCACCTCAGAATATCCATCAGGCTTAAATTGCAGAGAACTATAGAAAAGGCAAAACTATTTCTCTGTCTTTACATGTATAAATATGTAATCCAAAAATAAAAAACAGAAGGCATCATGAAAGACACAAATTAATAAAAAAGATTGAAAATTGCATATGAAACCAAATGTACTCTGACTTTAAAAACTCTATAGTGTATTCAGAATTGCATACCTTCAGATTAATTAAAAATATTGTTAATAGCATTAATTTCATATGGCAGATTTTAGTTTCTATAATCTTGTGTTTTTCCTGAATTGTAGCAGGTCTCACTACTCTTCATATATGTGATGCCTAGAGAAAATTATAATGTACCAGGTGATTTTGTTGCCATTAACTGAAATCTCCTAGGCAATCATTTCTTGTAAATGGCAGATGTGAAGGGTGACAAGAAGATTATTTGCTCCTTAGTTATAAATATTCACTGACCCTCTGTGTCTGCTTCCAAAGGGAAATAAAGCTTTATACAATTTTTATCTCATTGCAGTAAACTGTGTGATTTCACTGCATGCACCACACATTTTTTAAGGTTAACTGTCGGGAATTTTTCAGGCAGCTGTGAGTCAATAGTGGACAGAGGCATCTGTAAGCCAAACAACTCAGTGTGCTGTTTTCTTAGGCTTTCCCATGTAAATCCTGAATGCAAATGAAAGGCTCTGCACTGGTTCTGGGGAGAGTCTGAGGGGTCCCAGGGGAGAAGCCCCAAAGTCCTGTGTGCTGGCTGTCAGAAAACACATTGCAGTAGATCCATCATCAGTCCAGCCCATCCCTGGGGAGTGGTCTAGCCATGAGATGAAATGGAGGGTTAAAAGGTTTTATTGCAGAAAGTGACAAGAGACATATGAGATCAGTTGTAGAGAGGGAGGTAGAAAAGAGTGCTCAGGGTGCACATGCAGGTACAGGCAGAGTTCAGGTAGGTTTGGGTTCTCTCAGTCTCAGATGGGCTGACTTTCTCCTCTACACTAATGCAGTGACTTTCCTCTATATTTTTTGTCTTTGTACTTCAGACCCTTGGGTTATTTCAGTACAGACTCGAGTATTCAGTATGTGGGGTGCATTTTTACTGAAGTGTTTCAAGGCAGAATACACAACGTTAGTTTAACATGTTTATTTTTGATTGATTGGAACCAAAATGTAGAGCTCTTGAGTAGAAATGCCTGGTATTTGGTTGATTGCTTCTCACATTTCCATTAGAGACTGTTCAAAATTATTCACATAACTCATTTGTTTACTCTAGTTCTTGTCACAGGTAGACAAACAGATCTCTGCTGCTTGCATTAAAATGCCATTGCACCCAGGTTATGTGTGGTGTCTGACAGCCTCTCCAATGACCTCCTGAGGCTGAGAAAGTGCCATATTGCTACACTTCATAAGAGACAGAGCAAAAGGTTTTCATCCCTTTAGGGCTAGCCCAGCAGAAACTTGAGTCACAGGTAAAACAGATTTCCAAAGAGTTGACAGGTAAAGCAGAGACACAGGTCTATAGGCCTATGTTTTAGTGCACCTGCCCAGCTGGGAAAGCACACAGGTCTCAGAAAGGCCTGATTCTTAGAGTTTGGGCCCTTTTAACTGGGATGGTGAAATAAACAAAAAGATTTTTGTGGGAGAAGAAATCTCTTTTATTGCACCAACAATTATGGATAAGTGTTTGAATATATAGAAATTATCATTCTTTGGGCTCGAAACAGAGAAACCAGCGTTAAATTTTGTTCATTTAAAGGCCAGTCTTCTATGCCACAATGGCAGCTCTACAGTGGTGAGCCACACTCCATCCCAGGCAGCAGCAGCAGCAGCAGCAGCAGCAGCAGCAGGCATTCCTGAACCTACTTCTGACTAATAGCACTGGTGGAGGCAGGTCAGACTAAAAGGTCATAATGATCCATAAGCCCTTTCACATTTAAGATGTTTTTGTGTTTGGGGTAAAAAAGGCCCATAATGAGTTTTGTTATAGCTCTGAACAAAACAATGATTTAAACAGTGCACCTTCAGATCAAATGAGCTTAGACATATATTTTGATATGAAACAAAGTGAATTTTTCTCCAGGTTTTTATAAGCATGCTAAGTAAACCACCACTTTGGATCAATCAAATCACACTATTATATTCTTAATTACATCTAAGTTAAGCATTGAAATACAACTTTTTTTTTTTACCTGAAAATTCAATCTTGTTATTCATTTGGAGAATGATCTTTTAATAAAAAACAAAACACGTTTCAACAGGAAAAATTGCTTCAGTAGAAGCACTCCTGCTACAGGACAGATAGGCATGGTTGAGACCAGAAAATTGTCTATGTTAAATCATCAAGTAAAGAGACAGGTTCTTGGGACTAGCTTAGAAAAGTCACTTTTTGTAAAAATAAAGGGAATCAAAGCTGTTATAAGAGTGGTTTTGCATGTGTTTGTTAATCTTACAGTAACAGTGTTAACATTAAATAAACATCAAAGCTCTGCTATCTGACTTCAAACTTTGACAGGTCTTGACTTATGTGTAAGGATAGAATCTCTGGCACAAGACAGCATATTTTAATAATTTATCTCATTCCCAATTTCATACTTCTCCTTGTAATTTTTATCTATTTTTACTGGACTGTTTCTGTTAATTATCTTTCCATAATGCTTCCCTTGTTTTGAAGTATTCTGGTTTAAATATTCTTTTTTTGATAAACACCAAGGGATATGCTTCAAACATATTGGTACCCAGGGAATATCCCACACAGTCCATCCTTCCAGATGTTTCCCTCTCCAGGATGAACTTCAAACTCTGCCCTGAAGGCAGAGATCCTCCTCTCAGACCCTGAGACATTTTCTCACCTTGAAAGAACTTTCCAGAATCTCTCTGGCCTCACTTTTGCCCTGGTTCCAATGTCTATGTGTTACTTCTGCTCAAAAGTGTCTTAAAGTTTAAGATGGGAAATTCTTAATGGAAAATCAAAAAGAAAGATATGCTCAGAACTAAGCCTGTGTTATGAAAGGCCTCACTTTCTTCAAATCAACATTTGTTTTGAAATAGATTTATTCAAAGAAAAAACACTTGAATGTTACTAATTATGTATTGAAAAGGAAGAGAATGCATTTATTCAAATAGTATGGTGAATTAAATTTCTTGTTAAAGAGATCTTATGAAAACATCTATATCTCTAAGTGTGTTCAAATTTGAGTTAATTATACAACTCCATACCTTCTTGAGGAAGGACAAAAAGTGTCTTGAAAAATTTGCAAGTGCTAGCAACAGTGATACTAATTCTCAATGACAAAATTGCTAACTCATGTAATTGTTTTATAATCTATGATTTTGCAGTTTAGTCTTTAATAATAGAAGATTGAATATATTGATGTCACATACTCAGCATAACACATTAAAACCAAACATCAATTTGGGAAAAGTTTTCATTTCTGTTAAATTCAGGAGGCTTTGAACTGAGCAGTAACTGCTGTCTAAGCTCCAGTGACTCTGGGCACAGCACAACAGCCAGAGGCAAAGCCTGCTCAAGGCATTTTAAGGGGCATGGCAGGCAAAACTGAATGCTACTGTCTCAAGGATATAGATAAAATTACCAGACCTTGGGAGACAAATTTCCTGGATTTGTGCTCACAAAGGGATGAATAGTTTCTTTCACAGCAGCAGCTGCTTTTTCTGCTAAGTCTCCTGCCTTGCCTCAGCAATGGCCATGTCACTGCAGAAGTACCTGACCATCAGGAGTGGTAACAACAGAAAGCATTCTCCAGAGATCTGGCACAGGCAAAGCCACAGGGGGCAGTTCCTGATGGGCTTTATCTTCCATTTTCACCTAACTGTAAAGCTTGAGATTTTGTAAGGTGTTGAATGAGGTAAAAGAAAGACAAACCAGAAAGAAATGCAGATGGTGGCAGCTATTCTGTTTATGGAACGTAGAAGACAGGATTGCTTGAAAAGTCAGTAAGAGTTTTGGTAGTGATCTCAAATGGAGACAAAATTTACCTGTGAGGTTGCACACATGCAAAGACATGCTTCAGTCTGTGTTTGGGTAGAGCAGTGAGCAAGAATACAGGTGAAGAAGTCTTCATTTTTACTGGCTTATATCGTTTTTGAAAACTGATGTAGGGAGGAGTTAAAGGAGTCTGTTCTTTGATCCACAACAGTTAACAGAGAGAATAAAGACTAAAATGAAAGAATTGTGTGAGACCCTCTCCTTTATGGTTGGGTCTCATTTGCTCCTTATTGTAATATTACTCATCTATTTTGTATTATATTTCTTTGTATGTGGACATATTGAAGTGATCCTTATTAATCTGACTTGAACAGGGTATTTTCACACTCACATTCTGTTAATTTTCCTTAGTTCTTCATCGCTGAACACATTTTCTCTAGAGACATGTATTTATACTTGTCTACATTAAACAATTTTTATTCATTTGCTCTTTTTACAATGTTTAAATATTAGTCACTAGGTACATTTTTTTGGAAAATAATTCACCGAGTATATTTGTGTCACACTGCACAATTCTCCAGTTTCACTCTTCACTTCTTTCCATACTTCAGAGTTAATAGAAGTTATATTTATACTTTACCCCGTGCACCTCACCTTTTCCACAATGGGATATAATGCAGTTTTACAAATCCACAAAAACCAACTCAGACAGCACTCAAGGCTGCAATCCATCTCAATCCTTTACAATTTTTTCTTCATCACTTCATTCAGATTTGTAAAGGGAACACCATCTCTTTGCACCAGACTATCGAAGGATAAAATCATCCACTGACAGAGGCTTAGAATAAACATTTCAAGACTGAAGTCCATTCATCTATAAACAGAGATGACATGGTTGACATTTGCTGAAAAAATAAGCAGAGATTATCTTTTCATAATGGCAGGAGGCTGAAAAAGAGTTGAAACACAGGGCTGAGTTCTTTTCTTCACTGAGAGTTTGCTTCCTCCTGGTAAGGTGTGGTAATCATGATCTTTATGTTTAAATGCAGCTAATGAAAAGTCATTGTAATTTAGACTGCATGCAAATAAAGCTAAAGAAGTTAAGCAATTAGATATACCTTCATGAAGAAACAAGAGTATTCCACTACCTTCATCTGGAAGGACAGAAATTTTAAAGATAATCTTTGTCTATAACAGTATTAAATTTATTGACTTTACAAGTTCAGAGTTGGCAGCACATGCAAATAACTTCATAGACCTTGTGCTTTTTTTGGGAATCAAACCCACCATATATCTAAGGTGTAAGTTGCATTCAGTAATATAAATCCTTTATTTTTCCTTTTTTCAATTATTGGCATGTCTCTATGGGTCTTTTTTAAATAAATAAATAACTATATTTCAGGGAAATATTGTAATAGAAAAAGTATATTTTGGTAATCAAATGTGGAGTTAAAAATAAAAAAAAGGGGGGTGCCTAAAAGCTTGAAAATTTCCAAGTGAAGCTGGAACAAAAACTAGCCTGAAGAGGCAGGGAAAGATGAAGACCAAAAGAGACCATGTACAAATGACCCTTTAAATGTGGAATAGCCACTCTATTTGCAGTGGATTAGAAGAAACAATTCTAATACTGCTTTTGTAAGGAAATGTAAGTGCTCATAATGCACAAGAGTTCTGCGATCCACACCAGTTTAGGGCTACCAGTTTTATCAGCACTTTCAAGGGCATGGGTAATACAGATGAACAACATCTAAAATAAAAATGTAACACACTCCAGTACAGTGTTCCTTTTCTATTAGAGATCTCTACTTCTTTAGTTGGAAAAACCCTTGTTCTTCTGGAAATAAAAAACTAACTTGAGAGTTAACTAGTGGATTTATTTTCCACAACAAAATCCCAAATATAAATCTCTTATTATTCCCTGAATATGGCTGTTTTCCAAAGAATTTTCCAAGCATGTGTTTCACTTTGCTCCTGTGACATCCACTGTCTGGCTACAGATGCAGATGATCAGTGCTGATTCCCGCCTCTCCAAACTCCCTCAGCAACAGAATTCCCCTGGGAGCTTGCTCAAAGAAAAGCCTGGATCCTCCTCCTCACCTCCATGTGTTTTAACCACAAGACTGAACTTAAAGCAGGCAATGCACATCCAGCACAGGAAGCATTGGCTTCCTCCTACAAGGCTTGACAACAGCAGAGCTTCCTCAAAAAAAGAAAAAAAAATCCTGTGGAACAACATCCAGCTGTTCTGTACTCAAAATGCAATAAGTAATAAATAAATACATGCTAAAAGTGAGCAAACTGAACTCAGAGAAGTGGAGGAGTCAACACAATATTTTCTAGAAGAAATAATAACATTCTGTAGTTCTCTTTATTATGCTTCATTATTCTACCTATCTTTTCTGGTTTTGTCACTGACCAAAAAAGTAAATGTAATGCTAAGATTCATGCTATAATTAGTCTGCTTCCTTCTACTCCAATTTGTCAGCAGTAACCCTCATGTGTGACAGGCAGATGGAAATTTTTTTTAGGATTATATTCGTCCCTAATTCTTCAAGCAGACAATTTTCTATCTTCTCACTGTTCCTCATTCATTGTGTCCAGTTCCTTCTTTCCTCATTCCAGAGCCAAAGAAAATTTAGTTTTCTAACAGGAGTAAACACATTGAGTTCACTCATGTCAATCTCTCCAAACTGTTTGTATTTGCTTTGCAAAAAACTGGAGCATAGAAACCAAACCTGTGTAAACCCACGTCTGCCAGCAGACAGCAGCTGTCAGCAAACCAAAGCCAATCACTTTCCATTGAGTCTGAAGGAACTCCAGCTTTTTTTCCTCCTTGTTCCCTCTTCTTCCTGCCAAGGATTACACAAAACAAAATCTTCTTCTCCAAAAAGCAAACAATCAGATTGGCTTTTCAGAAGGGACTGGCGCTTTATCATCATCTTCTTTGCTCATATGAAAACAGATTTTCTGCTTTTTCTGAGACTGGCCCATACACTGCAACTGTGTCACATGAAAAGCCACCAGTGTGGTCTGCACTGGGTTATCTCACTGCTCAGCTGGTGTGAGTGCTTACAAGCTTGGATGAACCAGTGCTGCAAACCTGGCTAAATGCCAATGTAGAAGCTCTGAAGCCATGCTGAGGATGCTGAGCCCAAGCAAATAGACCCAGGTGAGATGAAGAGAAGATTCCTGCTGGCTCCACATGGATGCAGGTCTGGGGTTTCACGGCTTGAGCTAAGAGACACAGGTGGGATCACACAGGCTGCTCCTATCCTGTGTTACGGTCCAGTTTTAAAAGTTATTAGAAATACCTCTGCCTGAATTAAGGTGCAAATGATATCATTTGCCAGTGTCAATAGTATGGATTTTATTTAATACTGAATATGAGAGACAGAGATAAAAAGGAAGAGGAAAGAAATAGAAAATTTGTGGGGGGACACAAAGATAGTGACAGAGACCGATTAAAGTAAATTTCACCATGTCATGGATCCCAACAATGTCCCAGTGATCCTCTCTATCTGTTCTTCTTGGTGGTGAGGGTCCCCCAAAAAAACATAGAATCCAATGGGCTAGTATATGTTCAGGCCAGGTGGGAATGCCCAGATACCTCTCCTGGAGGTGAGGGGGGGGGGCAAGTTTGACACAGGCTCTTGCAGCAGACTCTGGATCCATTGCATCCCTTTGCATCTCAAGCAGTCCTCTGGTGCCAGGTCTCAGGAATGAGTGTGGGGAGCACTTCAGGAGTCTTTGATGGATTGTGACACCTCCTCAGCTGCCTCCCATGTGAATGCCCCATGGATGTAGCCTTCCTGGGGTTGGGGGTTCCACAGCTGAGACAGTTTGTGTAAGGAAGGGTGGATGTTCACCACCTCTGATCAGAGGTTATGCCATGCCCAGACTCTCCTCCTTCCCTTTTCATTGTGGAGGAGGTCAGTCTGTGCAAACCTGGCCTCTATGGGCTGTGTCCATAAAAGATAAATAGGTTTTTGAAGTGAGAGCTGCCTCAAAAAAAAAAGAAAAAAAAAGTGCAAGCATATATCACTGTTCCAATTAAAAAGAGATGTGAAGTAGTACTAGAGTTTAAACTATCTGGTGAGCAGGGCTTGATTAAATAAAATTTTAGTTAGGAGCCTGCACGTGCATGAAGCACCACAGAATAAAACACAAAGGAGCAGAAATGTAGCACATGGCTGATCAAAAACTGGAGCAGTCACTTACTAAGGAAACAAAAAGAGCATTGGAATGAAAGGGACTTACAGTTAAAGCAAAGAAGCTCTATGCTATTGCTTGATTCCTGTTGCATTCAGAAAATCAGGACTGTTTGTTCGCTCTTGGTGAGTAGATATGATTCCTCCCAAGCCGCTGAGACATAATCAACTTCTCTTTTCAGCTGAAAGCAGTGCAAGGAGCCCTGGAGCTTGGTGAGCTGCTCAGGTCAAAAAACCTGAATCTATAAAAGGCATAAATTGTCCTGATAGAGTTAATGTTGAAGTGGCAATAGAGCCATTATGAGAGCTGCTTTCTCACTTGCTCTTGGCACAAGGTGCCAATTTCTATCTATGACTTAGGCCTTTTGCAGCCTTAATTTTTGCTCAAACCTTCAATGCCACAGGTGTATTTGGAATCAGTTAGGATTAAACCTCCATTATGAGAGAAGACATGTATATTCTGACCTTTCTTGATAATTTATACTTAAGGCTTATGATGGCACACAGGTATTAGAGGCTGAAATTAACTTCTATGAGTTTGCCACTTTGTCATCTGTGGAGCATTTTGCTCCCATGATGGAGGCCATCCTCATCATACAATTACACTGCTGTCATCTTAGAGGTCCTTCCTTCTGTTGTCAGACCTTGTGGACAACCAGACTGTATGTGAAGCTTTCCGTGTCTGCAGCCTCATGAGAGCAAATGTCTGTAGAAAGTCTAATGCAGTTCTTTCTTGGTGAGATGCTTCTGCCCTAGCATTTATTTAACACAGGGTAAGGCAGAAAAGAGAGATGGGACTNTGAAAAGCCACCAGTGTGGTCTGCACTGGGTTATCTCACTGCTCAGCTGGTGTGAGTGCTTACAAGCTTGGATGAACCAGTGCTGCAAACCTGGCTAAATGCCAATGTAGAAGCTCTGAAGCCATGCTGAGGATGCTGAGCCCAAGCAAATAGACCCAGGTGAGATGAAGAGAAGATTCCTGCTGGCTCCACATGGATGCAGGTCTGGGGTTTCACGGCTTGAGCTAAGAGACACAGGTGGGATCACACAGGCTGCTCCTATCCTGTGTTACGGTCCAGTTTTAAAAGTTATTAGAAATACCTCTGCCTGAATTAAGGTGCAAATGATATCATTTGCCAGTGTCAATAGTATGGATTTTATTTAATACTGAATATGAGAGACAGAGATAAAAAGGAAGAGGAAAGAAATAGAAAATTTGTGGGGGGACACAAAGATAGTGACAGAGACCGATTAAAGTAAATTTCACCATGTCATGGATCCCAACAATGTCCCAGTGATCCTCTCTATCTGTTCTTCTTGGTGGTGAGGGTCCCCCAAAAAAACATAGAATCCAATGGGCTAGTATATGTTCAGGCCAGGTGGGAATGCCCAGATACCTCTCCTGGAGGTGAGGGGGGGGGGCAAGTTTGACACAGGCTCTTGCAGCAGACTCTGGATCCATTGCATCCCTTTGCATCTCAAGCAGTCCTCTGGTGCCAGGTCTCAGGAATGAGTGTGGGGAGCACTTCAGGAGTCTTTGATGGATTGTGACACCTCCTCAGCTGCCTCCCATGTGAATGCCCCATGGATGTAGCCTTCGTGGGGTTGGGGGTTCCACAGCTGAGACAGTTTGTGTAAGGAAGGGTGGATGTTCACCACCTCTGATCAGAGGTTATGCCATGCCCAGACTCTCCTCCTTCCCTTTTCATTGTGGAGGAGGTCAGTCTGTGCAAACCTGGCCTCTATGGGCTGTGTCCATAAAAGATAAATAGGTTTTTGAAGTGAGAGCTGCCTCAAAAAAAAAAGAAAAAAAAAGTGCAAGCATATATCACTGTTCCAATTAAAAAGAGATGTGAAGTAGTACTAGAGTTTAAACTATCTGGTGAGCAGGGCTTGATTAAATAAAATTTTAGTTAGGAGCCTGCACGTGCATGAAGCACCACAGAATAAAACACAAAGGAGCAGAAATGTAGCACATGGCTGATCAAAAACTGGAGCAGTCACTTACTAAGGAAACAAAAAGAGCATTGGAATGAAAGGGACTTACAGTTAAAGCAAAGAAGCTCTATGCTATTGCTTGATTCCTGTTGCATTCAGAAAATCAGGACTGTTTGTTCGCTCTTGGTGAGTAGATATGATTCCTCCCAAGCCGCTGAGACATAATCAACTTCTCTTTTCAGCTGAAAGCAGTGCAAGGAGCCCTGGAGCTTGGTGAGCTGCTCAGGTCAAAAAACCTGAATCTATAAAAGGCATAAATTGTCCTGATAGAGTTAATGTTGAAGTGGCAATAGAGCCATTATGAGAGCTGCTTTCTCACTTGCTCTTGGCACAAGGTGCCAATTTCTATCTATGACTTAGGCCTTTTGCAGCCTTAATTTTTGCTCAAACCTTCAATGCCACAGGTGTATTTGGAATCAGTTAGGATTAAACCTCCATTATGAGAGAAGACATGTATATTCTGACCTTTCTTGATAATTTATACTTAAGGCTTATGATGGCACACAGGTATTAGAGGCTGAAATTAACTTCTATGAGTTTGCCACTTTGTCATCTGTGGAGCATTTTGCTCCCATGATGGAGGCCATCCTCATCATACAATTACACTGCTGTCATCTTAGAGGTCCTTCCTTCTGTTGTCAGACCTTGTGGACAACCAGACTGTATGTGAAGCTTTCCGTGTCTGCAGCCTCATGAGAGCAAATGTCTGTAGAAAGTCTAATGCAGTTCTTTCTTGGTGAGATGCTTCTGCCCTAGCATTTATTTAACACAGGGTAAGGCAGAAAAGAGAGATGGGACTGCAGGACCAGTTCTTTCCTGGGAATGTTTTTAAAGCTGCATTTTTCTGCATGTGTGTCCCTGATAAGTAGGAATGCAAGATAAAGGGTGCATGAGGAATTAGCAGTTTCTGACTCAAGCATATTTTACATCAAATATTCAAGCACAGAAACATTGCTTGTTATGAGAAATATTACTTTGTTTTTTTGTATTTGGAGTATATTTCTATATGTCTATATTTATTTTTTGTGGCTGAGGAATGGATGCACTCAAAGCACTTATATTGGAATTAACATTCTTTTCTGAAATTGATGACTTTTTTTATATCTAGTAATGAATTAATTACATAACAACATAACAATAATAGTACCTTAGTTTAATGCTGATTCAAGAAAAACATGGTGGGAAGCTTAAGTTTCTTATTCCACCTCACTGCCTCATCAGAATAGAATTGTACCATCATTTTTATTCTGTTCATAAGGCTTGTACAAAACATCCCTGAAATGTTTTCTAGTCAACTGTTTAGGGGTAAGTGACTGCAAAACAAGTTTTGATCATGCTTTAGAAGACAACATCTGAAAAAAAAGCAGAATGGTTAAAAGTGTTTGACTCTTAGAACTAGAAATCCAATTGTTAATGATGAATTGAGCCTAAACATCAAGAAACAATAATGAGAGTGTTTTACACAAAATTATACTGTGGCTTTCCTTCAGTACAGTATTACATAATTCCTTTAAGGTTTTCTGAGAATAAAAACTTGTACATATGGTCTAGTGGTGGCCTTAAAACTTTCCTGGGAAATGGTGTTCTTTATACATTAACTCATTCACAGATGAAAAAGGCAGACCCTAACATTATTGTGTTCAAAGCATAATGCTCTATGTGATTTTTTTTTTAACTCTCAACACAATCAGTTCTCTAACAACTGCAGTCTAATAAAGAGGGGAAAGGTACTTATCCTTCCTGGTCAAAATAGTCTCTTTAGATGAGCTTGCTTCCCTGCTGCTGCTTTGACTGTCGTGCTCTTGAAGGACTTGGTGCTGTGTCCCAGTTGCTCCTCAGCGACCATTTCAGTGAACATGATAGCTACACAATTGCCTCTGATCTAAATTCAATTTCTTTCTCTAATCTCTTATTTCTCTTTAAAAATATCTGTTCAAATAAAAAATATGCTGGGAGGTAGAAGACAAATATAATTCCCCTTTATTTCTTACATGACCCTTCTGCCTCCAAAATAAAATAGAATTAAAGAAATTTTCTTCCTTTCCTTTCCTTTCC
>VZRX01013350.1:15188-59756 GCA_013398075.1 Notiomystis cincta | reverse complement strand
TTTCTCTAAAACCGTTGACATGTACAAATGCCAGAGCACCTCTTTGCTGCAGCTCCATCCCAGTATGCAATATTTAGGCTGGTAGGACACATCCAAGGGGTAATCCAGACCCTGCTGTTGACAGCCAAGCCCCTGGCTGGTATCTCAATTCCCCCTGTGAGAGCCCCCCAAGTTTACATTTCCTAGGCAAGTGAAGAAGCAGTTGCCATCAATTCCCCAATTCTGACTTGCCTGACCACCAGCAAGCCAGTCTCATTCAGGAAGGTGTCACAGGCTTTTAAATTCAGTGCTCCAGCTGCTTGCTTTGATTCCTTCTGACTTGGCTCTTCTGTGGCACTGCGAGGCAGATTGCAGACACTGACAACCCCAGATGAAGAAAAATAAAGAGGAATTCAGGTGTGAAGCTTTGTCCATCTCCTATCCCCACACAGACCACAGAGTCTTTACCTAATTCAGGTCATCAGGTGCTTTCATTACTCCTCAAAGGGTCACGCTGCTGTTCTCACCCAAACACCACACCTGCTCTGCCTGAAAGATCCAAAAGCCTTAGCAAGAACTGGAGTGAAAGTCTGAACCACCATCAACTTCACCCTGCCACCTATAGAGACAGGGCACAGGAATGGTGGTTTATCCTTGTGCTGCAGCTCCTGGAAAACTACAAAGTAATGGATCACTAACTTCTGCTGAGATCTCAGATCTTCAACATAAACTTCAGACCTAATTTTCAACCAAAACACTACTTTTTAAGGAAAGAATCGCTGTTCCTTTTTTTCCTCCATGAGGTATGAAACACTGCATTCAAATAAATCAAATGCTCTGATAATGCATCATTAATTTACTTTTTTTTTCAGACAGGCTTGTTTGCACCAAAAAAGAGCACAGATTTCCACCCATGAGCATTTCTGCAGACTCCAAAGCTTCCTGGCAGTTAATCACAGAATAATGGAATGGGTTAGGTTGGAAGAGACCTTAAAAACCATCTTACTCCACACCTTCCACTATCCCAGGGTGCTCCAAGCCCTGTCCAGCCTGGCCTTGGACAATCCCAGGGATCCAGGGGCAGCCACAGCTGCTCTGGGCACCCTGTGCCAGGGCCTCCCACCCTCACAGGGGAGGATTTCCTTCCAATATCTATTCTAAACCCACTGTTTCCAGTCTGAAGTCATTACCCTTGTGCTGTCACTACCAGCCCTTGTCCCCAGTCCCTCCCCAGCTCTCCTGGAGCCCCTTCAGGAAGGGGCTCTGAGGCCTCCATGGAGGCTTTTCGTGTTCAGGCTGAACAAACTCAGCCTCTTGCCCTGTCTTTATAAGAGGTGTTCCAGCCCTGTAATCAGCTTGGTGGCCTCCTCTGGGCTCTGTCCAGCAGGTACTGGACCCCAGTGCCCCTGCCCTGGCTGTGCCAGAGGTGCCTGTGCCCTTTGCTGTGCAGAGGCTCAGCAGTTCACAGCCTCTCTGGGTGCCACCCCGAGCCCAGCCCGCCCTGGGGGGACCCCAGCAGCTCCTCTGGCCCCCTACACACGAAGCCCTGGCGTGGAGAGCCCAGCCCTGCTCAGGCTGGGCACGGGGAGGATGCCAGGAGCCCCCTGCCATCCCCAGCTGTACCTCCCAGGGACACGCTGCTGTCACCGCCACGGTCACGAGAGAGCAAACCCAGCACTCTGATGGCAAAGCCCCCACCAAAACATGAGGTTTAAAATTCTCTGAAAGGCAAACAGTGGTGGAAACACTTCCAGAATGTGGAGATGGACACATCAACAATTCAAACACATCCTGATGTGACAGCATTAAAATAAAGGATAACATTCATCAATTAGCAGGTCAGGCAGTTCCCTTTCCAATTCTACCTTGGAAAAGAAAGCTAAATAGAAGAATAATCATATTACTTCTCCAGAAAAAGCAGCATTTCTGGCAAAGACAATATTTTATTGGTCAGTATTTACCATCACTTTAGATTTTGTGAAAAAGTCTTTAAGTGTTACTTTATAGACCTTTTAATAGAATTTTCTGGCATTAAGGATAATGCTGCATTACTTTTACTAAGTGCTCTTCACTTAGCTGTGAGAAACTTAAATACTGAGAGACTTCCAATTTGGGATCTCTCATCACACACAGGAAGAGTTGGCCAGGCAAGTACATCAAAGCAGAGGCAGGACACAGACATGGGGAGACAAGAGTTTGAAGACCTCATTTGACAACTGCCCAGTGTATCAGGAAAATGTACTTTAGCTCCAGCAGTGGCCTCTGAAAATGGATTTTCTGAAGAACAATTTCAATAGTACTTTTAAAACTCTGAGTTGAATTAATACTGCTTGGAAAGGTTTCCTCTTCCTCTGGCACAGCTGTATTGTCTCTCCTTTCTGCGCCTGCTGTACCAAACTGGCCACGAGCTGCATGACCTCCCCTCCTTTGTCACCAGCAGCTCTGGGTTTCATCTCTCAGGCTCTTTCATGTTTTCTTCTGGTGGAGCTGCACAGAGTTCAAATCAAGATGTAAGAACAGAAAGCAATGTTTGTGCTTTCCCCACTCATTTTCCCTTTTAACTGATAATTCTAGGTGAGAAAAAAAAAAGACTGCTTAAATTTAATTAATGGAGCTGAAAATTTCAGTTAAGAAATCAACTAGAGAATCACAAAAATTAGATTGAAATAAGTGTGCAGCCCATGACCTTGCCACTGCTGTAAATGAGCAAATGTTCTCACTGTAAAGATGCCTGAGTGAAAGCAAAGGTTTAATTGCATTTTTTTTTCAGTGGACATATTAAAACCAAGCATGGGGAGAGCAGGGAGTTAATTTGATAAATCTTCTGGGGCTGCAGAAAGGACAGCTGGTACTTAAAAAGCCAAATAGCGACAGTGTGAGCTTCCCCCCTCTCTCCCTTCCATCTTGCTCTTATCAAAGCATCCCAGAGCTCTTCCAAGCTTTGTCACCCTTTCCACTAATGCTGCTGATCCATCCAAGTGTTCATGAGGGCTGTTCCCAGACCCCAAACCTAACATGCTGCTTTTTCTTGTGTAGATCATTTCCCTCCTTCCTCTAAGAGCAAAACCCTTGATCTCCTAAGAAATTACAAAAATCTGGTGGGGAGGGGGTTGAACCAAGCCAAAATAAACCCCAAACCAGCAATTTTTTTCAGGACTGTGTAAGAAAATGTCCCCTGGTTCCAATTACTGTCAGGCAGCAGAGTTGATGAGATGCTGGGACTTGAACCTGGCGTGGCATTGCCCCTGCAAGTCCCCAGCTTTAATCCAGTTCCACAAGCAGAAATGGCACTTAATCCCTCGGTAAATTGCTTTAAAAAGGATTGCTAAGGATGAAGAGCTCTCCAGCAGTCCAAGTAAGATATCAGGCAGTTGCCAACTTCATGAAAGAGAACCCAGAAGTGCCAAACTCAATTTCATCCCGTTCTGCCAGCGTTACACGATCTCCTGGTGGTTTTATCCCTCCCATGATGCTGGCAAGCAGTGGAACAGCAATAACCCTTCCCACAAACACGATTTAAATGGCAGAGCTCGTGTAGGTGCAAAAACTTGAACACAGTGGAAAGCTTTTCTTGTGCACATGCCCACAAAAACTTCACATGAACCCTACTGAGGAGCAGCTTAAACAGACAGCTGCCCCTCTGAACAGTTACCCCACAAAGCCCTCTGTGCTGGGCATTCAAAGACTGACAATGGAAACTTTTGGGGCTCCAGGGCTGTGTAACAGAAATATGAATGCCCTGAAGATGCCTCATCCTGCTGTCTCCAAACATAAATAGGATATTAAGAAGAAATTGTTCCCTGTGAGGGTGGGGAGGCCCTGGCACAGGGTGCCCAGAGAAGCTGTGGCTGCCCCTGGATCTCTGGAAGTGTCCAAGGCCAGGCTGGACAGGTGTCCCTGCCCTGAGAATAGATGAATTTTAAGGTCCCTACCAGCACAGACCATTTTACGATTCTGTGATATTTGTTAATCACATGGCATTTGTTAACTTACAATTCCAAGGCTCTTTTCTCCACATCCCATCCTGCATTCAGCATCTGCTACATTCCTGGGCTTGGGAGTGTTTGGGTTGGGTTTTTTGTTGTTTCTTTCGTTTGTTGCTTTTGTGCTGTTTTTTTTTTTTTTTTTCTTTATAAGCAGATCTCAAATAACTGAAGATTCTTGAATTTAAAAGACCAAAAGCCTGATAAAGATTCCAGCCAGCAGCTGCTGTTCACAAGCAGCACTCTGGGAACAGACCACCACGGGGTACTGGGAGGGAAGGAAGCAGCAGGGCAGCAAAATTCATTTGCTTTGCTGCAGTTTGCACAGGAGCTTCCTGCATGCCACCACCTCCTGCAGCTCTGAGCATCACCTGGAAAAGAAAACTAGGTGGGAAAAAACCCACAGCCATCCTTCCAGCCACC
Organism: Notiomystis cincta; assembly: GCA_013398075.1. Lineage (NCBI taxonomy): Eukaryota > Metazoa > Chordata > Aves > Passeriformes > Notiomystidae > Notiomystis > Notiomystis cincta. The sequence continues at coordinate 55,371 of VZRX01013350.1, read as the reverse complement.
ATGGGCACAGAAAAGCTGTGGCCATCAGGAGCACAGATCATCCTCTCTGTTACCTGAGCTGCACCCAGGAGAGCCAGGATTTCCTCTGCATTCACACAGGAGAGGAACCCAGGCAGCTCTTGCTCCTCAAAGAACATCCTCAAGCTCGGTGCATTCAGGCAATAATCTTGTAACTCAGGAATTCCTCAGAGAGTGTTTGATTGTTCTAGAGGAGCACAAGTGACTTTAAACTATCTTTCAAATTAAACAGCACCAGTTCCCCTCAGAGGGTGAGTTAGATATGAGTCTGCTTCACACCACAGAAAGAGACTGGAGGAGAATGAAATTCCACAAGTAGTGTGGAAATTGAAAATTCTCCATTTTTCTAATGATTCCCACAAATCCAAGTGCTGCCACGTTGAAATGCAAAGTTATGTTCCATCTCTAAAACCCATGGAATCATTTAGGTTGGAAAAGAGCTCCAGGATGATTGACTCCAACCATCCCCCAGCACTGCCACAGCCACCACTACCCCCTGTCCCCAAGTGCTGCATCTCCATACCCCTTAAATCCCCCCAGGGATGGGGACTCCACCACTGCTCTGGGCAGCTGTGCCAGGGCTTGACAACCTTTTCCACAAGGGAACTGTTCCTAAACCTCCCCAGCACAACTGGAGATCACATTACTGCAGATGAAGAAGCAATAGGGCAAGAGAAAAACAAGCAGCAAACAATAAATAACTGCTGAATGCTCTGAGTTTTGCACACTTTGAATTTTCTTTGGCAATTTTGCACTCATAGCTGTGACCCTGCAAATGGAAGTGCAGATAAAACCCTAATTCTTAACGATTTTTCCAAAGCCTCTAAGCCAGTAAAGCTTTGCTAAACTCAGGAGTCATAAAATCTATTGTTTCTCTGCCCTGAAACACTTAGAGAATTTGTCAATATTCAGAAAAATCACCCTCCAAGCCTCCTGCAGCTTCGAGCTGGTGGGAAAGCAAAGGAGGGAATTAGGATCAGCTGGTTCATGTACTGAATCCAAGTGGCAATAAAAATACAATACTCAGGTTCTCAAAATCTAAAGAGTGAGAACTCTGAAGTTTGTCTTCAATCACAAGGCAAACCAGATGTATTTGCAGGATGAACTCCTGGAAGGAAAGAGCTTCCAGGATGCTGGTGACACTTGGGATTTCTGTCCCTTCTTCTCCCACTCATAAAGCCTTAGTATTAGAGAAATGTTTACTAGAAGCACAAAGTACTTCTATAATAGCTTAAAAAAAAGTCCTAAATTGTGACTTTGGATCTCTTTATTTTCTCCTCACGTTTATCTACAGGGAGGGTGATACACAGAAGAAGAAACAACTGCAGCTAGCAAAGAAAATTTCTTCTCTTTCATGGGAATGTTTGTGCTCAAACATCCTCCAGGGGAGGGGAGGTCTCGTGATGAGTGTTCTCTTCCTGTTCACCAGTGCAGCCAGCAGGGATCAGTGTCCTCAGCTGTTTTCCTGACCTGTTTTGCAAAGAGCAGCTCAAGCCAAGCCCTGAGCTCTGAGGACCTGAGCAGACCCTGGGGCACAGGCAGCAGGAAGGAGAACATTGCCCCCAGTGCTGCAGAAAACCTCACCGAGCCAGGTAACCTTGATTTCCAGCTGACAGAGGAGCAGAGTGAAAGCACTGCCCTCATCAGCTCATCCAAATGAGGCAGAAATTAGCACTCTGCACGTGGAGTTTTTACACAAAGCCAATCTCCTGGACGTGCCAGCAGTGGGCTCAGCAGTTCCCTCCACTCTGTGCTGACTCCACACCCTCCAGCCCAGCCCAAACCTCTCAGCTGCCCAAACACCTCCTCCAGAACAGCTAAAACCAGAAGATGATTTCCCCCCAGGAGACACATGGCCAATTTCAGTCAAATGATGCAGCTCCTGAACTGAGGAGGACAGCAAGGATGGAGAGAACCTTTTCTTGCTGTTTTATTCCCTAATGCTCACCCAAGAACAAGAAGAAAGCACATTGCAGACAGCTCCCTGCTCTGCAGATGACAGCAGGACCTTCACTCGTTACCCTCACTTGTTTGAACCAAAGAAAAACAAACCCTGAATGGAAAATAATACCATTTTGAACCACTAACTTCAAACCAGGTATAGCAATTTTCTGGCAAATCATTTAAACATTTATTTATGTACAACTATTATGTACAATTCTACGTACAAGAAGTTTGGGCCTGCCTCTTTAACTGATGGGAATTTAACCAATCTCTACTCTAAGAAGTCAATTCAGCACTGATGGGGCCTTCACAAAGAAGGCACTTTCTAAATTTCCAGAAACAAAACTACTGCCACCATGGCAACGAGGCAGCAAACAGCAAAAACTCCTTGAAAAACTGGGAAGCAATCTAATCACACCAATGCCAGGTGTATAATTTTTAAATACAGTAATTCCTGGCACACTCTCTGCAAAAAGAAAACATTAAACTCTGTGTACAAATATTCACTGAAAATATGTTTACAGATGCACACTGTCTTGCAATAAAAAAAAATTACATCTGAAGTACTGCCTGGGATGATTTTCAGCCAGGTATGAAAGAATAACTTGTTTACAAATCTTGGATTGCAAATAAGCACAAAATTGGAAATATATGTATATTCTGAAGCAAAAATCCTGTAGGCCACTACAGCTAAAAATGCAGAAGTAATAACTCCATTTGTTCCAAAGCATGTGGCTGTCAAAGCAGAGCTGTTCTTTATTCATTTGGGTGTGTCTAACCATACCCACCCAAAAGTGTACAGGCAAAAGGCTAATGAGACCCACACAACACAATTCAAGCTGGAACTCCTCTGTGTTCGTTTTTGGCTGAGTTTTGTTTGTTTGTTTTGTTTATTTAGGTGTTGTTGTTGTTGTTGTTGTTGTTGTTGTTTTCTGTGTGGAAAGGAGACAGGAAAAGAGGCTTAGGGGTTTGATTTGTGTTTTATCCTTTTAAAACACATTATTAGAGGCAAGCCATACCTCAGACTCAAGGCAGCATCAGCAGTCCTGAATTCTAACAGAGAAGTACAAAAATGAAACTATTTAAAGAGCTGATAAAACCAGTTCCACTCAGATGAGGGAAAGTAAAAACCTCTTGCAATAGTTTCCCGAAGCCATTGAAAAAATATCAACTTCGAGCAGACTTCACCAGGCTGAAGCTGGGAACTGAACAGCACAGCATAAACCCCAACAGAAGTGTCTGGTGACTTCTTTACCTTCTTTCCCCAATTTGGCTGATGCCAAATACTAAGGTGGGTCAAGAGGACCTCAGAGAAGCGGCAGCTGTGAAAAATGTAACCACAGCAGTAACTTTGATGGCCTTCAATAAGGAATCCTAGCTCAAGACAAGCATTACTTGATCAGCAAGCCAGAGCCAGGCTGGAGATGTCCATGCTGGGGAGATTCAAAAGCCCTTCAGTTATAAACTGCTGGTTCCACACACTCACAGGCAGCAATTTCAACCTCAAGTGCGGAGCCAAAATGAACTTTTGGAGCAGCTGGGTAAAAGCTGTTGTGAGGATGAATGTGCTCTGTTCAAACCCTCTGCAGAGACTAAGTCAAACATCTGAATTTTTAATGGGATGTTAATCAGTGCTTAAATACAGAGCTGATTTGAAAGGACATCGACATCAAAGTAGTTTTAGAGCTAGATTTAAACTTTTTGAGTTTGGCAAAAAAGCATTAGCCACATAAGACTTCAAACCAGGACAGGGCAAATGCCTTCCCAGCCTTTGGAATTGAACTTGTACAGAAATAGAAGAGCACAAATGCACATCCATGGCTGCTGAGCCAGGAGACTGCTGCCAAAAAAACGCCTTAGTGAAAGGGCTGTTAAAAATAATAAAATAATAAAGCTCTGTGAAGCAAAGTTAATTAATAGGAATGAATGGCATCATTAAAACACACCAAAACAATCACTAGAACCCTGATGTGACGTTCAGCAGAAATGAACTTTCTGAAGTGGTGTTCCTTTTATCTCCTCACATCCCCACAAGTTCACTACAGCACCTCCCCATCCCCTCCTCCTGACCTTAGCCAGGCAGAGCAGTACTGATCACAGCTGGGTGCTCACTAATTTGGTACCTGCTACAAAATTTGGTACAACTCCCCACCCCTGCAAAACGTTACCCAAAACTAAATCCTATTTGGAATTCAGCTGAACTTGGCTATTTGCTTCAAAAACACGATCAGGGGAAAGGAATAGAGAACAGCTGGCAAAGGTAACTTGCCATGGAAGCAAAGTTTAGGACTGAAAATGTTTTACATCATTCCTGTCAGCCATCCCTCAGCAGCAGCTGCACTGCAAACACGAGCTCAGGTCACAGGCTTGGTGTGGACAAGAATCTGCTCTCATGTGGGGACAAGTAGATCACGTAGGACTGATCTGGCCAGCTAAAAACGTCTGCAGAGCTGCTCCAAACCCACTAAAACCTCAAAAAGCACCACAGAGAAGTGCACAGCTCCCTGCTTGCCCTGCCTGCCCCAGGCTGGGAGCAGGGACAGCATCAGTTCTGAGATTGGGTTAGTAGAAAACACAGCCCTAGTTTTCATTGTCTTGTCTGAAATGGATGGGATTTTGGAGTGTGAAATTGCAAATTATTTCTACATCTTGCACCCAAAATATGAGTATGTAGCAGTCTCAGATTTTCCTTTTCCTTTTGGAGGGGTTCTAAGTTTCAAAGCTCTGCATTTTTGGTCCCATGGTTGCCACTGCTCTCTGTACAGCAGAGCACACTCACCCACCCCAAATTACAGCTGAAGAATTGTGCCCTGTTATTTGCTTCACATGAACAGGGAGGAGAGAAAAACAGGAAAATTGGACTTGCCTCTCTCTCCCATTCCCTGCAAGCCACTTATCTTTCTCTCCAGAGCTGAGAGAAATTACCTGCTGTATTTCTATGTTCCTGCTAGTAATGAGTCGTTTCCTGTTGTAGAGTCAGGGCTGCTCAGGATTTCTACTATAATGACATAAAAAAGCTCAAATAAACTCTAAGCCAGTGCATCAAAAGTATGTGTTTATTAAACCTTGCAAAAAACCTTTTTTTTCCTTTTTTTTTTTTTCTTTTTGCATTGAAAAACCCCAGTTAAACGTGGCTGTTTCCATCAGCTGCAATTTTCTCTTGGTTTGGTTGGTTTGGTTTGGTTTTCTTCCCCACAAAGACCTCTGTGCAGAAGACAGAAACCCAAAGGATTACACAATGTTAACGTTCCTGTACCAAAGATCTTGCAAGTGGCAGCAGATATTGCTTAATTGTTATGATTTTCATGATATCTAAAATGTAAAAGTGTGTGATACCACTGTAATAATTAGCTGATGGCACTGCTGAGGTTCAGCAGGTGTAACTGCCCAGAGGAGAACCCCAAACAACATTCTGTAACCAACTAATAATAAAGTCATTTTTATTGCTGCAAGGTTTCTCTCTTTGTCTGGCACAAGTTCAGAAGGCACAGTTCAAGGCTGTCCTACCATCTGAACATTCCCTTTCTTCCACAAGTGACAAACACTTTCACTTTTCCATATTTTTTCAGTCAATGAAGTTGCCAGACTAAGGAATTCCTTCTTTGTTCCCAAAAAAAACACAACTCAAGCCTTCCTCACAAGAAGGAACCTGTCATCCCTACACTGCCAGCAGCTTTCCCTTTCCAGTGTCCAGCCTCCCTATCCAGGCTGGGATGGATTGTTCCCCACAAACCTGCCCGGCTCCTGGTGCTGCTGCCGTGCCTGGAGCGGGGCCCGAGGTCCCCACAGAGCACCAGGGAATTCCTGCAGCACCAGAGAATTTCTGTGGAATGTGGGAATTCCTGCAGCACCAGGGAATTCCTGTGGAATGTGGGAATTCCTGCGGCACACAGGAATTTCTGTGGAATGTGGGAATTTCTGTGGAACAGGGGAATTCCTGCAGCACATGGGAATTTCTATGGAACACGAGAATTCCTGCGCCACACAAGAATTCCTGCAGTACATGGGAATTCCTGCTGCACACAGGAATTTCTGTGGAACATGGGAATTCCTGTGGAATGTGGGAATTCCTGCAGCACACGGGAATTTCTGTGGAATGTGGGAATTCCTGCGGCACACGGGAATTCCTGTGGAATGTGGGAATTCCTGCGGCACACGAGAATTCCTGTGGAATGTGGGAATTCCTGCAGCACATGGGAATTTTTGTGGAACACTGGAATTCCTGTGGAATGTGGGAATTCCTGCGGCACACGGGAATTTCTGTAGAACAGCGGAATTCCTGCGGCACACGGGAATTTCTGCAGCACGTGGCGCTTTGCATCGCGCCTTCCCATCGGCTCCTCGACGGTTCCTGCCTTCCCCCGCCGCTGCTCTACGTGCAGCACGTTGAGCTTGAAGCCCGCTCCGGGAGAGCGAGCACTGTGGGGTGGATTTCCAGCCAGGAGTTCCCCAGGAGCTCAAAGGCAGCATCAGCTCTCTCCCCTGACAGCGGAGCCGCGCAGGTGTTACGGACGCTGGCAGTGAGCACAGACCGCAGGGGCCGGGCCCACAAACCGCCCAAGGGGAGTGAAACGGGCAGTGCTGCCCTTTCCTGGCCTGGCTGCTGCAGCAGAGCTCGCTGCTCCCCCTTCGGGGATGCTGACAGCCACATCCCTCGGCCTCCTCCTCGCTGGGGCCTGCCTGAGCCCCTCAGACGGCTCGGCGACACAGGGGAGGGGCAGGAGCAGCAGCACCGTTGATGCTGCACATGCTCCGAGTAGAATTTTCATGAGGAAACACAGGGTTTTCTCCCTGACAGCTGGGAAGGCCCACAGGGAAGGTTTAGCTGTCGCAGATGCTGCTCCTTTCATCAGAAGCAGGCTTCAGTGCGGTTTCCTTCCCTCCACCCAGCACAGGAGAGCTCAAACAGGAGCAGAAACTGCTCCTGGGAAAGCCACACAACCCAAAGGGAAGAATTTGCACAGAGTTCCTGGCAGCCACATCCATCCAGCCTGGAAAACCGAGAGGAGTGGGACCAATTCCCCAACAGCTTAATACTAACCTACATTCTGAACACTCTGTTGTGGCACTGGTGTCTCATGACCAGAATTAAATACGAGATAAAGGAAGCAAAAGGCAGCAAAAATATGCCTCCAGCACAGCTCTCTAAGGGCCCCAAAGATGTCACAGATTCAGTTGCACACTGGGAAGGACAAACTCACCGTGGTTCTAGGAAAGGGAGGATGTGCTGTGTCTCAGCTAAAAACCTGGGGTAAGAATTGCAAGCATTTCTCTGGATTGTGATGGCAAGCCTGGTTCAAGACATCAGGCTGAGACAAAGCACCTCAGCCACCCTATCAGGCTGTTGTCCTGTAAACCTCGTAGATGGGTGGAATTTGTGGACAAGCCATTTTTTTGATCTTTGACCTCTCATGTCACAAGGTCCCTTTTTCCTTTATAATGTTTTTCTTAATACTGATACTACATATCCATCACATCTACAGAGAGGACAAAGCTTCACAAGCACCAAACCTCAACTGATCAGCCACAAGACTTATGTTTTTAGCCCAGATCCGAATTAAAAAGCAGGAAAATTCTGAGCTGCCACCATGAGAGATCTACAAACCTGCACTGTCAGTTGTGAGAAAACATCTCAGCCCCCTGCCTGAACAATGTCACTCACTGCAGACCCGTGAAAATTGTGCATATGGGGTGGCAGCAGGAGCCACATTTGGGGCTTGGTGTCTGCTACAAGCAGAGGGAACACGTCCCTCAGCAGGTATGGAAGCAGCTAGGAATGCAGAGTGGGGCACTTTTCCTTATACAGAGTATTTGTATTTTCAACCATGTGGGTGAGTGAGGCAAGTTCTGCTGTAACCATAGCTGTTCCTAAACAAAGAGCATTTCTGTAAACTCGAGGAATCTATTACAAAGCACAGAAAAATATTTTTACACACAGAGTCTAATAACATGTTTTGTCAATTAGCTCAGTCACCGTTCAAAGGAGTCACAGTCCTACCCTCTTCCCCTTCTTTCCTCCCATGAAATAGAAAAAGCAGCAGTTTTAGAAGTAGTTCTTAAACACAATTAGCATTTATTATAACTTCCCAGGTACAACCTACGCTTATCTCCCAACTGCACGAAGAGAGATCTCTTTGAGGGGTTATGATAAAAGTAGTTATTTCACAGCTGATCTCCACACACTGTTTTAACAAGCCTGCCCATTTCTAGAAATCCTGTCACCCTATAATCTTCAGAAGGATTAAAGGTACATAACACAGCTTTAAAAACCCACATTGCTTAAGGTCTCTTATTACTCAGGTTTCCCCAAACTCACTGTTCATTATTTCTCAGCCAAGAATTGAAATGATTTTCCTGTAATGCCACCAAGATGTCACTTTTAACAGGCAGCAATGGCTGCACTTCCCAGCTGCCAGAGGATCAAAGAGCACACCAGGAACATTATATGAAGGAAAAGGAAAAAATAGAGCTGAATACCTTCCATTTCCTCAAGCAGTCTGAAGTGTTCCACCTTTAGCTCTAAATTTTCTGCATCTATCCCTTCTCTGCCTTGAGAAGGCACAGAGAGCTCTACACTCCTGAGAATAAGGATGTTCATCTTTAACCTGAAATCAAAGCCCCAGGTACCCCAGAGCTTGCTGTATGGCCCCCAGAAAAGTGAGCTATTAAGCTCTGCTGCAATAATTAGAGGGAAATAATGTGTTCCCATTTCTTCCCTCCTCTTTGCAAAGTTGTAACATCTTCCTGAAGTGCTATTTTCTCTCATCTCCCCCTCACCCTCTCACTGTGGTTTTGTGAAGTGGCAGCCAAAAGCAGAGGTTGTTCCTAGGTAGGAACATGAGATTTAATTAGGTGCTCCCTCTCCTGCGAGGATGAGGTGGAGAGAGCCAGAATCAGAAGGCACAAGCTTGTTCTGGAAGGAACCCAAGAAAATTAAACTGCAATCAGGAAGGGAGAAATGTTTATTCATGAAACCTGTGCTAGTGCTGAAGCAGGAGAGGTGTTTCCAATCCCACCACTATTTACAAGGCATTTCCTTTTATTTGTATTTGGTTGAATCCCTCTATTCCAACTCTGGGTAATGGTGAGCAAAGTCCATCCAAAGGGAGCCATTCCAGCCTCACTTACAGCTCCTTAAAGATGAATTCCCTTCTTATTTTGGCTCACAAAAGAACACACCACACCATCAGGATCCAGTTCTGTACGCTGGTGCTGTTTGAGATTTATTCTTGGAGTATCTACAGAATTTCACCTGCAGGAGGAAAATTTCCCCAAAATTCATTGCCATCCAGAGGATTCACAGCTTAGCAAAAATTATTCCATCTTCTGGGCAACTTTAACAGCCATGGAATGATGAGGAAACCTTGGAGTTCTTTAAAGCAAACTTTGATGGCACAGAAAATGCACAGCACTGAGAAATGAAAAGAACTGAATCACAATTTCTTCAATAACTTCCTGTGCAAGCAGGAAGACTCAAGGCAGTGAAAATGGACCATATTCCTTATGTGAGCTCCAAAACATATCAGGAGCAGATGGAGATCAGGCCAGTGGCACAGAAATAGCTGAAAAATGTTATAAAACCTGTCAAGAGACACCTGTGCTGTATTAAAGAAGCAACACCACAGAAGCCAATAAGAAAACACTCTTGTGGTACAGATAAGATGTGAGGGAAGATAGCTGAACACATCTGCAGATGTCAGGTATCTGTGACTTGGCTGGATAAAATTCTCACACCTGGTGGTTTCATTGTTTCCTCTCAATAAAACTTGGAGAATCTAGAGTATGTACAAAGGTGAACATAGTACCCATCCCAAAAGAAAAAGGCAAATTCTAGTCCAGTTTGGCTGAACTTAAAATTCCTCCTCAGAGCAATAGCACATATTTGCAGACAAATCACCTACATCTATTTGGATGATAAGGAAAAGAGTAACAGCCAACAATTGTTGTGGATCAATCCAATTTTTTTTTTCACAGTCATGAACAGACTGGATAAAGGAATAATAGAGATTAGATATTGAGACTCCAGTGAGGCTTTTGTCACTGTCTCATCAGACAAACTTCTCAACTCTGTTTCTGAAACTTCCTCAGATGCCCCCTTTCTTTAATGCTTTGTAAAAACATCCATTCCCCAACAATGAACCAAACTGACCCTGAAATATCAGACATACACAGCAAACTATGGCCTAGCATGATGCTGAAAGCTTTGAAGCACTTTCCTAAGGTGGAAGACCCACAGCAGAGGGAAAATATTGACAAATCTCTCATTAAAAGCAGAGCCAGGTCGTGGACAAATTGGTGCTAGATCTCCAGCACAGGACTTTTTTTGTCAAGAGGGGCTGACAAATTGCCTTGATGACCTTGCAGCTCTCATTTCCAACCCCTTGGGAATGTTCTAGAAGTGCTGCTGAGTAACAGCCTGAGTACATCCCCACAGAGGTGCTGAATGACACAGGCAATGGCCTTGGCAGTGCCTGGTTCATGGTTGGATCAGAGAGGCCTTTTCCTGAACGCTTCTGTGATTATTTTAACTCAAGGTTTTGCCAGCAAAACCAAGCATTGGATCCTCCTGCAACTCTCAGTGCTCAGATTGGGTACATTTCTGGGCTCTCTAATCTCTGCAGGGCAAAGGGAGAAAAGAACATTTCTTTACATTTTTCACAGTGTGAGTGCCCAGCACAGAGCCTGCACTGATCTCTTCTCTGCTCAGCAGACAGAAATCATCATCCCTGCTGCTCAGCCCTCCAGCACATGGGCTTTGCTCAGACCCTGCTCCAGTCCCTCAGCTCTCCTCCTTCTCTCAGTGGCACAGGCAGAGTGACAATGTCCTGAAGGGTCCCCATCACATCATCCCTGCTGGGAGGAGCTCAGCTCCAGTGCTGGGGATTCCACCCTGCCCTTCAGCCAGCCCAGCCCTCCAGGCTAGCAGAAATAAACCCTGCTTTCACACCATGGTAGCACACAGATGATTCATTTCTTGCAAGGGATCCACAGAACCTACAAACTATCCACAATTCTGACCATGCTGAGAGAGGAAAGCTTTCCACAAGGGGTTCAATAAAAATCCCACTACATTTCCTTGTAAAGAACATTTATACTTGGGTAGGTTGAGATTTGGCTTCTTCTGTCCATGAGGTGTGAACACAGAACACTCACACCTAAGCTGCTACCAAACACCTAAGAGCTCAAATTTCTTTATTTCCTCCAAACCTTGGCCTCTGCCCCCAGAGCCTCCCTAGGAGTTCAAATTCACCAGTTAGGGTTGTTCAGAGCATTTTCAGTCCTGCCATAGCAGCCTGATATCCAGTGGCACTTCTAGACCAACCCTGCAGAGATTTGGGTTCACATTAGCAGTTTCTACACCTCACTAAAAATCAATATTTTTTCATTTCACCTGTCTCTCCAAAGCCTCTTTACAGGGCAGAGCAGATGGGGAGAGGCAAGCCTGCTGCCATCAACAGCCAGCTTCTCCTGAATGTTACACACAGCAGGTCATGCTTTACAGCTCACACCTTCACAACTGACTGTTGTGCTGGGAGGAAAACAAACCATTTCCAATCCCCAGTTGTTTTATCCTACCCTCTTTCATCAGCAAGAGAAGTGCTTCATGTTGTACCAGACCAGCCTTACTGAGCAAAAGAACATTTCTTTCACCCAGTTCCCCTCCTTCAGCAACAGGTCCAGCAGAGGGAAATCGTGTGGAGAGCAGAATTCCACAGACATGGAACAAATACCATTTAGCTCCTTACCAACATATGACAGAGACAAAGAAACCTCAAAGTCCTTTGGAGGCACAAGTTCTCAGGCCTGGTTTTACAGTTTTCCTTCCCCTGGTACAAGATCTCACTGCCTACGGAATCACAGCTAAGCAAAGCCCTGAGTGCCTTTCTTAGCAGAGAATATGTAGAAAGGGGATGGCACAGTTCTGACTTTATTTGCCCAGACTGTTGATTCCAGAGGCAGTTTCTGGATCTCATTTATTAAGCCAAGTTTTTACACTCCTTAGCAACCAGCAAGAATGTATGTTGGGTAATACTGCAGCTTGTCAGGAGCAATGTGGATCAGTGATCCACCTGGACATCAGGTGAGGAGGTGACTGAACTTGAAACTGCAGCAACCACATTTAATCTGAAGGAGAAACTGCAGCTTCTTCAAATACCACATCACCACTAGATTGTGAATGGAACACCAGTCAGGGCTTTCTGACCCTTTCTATGTGTTTGCCTTATGCTCTAAAAATGGAGTCCTGATGTCCTCATTTCCACCTTCAGCCTAAAAGCAGACAAACACACTGACTGTGAGCTGCACTGACCCAAGGGATGCAGTGGCACAGCATCGCTGGCACACAGCACCCTGCAGACCTGGGGCCAAGTCCTCCTCTAGGGACTATAGCTGGCAAAACTAAAAGCTTTGGCCAACACCTGTTTCCTTGGATTTGCTGTGGGAGAGTTTGCCAGCCTAGAAAAACCCCTGGTTGCCATAGAAACAGAAATACCATACTAAAGCAAAAGGAAGAAATATTCGATTGTCGGCACAGAGAGATTGATTGTTTAGGTTTCCCCCCATACGTGTAAAACCAACGCAGGGCTTTGTGTCATTTACTCCCAACCTGAATTCCTTCCCACTGGTTGCATCTGGAATTTATGAGGCTCTGACCTGGTTGCCTTCCTCCCTGTCACAGCCCAGCCTCCCTTTGCTGCAGCAACAACCTCCCAAGCCCATGGGGCAGGGGGAGAGAGCCCTGTGCCACCCCCAAACCACCACGGAGGCAAACTCTAAGGGAAGGGAGGAAGAAAAGGATAAAACACCATCTTTTTTTTTTTTTTTCTTAAACTCCCTTTGGGCAATGCTGCTTGGACACCAATGGCTGTGCTGAGCTCTCTGCCAGTGTAGCCCCAGCCCCACAGCCCAGCCCTGGCACAGGGTTCCTGGGGCTCGTACATCACTCACGTAGCCTGGTCAAGGAAAGCCTGACCAACTCCATGGCCAATTCATTGGGGTAAGCTGAAGGAAGAGGAGCATATTGGGTTGGAAGGTTGCAGCAGCACTGGGGCCCCAACAGAAGGTGTAAGAGCAGCAGAAAAGATCTTTACAGGCAGTAACGAGGCTCCTGGGGAGGAAGGCAGTGCCTAACCCCAGGCCAGGAGTGCTTGGCTTGTGCCTTAAAGCAGGCAGTTTATCTCTCTTCTAGAACTTCATCCTACATAATTTAGCTGTGGATTTTCAAGTAAATGTCTAATCTTTTGCCAAGCCCGCTCAGTTATTTTCCTGAAATGCCTCGAGACAGAGTGGCACAAGTAAAATGTGTGCTCCTTTTTATTCAGTTTTAAATGCATTACCTTCCAAATTTCTTGGATGTCCTTTTGTTCTCACATTACCAGAGTGGCAAATAGCTGCTAAAAAGAACTGCACAGATGTTGCATTCTCTCTGATGGATTTTTTTGTTCATTATAGGACACAAAAATTAAAGATTACTGACTTGTATTTTCATTCTGGGTTAGTTAATCGATCAAATGCACAGTAAAAAAAAGCACAGACAAAATTGGTTTGGAAAGGAGAACCAGGGAGGAGAGGATGCTTGGTGAACACAAGGAGCACAGGGAGGTAGACAGGGATGTGACAGGACATTTGTAGATCATAAAAATGTTGAAGTTCTTGTACTGAGACCAGGAACAGGATCCAAAAATGATGAGGAGGCACAAATATCTGCAGTACACAAGTGGAAATCTTCACTTTGGTTATGACACCACTGTTATAAGAAGGGATAAGAGTGCTAAGATCTTATTGTTAGGAGCTTGAAAATTCCCAGTGTCATCTATGGAAGAAAAGTCCTTGGCCTTTTCCCCCTTATTTGGGTAACAGCAAACAATGAAGTTACAACAAATGTCCGAGGCCTGATCTGTGCAAAATAACTCTCAGAATCAACCCTGCAAACCCAGGATGCTTCCTAATAAAAATGAGATAACTTCCAAGAAGGTTATATACATATAAAAATTCCTTTCTAGACAGGCACAAAACATTTGTGCATCTCCAGAATACGTTTTAAAAAGCAAAACTAATGGAAATTCAATGTATTATATCACACAACCCTTTCGACCTGATGCAAAATTCATTGACATCAACAACAGCATTTGCAACAAAGTTCAAGGCAGGAAGCCTGACATCCCTTCAGAATGGGCTTAGTTTCTGGAAATCTAAGCAAAGGTCAATGAATTTTTAAGGACTCACATTTTGAATTACCTGGAAATCTGTTCCTTACAATTTTAAACAAGTAATTTTGCAACAGTGTTTCCCCATCTATAACAGTGGAAGAATTCTTCCACACTTTTCTGAAACAACAAAAAGGGATTTGGCAGGGAACATGTGTAAGGCACTTTCAATAGGAACATGCTCCATGCTGCTAAATTATTCTATTCAAAAAAGACCAGAACCCAAAAATCTGCAGACAAACTCCTTGCTGGTCCTGTCCATTCCAACTCTTTCAACTCAGGGCTGTTGTTTTATTTCTGCACTATGACTTCTCCAAGTTCTGCAAAATCCATAGATTTAAACTAATTTTAGTTTAACAAAGTAATTTCTGTGAATTGAGGTCTGCAGTGCTCTAGAGTTTTAGGAAAAAAAACCAAAGCATTTTGCCTGTTAAAGGGAAAACTAGAATTATCTCCTGAGAACAGCTAAAACTGCTGAGTTTCTCTGCTGACACCCTGAGACAGCAGCAGAGAGAAGATGGACATGTGAGGGCACAATAAAATCCACTCCATGGGGATGCATCCAGCTCCAGAATTCCCTGGAATTCTCTGTAACTTAGGTAAAAAACCTCAACTTTTTTGAAATTCCCACATGCATACTAGGCTTAAATGAAAATGAAAAAGTTATCTTTCACTTCTAGAGTTTTACAGAAATTGCTAATTTCCCTTTTCCTGTGATTTTTCCCAATTGAAGGGGGAGGAAAACCCCTTTCACTTGGCGTTAATGGAGTGCTGCACAGCCTCTTGCCTGAAGGAAGAGCTTTTAAGCAAGTAAAACCAGAATTCAGCAGAAAAAGAATCCTCCTTTACCTCAATTAGGAGATGAAAGGGGCCCCCTCAGGCCCCTAAGAAACCTGAAAGGACAGGGCAGCAAGAGCAGCAGGGGAAAGAAAGATTTATGAGTTTACTTTAAGTGTTACAACTACAATCTGCAAGAAAAGTTTTCAGTTTGCCAGACTTCAAATATGATTAAGGGGATGGTGTTGAGCTTGTTAACATCAGTGTAAATCAGAGCAGAGCCACTCTGCTGACATTAATTACCTTGCACAATCATTCAGCCCTCTGTGATAAGGAGAATATCAGCAGTTGTGGGTTCTCATCCAGCCCTCATCAGTGGTGTGTTTCCAGCAGAGAATTCAGGGTTGTGATTAACATCTGTCACTTCAATTTTAATTTTTCATCTCCACCTAGGAGCACAATCTGCAGTGCTTATTTTAAAGTCAGACTACTAAACCTAACAGTTTAAAAACCCCATTGCTCAAGTTAATTCAAGCTCAGCACTGAGGAGCTGGCCAGGAACAGCCCCTGCTGGCTCAGGATGGAGCAGGGCTCCTGCTGGAGTTTGGATTTGCAGCTCATGCCCAGCACTCAAACAATGAGTGATGATAACTATAAATAGGATGGATATCTCACAGAAATACACAGTGTCTTCTGAGTTTCAAATACACAGAATATCAAATTCAGGTAGTTTGTAATAAGTTGTTCCTGCAAGAACAGGTCCAGGAAAGAGAGACATGATTGTAATTCAAATATGAGAGCTAGAGGTATGAAAATTGACATACCAGTTGCTGATGAGTGAAATCTCACTTGACAAAGAACAAGGAGGGTATAAAAATACCCAAGTTCTTAATTACTGGTGAACACAACATTTCTGTGTCCTGTGTATAAACAAAAGGCTGGAACAAACCCCCTATTCCCTCCTCCACTTAGCAGGGGAGTCGCCATCCACCCAACACTGCTGAGAGTTCTGTGCCATGGAGAGCAGGGAGACAGTGCTGACTTCCACAGGTGACATTTTGTTTATTACTGTTGCTCCACATCCACCTCTCCTTTGCCAGACTCTTCTCCCCAGAGCACAAAGGCACAGCAGAGCTCCTGCAGCTCTTTTCTCTCCACGCTGAGTCAGTGCCACACAAACTCTCTCTGCCTCTCTCCTCTGGGCCACCCCACGAACAGGGGGACTTTGTCATGGGTGCCCTGTGTGCCTCTTAAAGAAAATCATCTGAAGGAAATCAGAAGAGCTAAGAGCAAGTGAAAAACCATTTTCCCTTTCTAAGCCCGTGGCCTGACCCCAGCCCTGTGTCAGCAGGCACAGGGAAATCCTCCATGGCTGTGATTGCAAACATCTGCTTTAGGAGGCTGCCAGAATGCTCAGACTTGTAACCTGGAGAGCTGAGAGCAAACAGCAGAGCAAACACACTCAGCCAAACCAAACCTACCAACAGGGGCTGAGAAATATGAGAAAAAACACAGTTCCAGTTCTGAAACTCCCAAACTACACGAGAAACAGGAGGTAAAAATTTTATTCACTTACCAGTTTCTCTCAGCTGATGCTCCACACATCAAATTATATGAAAGCATCTACCTAATGCCTGAAGGCTCTTCCACTCTTGGTGGCCAACAGCTCCAACCTATATGAGTGGGAGAGCCTGCCCATAGGAAATACTTTGTCTTTCTGCAGCTGGAAGTTTGATCTTGATCTCTTTGAGTTATACTGAGGTTTCCAAAGGGGGTAATAGAAATTATGTTAAAAAAAAATCAGTCCTCCCACTCCACATAGACATTAATAATTCCTTTTGAACCAGCTTTAGATACATCAAGCTCTAAAGAATAGCCATAAGTCCATTTTCAACCTTAGTTCCCTTATCTGTGCACTGGAATCAGGAAACCAAGCAACTCCTTGCCCAACATATCTTCAGCAGCAAAGCTGCTCTGAAAGAAGGTGCTATGCAGTATTTATTCCTGATTGTCAAATATTGCATCTCTAACTTTGGATCTGGTTTCAAAATCTGAGTGAAAAGTCTGTAAATTAACTTTTTCCTCTCTTCCTCTGTTGCTGGAGTGCACAAAAAATGACTGAAGAAAGGTAAAGGAAGCCAAAGACCGTCTCTGACCTCCTCAGTGAAAAGAAAGCAGCAGACTTTGTGGCCAAGGCAAGCATACCCCAAACCCCCAGGAGGATCCCTGGAGTTGGGGAGAGCACCAGAGAAGGTGCCACATGTCCAGGACACAGAAAACACACTGGTTTGCAGTGAGGGATCTCTGAGATGCACACCATGAGAGATGGGCCTGACTCAGTCACTGCTGAGACTCCCAGTGGAACTGAAGGTTTGTTCTCAGCATCCTGGAGTAACAAAGCCACTTAGCATGACAGAACCCACTGGAGTCTCCTCTCATCTTAGAGCTGAGATTTCAGTAGCATTGACATTTTGAAGAAATCAAGTGCTTAATTTCTTTCTATTTACTTTCTGTTGAGAAGCAGAGGGGAGGCTGCAGGACAAGGAGATGGGAGCAGGAATTCCACTGCCCTGTCACACCCAGCTGTGTCTGCACTGCTCTCCTGCTGTCTTCTGCTCCCAGCAAGTGAAAGACCTGGCCTGGGCTGTCCTCACAGTGTCCCCCCTCAGGGCAGCAGAAATGCCGCCCCACACACACATTCTCAAAAACTGAGCCCACCTGCTGCCTCTGAGCTGCCATACACCCAAAATACCCAGATACAACCCAAATATGCACGTCAGAGAGACACAGAGAGAACACGCTGACACACAGGACAGCTCTGCAGCAGCACAGGAAGGGGCTGCAGGACCACAGGAACACTGGTGCTGTGCAGGATGATGTGGCCAACGAGGCTGCTCTGAAACACACAAAGAGCCACCCTAATTAGGCACAAGGAAAAACCTCTTTGTGTCCCTTACTCAGATCCTTCTTTGTATTTGACTCTCCATTTCTTAGGAGGCAAATATTTGTCCTGTCCCAGGAGGGAGGCCACAGAGAGATGTAATAAAGGACAGGGACTTAATAATGTGAGGTATTTCCAGAACAGCAGACAGAAAATATTGACTTGGCAGAACAGAGGGAACATCATTTAGAATGGTCTTTGGGTCAGGGCTACTGTGGCAGTGGTTGAAAAAACAACCAACTGATGCTGAGGTCCTGGGAAAAGACAGGAAATTAAAAAGGGAAGATGCTGTCTAAACATTTACCATTATTTTTAATATACAATTTAGATTATGAATTCCAATAAACCCAACAGCAGACAAAGAACACAAAGCAAACTCTGCTTTATTTCTTTGCTGATAATGCAATATATGCAAGAAGGGAACTGAGTGCATCAGGTCAAACTAAAATGTGAGGCACGATTTCAAAAACATCTCAGAAATAGCAGCAGCTCTCAGTCTTGGACTTGAGGAGGATGAGTTACAAAACTGCTGCCAGTCCAGAGGAAGTCTTTTCCCACAGCAGGGTGACAGTCCTTGGAAAGGGACATATCCCATTAGAGCTCCCAAGTCTCCACCTGAGCTGTCCAGTGCTCTTCTTGCATATAAAGATGGGCTCTGTCTCCTGGAGAGGCATGGAAAGGCAGGAATACTTCCCATATTTTCCTAGTTAGCTTTTGGCAAACGAGCATCTTGAAAAAAATAATACAATTTCAATATTTGAAGTGTTTGAGTCTTTATCTGTTCAGTGCACAGAAACCATACCCAGGGAGGGATTTTCCACTTTGTTACAGCAGCACAAATACGAGTGCCTTCACTCTTTTTTTTTTTTTAAAGCAGTGATTTGATTATTTTATACTGTGTAGAACAGGTGAAACTTGACATGTTGACAGCAACAGAGTATCTCAGTCCCCACATCCCTCCCTCCAAGACAATACAAAAGCAGCCCTGGTCCATGATATCCTTCTGCACACCAGCAGAATTCACAGGCTCTGCCACCTTAAGTTACACTTTGGGGCACAGACTCTCTTGGCTGTGTTTGTACCACACACAGCAAAATTTCCCTTTATGAATTATCACGACGTGAAACAGGTGGAAACCAACCACTGCTCCAAAGGATTCTTACCCAGAGTTACAGCCCTGGCCTGAGAGGAGAGCCACCTTGCTCATTAAGGAGGAGGAAGCCACCAAAAGGGCTGAGTAAAAGCCTCGTGATCGATTTCTGCAGCAGAAGAGAGCTTGAGTCATTAAATACATATTTATCAATGACAGGGCAAAACCCCTCTGTTCTTTACCTACACCTGGATGCTCCTCTCAGCCCTGGCAGGTACCTGGTTTGGGAATCAACCCTGGTTTGTGTGTCTCAAAAGCACATGTGGCCTTTCCATGTTCATTTTGCTTCAGTGTGTGCACGCCAGCTCTGTGAGGCTGCTGCCTGATGTGTCTGCTGGGCCCAATCTTGTTAAACCTTTGCATTCTATGCTGTTCCACAAAGTATGAAATAATCCACTTCAGCAGCCTTACTTGAAATTTATGGGATGGCAGCTGCAATCTTAAGCCTTGTGTTAATAAAAAAAACACATAAATTTAGTTCCTGATCAGCAGCCGAGTTCACCAATAGATAATTTCTGCTTTATTTGAAAGGCTGATGAAGCTCTGTGCTTACCCAGAATGAAAAAAAAAAGTGGAATTTCCACAAAGTCAGACAGAAATACAGGTCTGGAAAGTAAAGTGTTAGCAAACCCCATTCCCCAGCTCTTAAAAAGCCCCAACAGGTGAATCCAAACAATAGGAAGAGTCCAGATACTGCAGTGAAGGAAGCCAACTTTGCTCCTGCTGGAAAAGAGAGTTTTCAGTTTTCATGCCACCCTTGCAGGAATTCTGCTGACCAAAATCACAGGAAGCAGCAAGGAAGATGGGGAGCTGGCAGGAGCATCCTTCTCAAGTGGTGATAACAGCTCATAGATTTGCTGCTCAGCTGTGATGCTGCTCTTTTCTAAATGCTTGACTTCTCAGACTTAATGTGGTGTGAAAGCTGGGCTTGCACGACATAGATAAACATAATTATCTCCTGCTCATACGGAGCATTATTTAAAAGAAGTTTTCCATATTCACAATTCGCCAGGATAAAGAGGATTTGCAGTGATCAGGAGGCCAGCAGAGTGAAAATGTGGGAATTAAGTAAAAATCTGGAGTGTGCATTCTCCCAAAAGAACGTTTTAAAGACGACTAGCAAGGTATTATGGTTTGCTAGGAAAAAGCTTACTGACTTGAGAGGGAACTGGAGAGGAAAACAGCCCTTGATCCCAGAGCAGGATGAAGCTCCTCAATCCAGGGAAATTACCTGTACTAGGCAGGGCAGGACTGTGCCCAGTGCCTCATTCTTGACCTTCTCCCACCCACAGAGGCAGAAATGCCCCCACTGCTTCTACATCACACTCAAGGCAAGTAAATGAAAGTTTCTGCATGGCTCATGCTGCATCTGTTTCAACTTTATATCTACCAAGTTACTTTAGTAAATCAATTTTAATGTAAAAAATAAAAATCTTATAAGCTCATTTTCTCTTTCTGCAGACAGTAAGTTTAACTGCTTTATGTATTTAATCATCCTGAAACAACATTTTTTCCCTGATTCCAATTCAAATGCACACAGACAAATCAAAAGTAACAACTAAATCTAATGAAAATAACACTCGATTCACCCAGTGACAGAAGCATACAGAGAACCAAGAACTCATATCCACATCCATCTGTAAACCTGCTTAAAGAAGTGTTTAGAGCTATACATTGCAGTCTTAGCACTAAAAATCTCAGCTCTAAGAATACACCCTGCATTAAGCTTTAAATGGATTTATCATCCATCGAGAAGCTTACCTGGGAAAATAACCAGGTAGAAAAGCTCAATACATCTACATCCTGCTTGCCAGCTTTACAGTCATCATTAGAAAGTGTTGAATTAAAGCTTAGAGGTCCATGCACTCCAGAGCTGGTTGAGCAGAAGAGATGTCAGGTGTCACCTCCCTTGGGCTCGGGAGCAGCTGGCAGTTCCTCCACAGGTGGAGTTGTCAGGGTGCTCCTCCTTGGCTCACATTGGTTCTTGGGGGTACCAGGGAGCCTTTCACCACTGATCCTGACAGAAGCAGAGTCAGGGCTCCATGGCCATGTTCCTGAAATCCTCAGCCCCCACTGAAACTCCCACGGGTGCCATGGCTGCAGCCACCACTCAGTTTCTCCAATTCCTGCCCTCAGTTCACAGCCTGTGGAAGGGACATCTGAGCTTTAACTGACTCAAAAAGAGCAGTAACAAAAGGCTACCACTCCCTTGTTTTAAGAATGGAAGAGGCTTTCTTAGCATTTCTTCTAGGCAGGAATAGGTTTGAGCAGTTGGTCAAACTCATGTTTTTCTTTCAGAGTCACCTCAGCCTCAGTGAGGATCCAGGAGTCGCTGGGGAAATCGGCTGTGACAGCACGAGGGACACCTGCAGCAGCAGCACGTGGGCCTCAGGGATTTCACTGAGGAGCACTGACAACAAACCCTGCACTGACAGAGCACGTGCTCCTCACAGGCTCAAATTCCATCCTTTGGAGCACTGCTTAAGACCCTACTGGAAAAAAAAAAAAAAAAAACCAACCTGGAATCTGGAAAACAAAGAAACACAGAAAATAGAAAACAATTTATCTGCTCCTGTTTGTTCCTCTCGTGTGCCAATCAAGGCACTGCCACCCACATAAACCATTCTTTTGTTTCTGCCTCCCATTGGCAAATAGATGAAGGATATTGATTTGACTGGCAGAGAAATAAAAACAGATTCAGCTTCACTGAACTTTAATATAACATAATTTGAAGCTAAATGTGTTACAGACTGGTATCCGACAAAACAGCACTTCAAATCTGAAAAAAAAAAAAAAAATAATTCCACTTCAAGAAACATTACAGGAGGCCAAGAGCAGGAATGGACCAAAATATTGTATTTGAAGGCCAGAGGCAGATCTTTCATGTAAAGGCAAAATACAAGAAGGTTTTATATCACACCAATGCCTAGAGAAAGATCCTCTGAGCTCAGAACCAATATTGAGTTTGTTCAACACTCACAATATGTTTGCATAAAAGCCACACTCCTACTCCATCATCTGAGGACAAGAAATCAATCTCAGGGTATGGGGATAATCACAGTGACTATTCCAATACAGACATAACACAAGCATTAAAAGGAAGGGATAATCTTAATCACTACTCCTCTAATCCCATCCCTTCCAAAGCCACTGGAAGCACAGTGGGATTGCAGCCATGCAGAACAGAGACTGTTGAGTATTCTGCAACGAGAGGAAATTAATTCAAGCATCCCCTCCCCTCTCAATATCCTCTGTGTCAACTGTAGCTCCCTGCAATTCCCTCTGCCCCAGTGGTTTGTGCTCACAGCCCCTTGCTCCAGAGGCAAGCTAAGGATAAAACTTGCCTTTTTTTCATACAAAACTCAGCTTTCAAATGAAAAAGAAAATCTTTCAGGTGTTGCTGAGAAAATGGAGCAACTGAGGTTATGAGCAGTGAACTGCTTATCATCAAGTGCTGTTCAAGGGATTAGTTTAAATGTTTAGCCCATGATTCCACACAATTCAGGAACCTAACAATTTTTCCCAGGCTCTCCCTCCTCTTTATTGTGAAATGAAGAAACATTGTCCCTTTTGTGCGAGTGAAAAACTGTGATACAAGCACCACAGGACACACTTTTCTGTGTAGCAATGTACCTAAAGCTGTAAGATGGCAATTAGCAAGGTTGAAAGCAGCAGCCAGGCACATAACTCCTACTGAAAACCAGTGGGAACTAATCACTTAACACCTTTTGCAAACTGGCATTAAGCTCCTGTACAGCTCCCATGTCCTTAACACCATGGGAATTTATATCAAACGTGCACAAAACCTCTGGAGGACATCAAAGAGCTCAAACCAGACACTTAACACCCAGTCTCTCTGCACCAGGTAATTTGTTCTTGTGCCAAAACACCTGGAGAAGATAAGGGATGAGTGCTGGATTGTAGCCTTGACACCCAGCTGGACAAGGAGGGCTCAACAGACAAATATTCAGCATTTCATGGAACCACAGAATGGTTTGGGTTGAAAGGGGCCTTTACATCATCTGGTTTATTTTCTGACACAAAAGCTCCAGAGAAGTTAATGTCCAAGTGGAAATCCTAGGAGTAGCAAAGATTCTGGATTTCTCCAGCACCAGGCCCCTTCTGTCACTTCCAGTTCTCAGAATGTTCCTACACTTGTCCCCACAGCCCCAGGTGGCCACAGGGATCCCAGCACAGGAAAAGGGTCCTGGGAGGCAGGCAGAGAGCACAGTGCTCGCCCTCAGCAGCTCCCAGAGCCAGCAACACTCTGCCTCCAGCTCCTGGGAATTCTGAAGCAGCCCATGACCCCCCAGCCACCACTCCTGCACACCGAGGCTGTGCCCCAGCTCAGCCCCTCAGTGTCCACACACAGAGCAGCAGCTCCCCTCGCCTCTGCAGCAGGCACAGGTGCCCAGCTCTCCCCCTCAGCTCTCCCCAGGTGTGCTGTCCCCAGTCCCAGCCCTGACACCTCTGGGCTCCCAGGGGTTGTGCTGATGAGCTCAGACACTGCTCACGTCCCCCAGCACTTGCCTAAAGCCACTGTCCTCTCTCAGGAGCTCTGCTGGCACCATCCTGCCTCCCAGGCTCTCTGGGGCATCTCACAAAGCCAGGAAGAGACAGTGTGCAACCTCCAGGCACAAATTCTCTATCCTACATGTAAACAGCCAGCTCTGATTCCCAGTACCACCAAAACTCTGATTTATGAAAAGCAAAATGAAGCAGCACAAACACACATGCTGCAAACCTTTGTTCTGAGTACAAGACTCTGTTTTATTTGTTCATTTTTGGGGGGTTTTTAACCAGTCCTGAATTCGAGCACAAACTAGAGCACCCTCCAGGTTTTAATTCTGAGTTTTCTAGAACTGAAAAACACTTGCAACACTTGCCCAAACCTAGTTACTATTTCTGCCCAAGATAGTGGTTTTTTTTCTAGGACAGAACAGAGAATGCAGAATGCATCCAGGGATGGAAAATGAAGATACACAGCAAACACATGTTTACACTGATCCAGCAGAGCTCAATAAATGTGCAGCAAACCTGCAAGCACACCAAAATGTTACTAAAAAAGTCATAATGTATGAGAGCAACACAGAAGTGGGGTGTCCTTTATATTACAAACTCTCTCACTGCAGGCTTATAAAATCTTGGCAACCTGAGTGGTCCACAGATGTTAAATATTATTAGATCACTTCAGGGAAAGCTCATGAAACACTCTTCTGTCAGATTCACAGCTGCTGTTCCACGGGGTCTCAGACAATTTCAAATTAGGAAGAAGGGACACATTTTTTACAGTATATGGGTGATTAACCGCTGGTGCAAACAGCGGAGAACAGGACTGCAACTGCCATGTCTTGATGTTTGAGACGAAAAGTTTCCAAAAGATGTGTTTAGACAAAACATGGCCTAGGTTTGGTGGGAGCTGCAGTGCTTTCATTTGGCTCTGAGTGAAAGAAAACAGTGAGAACCAGTAGCTTGATACCAGAAGATACAGCACCACTGGGTGGTCCCTCCTGTGCCTCATCCCTGTGACTGAGTTTTGAGGACCATTCTCACAGTTCTGCAAAAACTTCTTCTGCTTAGAAAATGAGGTCCCAGAGGTGTGACACAGCCATCCCACAATACCCCCAGTGAGGTGTTCCCCAGGATGGGAACAGGCTGGGGTGCAGCAGAGTAGGACACTCACTTTGAGAGAACTGAAACAGGAACCCTTTCTTCAGCGAGATTATGGATTTTGTGTGAGAGGATTTTAAGGCAATAATTTAAGATTTCAAGCCTGCAGAGCCATGGAATATTAAAATGGTCTTACTTTAGATAACATAATTCTTTCATTCTTAACAAGCATTTTCTTATGATAGTATAATAATCCATAGTTTGAACTCTTGCTTTGTTTCAAGTAGAAGTGATTACCATGGCAAAGGCAGAGAGGATTCAATGAAGTGGTTAATCTTTTCTGTCTGCTCTACAACCTTTCAAGTGTCCTGAGCTGTAAGAACTTAACTCAAAGACAAGGAAAAAAAGATAAACATTTCAATCTCACAGCTCTAGATTTCACCACAACCCACACAAGAGGCTTACTTCCAGTTCAACTTAGGCTTGAAGGTTTATATTTCTAACCTGGCCAGTTTTCCCAGCTGTCTTACGAAAACCAACTCAAGGCAGAAATATAAAATGGCTTGGGTTGGAAGAGACCTTCAAGTAAACCCAGTGGCACCCCCTGCCATGGGCAGGGACACCTTCCACTATCCCAGGGTGTTCCAACTGGCCTTGGAGACATCCAGGGATGGAGCAGCCACAGCTTCTCTGAGCACCCTGTGCCAGGAGCTCATGGGGAAGAATTTCTTCTAAATATCTTTTCCTTCAGAATTACCAGTTTCATAAGAACCTGTCTGGCAGCACTGATCCCTGCCCAGAACACCATAAGTGTGAAGATCTAAACCATGTGAATTAAAAGATTTAACTAGAGCAAAATATTTCAGAACTTTACTATTATCATTAAATCTAGAAAATGGTGAATTTGCTTTGGAAGCATGTTTTATTGCTGTTCCTTTAAAGAAAAAAAAACAAACTTGATTTTGCAATTACCTTTCTACATAATCAGAGGAATCCTGCTAGTGCCCAGCTAAACTCTTCTGTTGCTTAGCACTTTCCATCTTCAAATGAGAAAGTGGTTGGAAGGACTTGTGGTCTCCAAAGCAGAGTGCAGAATTACAACATGTTTCCAGAAACAACAATCCCACCCTTGCCAGTGCTCAGCTTTACACATCTGTGCAACTGGATGTTTTCACTGCTCTCACAGGATCTTTAGTCTCTTTTACTTAGATTCCTTCTCCTCTCTCACCACAATAAACTGATGTGTCTCACACCCAACAATTCCTAAGCCTTGATGCTGCATTAAGCCTCACACAGAGGCACAAACATTCCCTAAGCCTCAGGCTCAAAATCATCCCCATGTTCAGATGTTCTGCATGCAAATAATACCTCAGGGCTTTGATAAAACTTAAATGCTTAAATCAAAACAAAGAGAATCTCTGCAGCAGTGAAGTTTCAGGTAATTAATCCCTTTCTACTGGGATGATATAGGTGGGTTTTTATCCCATAATATCACAGCAAAAGCTATCCACAGTAAAGACTCAGTGACCCTAAATAAAAGATAGTTAAAGTTTCTGTCAGTTATTCAATGACTAATTTCTATTTAGGTAAGATATATGAACAGCTTTTATGGGTACACAGGGGAAGAGAAGGAAGAACATACAGAAATGGTCTTTCCACAGCCTCAACAGCCACTTCTCAGATCATCCTTTATTTCAGTTTGATCCAGCAAAGCAGGGCTTGCTGCATCAAAACAAATTGGGGAAGATTTAATGATCCTGCCTCTTTCATTACTTCCATATTGATGATGCTCTGTGATTTTGCAGTTCGAACAACCTTACTCTGTTAAACTTTAAAATTGAATCTCAAAATATCATTATTTTACTTTATCTTGGAGTGACAAAGTCTCTATTTCAATTCAAGTCTTTTAAACTCTATTGATATTCCTTTATGTAATCTAAAGCACTCTGATCTGAGTCAGCAGGACTCAAAAACTCACGTGCATGCATCTGACAGGATAAAGTGTTTTGCCTCTTACAGCACTGATCTCCAACTTCTGCTCTGCTGGAGCTACTCAAATGACAAAAATAAACAAAAAAAAATCCACTAAATTAATCAGTATCTGAAAACCAGAAACTTCAACACTAAAGCCATTAGTGCAATATTGCCCTCAAAAGTTTAGATGGTTTGAAATACAAGAAGAGAGCCAGGTTTTGCATCTGTTTATTCACTTGACTACACAAATCCCAACCCAAAATCCACTCTGTGTGACATGTGCAGAGAAGGGAGGGCTCCAGGGACACCTCACCGAGGCCTGGCAGTACCTAAAGAGAAAGCTGGAGAGAGACTTTTGACAGAGACAGCTGTGACAGCACAAGGGGGAATGGTTTTAAACTGAAAGAGGAGAGATTTCGGTGGGATATGAGGAGGAAGCTCTTGCCTGTGAGGGTGGGGAGGCCCTGGCACAGGGTGCCCAGAGAAACTGTGGCTGCCCCTGGATCCCTGGAAATGTCCAAGGCCAGCTTGGACAGAGCTGGGAGCAATTTGGGACAGTGGAAGGTGTCTCTGCCCATGGCAGGGGTGGCACTGGGTGGGCTTTAAGGTCCCTTCCAACCCAAACCATTCCATGATCTGTGGGAGCAGAGTCACCAGGGCTCCACAGAGACCTCATGAAATACATCTGTGACCAGGGGCACCAGCAACTGCAGTGAAAAAGCAACAAATACAGAGTAAAAGCAAAGAAGTGAATCCCTAGGAAGAAACTGAACAGACAGCATTTGATAACAACCCATAGTTTTCAAGCTGCACCTCCCAAGTTTACCATCTTCACTTGAAGGGATGGATATCACACAAATTTACAAGATTCTCCAGGGTAATATTCACCATAACTTGACTTTATAAAGCAGATAATTAGGCAAAAGCAAGAAAAAGTGCATCTCCTTCACAAATTCAGAATGGTGCCCAAAACTACAAAGGGAACTGTCATGCACCTAAGTTTTAATTGGTACTTCCATTAAAGAAAGGGATTATTTGCTTTCTATCTTAGATTTTTTGTTACCTTCAGGTTCTCACCTCTTTCTGAGCAGGACAGATTAGTTTAATGAGACTTTGGATGAAGCACTCTAAGTCAAAAAGGTACAGAAACTATTATCCCCCCTGCCAACCTTTCCCATGATTTATTAAACTGGAGCAAACAAAGAACTGCATCCTGCTACTGATTCAACAAAGGATTAGACAGTGACATGGATAATGGAAAATCCTAAATCCATCAGATTGAATTTCAATAAATAAATAAACAAATCCTGAGACACATTAACCCTCTGCACCTTTCTAGCTGAAGAGGGAAAGAAAACATCCCCAGGAGTTACACCAGGACTTTCTCCTGGTGTTTCTCCCAGGCTCCTGTGATGAATCCCACAGCAGTGGGACTGGGCACACAGTTAGTACTCAATTAATGAATTATTTCCTGCCAAATCTAAATGCCTTGGAAATGTTGGTATACTCATAAAAACCAACCAACCAAACCTAAAGTTTCTACATTAAAGCTGTGATTCAAGAAGAAGAAAAGGAAATGAAATCGTATCTTCCCACTTTTCAGAAGGTGATCCCAACCCAACAACAGCAGTGGTTGCTACCTGAGATGGGTTGGTGGCACCAGTTTTGGTCTCAGCACTTCAGTGCCCCACAGACTGGGCACTCACTGCCTCCCCAGGCAGGGCAGGAGGGGCTGTGCCCCCATCCTGCAGCAGGACAGGTCTGGGGTGCAGCCCTGGGTCCCCCCAGAGCAGCCAGCACTGCTCAGGCTGAGCAGTCCCCAGGACAGGAGGGCTGAGATCACTCACCTGCTGCTTCCCAACAGCTCTGAGCACCTCTGGGGCTGAGCAGGGGAAGAGCAGCTGAGGATTCTCCCTCTGTAAGCACTGCAGGGTGCTGTTTGCAGGTCCAGGTGTTCAACTGGGAGCAGGCTTTGCCTGAAGAACATCAGCAGGAAGGGGCTGCTGTGCCTTCCAGAGCCTTTGGCCAAGGCTGGTGACAAACAGTGGCAGTGTCCCCTGGCTGAGGGAGAGGCTGTGCAAATCTGGGACTGTCCCAAGGCTTGTGTGCCTTCCACATTTAATGGGGTGCATTCCCCTGTCAATGCCAAAGGAGTTCCTGGACACCCAAAGTCTCCTTCTCCCCCGGGGTTCTGAAACCCTCAAACACCTTTTGAAGAGAAATGCAAAATCCACCTAACACATATGGAAAGAAACACTAGCACAAAGCTATCAAGAAATACAAGAGTTAGAGAAAGTACAGCAGAGACTGAGGCAGATTTTCAACATTTTTTCCATAATAATGACCAAAATTTGCACAATACTAAAAGTCTCACATGCAAATGCAAACATCACTATAATCCCTGTTAACAAAGCACACAGAGAAATTAAAGCAAGCTTAACTAAGCAATGTTTGTGAATATTAATAAGCCTAAAACCTAAATCCAAGCTTTTAAAATTTAAAGTAAAGAGAGGATTGTTTTCAGACTAATTTGTATTTAAACTGGATGCTTTGCATGTGAAATGCAAGGAAGAGAATGAACTGCGGTGCCCTGGAAAAGCATTAAAATGAGTGCAACAAAGTCAGATCTTGGAGAATTCTGAATATCCTGATCTATTCAGCTTTTAAGCTGATACACTGCGATGTGCTCAGATATCACTGGAGAAATTATTCCAAATCTCCACATCCTGTTTTATTGTAAAGATCAAAAGAATAAGGTTTTTTTCTTACTCTCATAATCCAGACAGAAATGATTTTTCACCTGACACGTAGAAGTGACGCATCTGCCATCCAGAGAAGTTTAGGGCAGAAGTGGAACAGCTTCCACATCTGACACAGGCAGTTCAAGCTGGATTTGGTGAGGTTGAACATCCCTCACACCAAACTGAATGGTTTGAAATCCCAGCAGCTTCAGCAAGGAACAGAAATCAGGTCAGGTGGGATTTCCCCAGATCTCAGGTGTTTGTAGCAGACACCCACATCACCTCTGCTCTCTTTGCAGGTAGTGATGTGAATGTCATCCCACCCTCCTGGACAGGCCTGGGTGAGATGGATCATCCTTGGGAGCACTGACTCTTCTCCAGGGGGGCTAAAGGGAGCTGAGGAATCACCCCAGGGCAGCATCCATGGCACAGGCACCTCACAGAGATGGATCTCACTCCTCAGGGCTCAGAAAACAAACAAACCCCGTCCACCCACTGAAATGTGACCAAAACTCTGAGAGGCCCAGCTCAGTTCTTAGAACAGCCATGACCAGACTCCCTTTGCTTGGCCATCCTGAACTGACAGAGCTCCACTGGAATCATGGAATCCTTTGGGTTGGAAAGGACCTTAAAGCTCATCCAGTGCCACACCCTGCCATGGCAGGGACACCTTCCACTGTCCCAGTCTGCTCCAAGCCCTGTCCAGCCTGGCCTTGGACACTTCCACGGATCCAGGGGCAGCCACAGCTTCTCTGGGCAACCTGTGCCAGGGCCTCAGCACCCTCCCAGGGAAAAACTCCCCAGTATCCCATCCAGCCTTGCCCTCTGGCAGTGGGAAGCCATGCTCTTGTAAGTAGTCTCAGGTATTTTTTATATTTTATTCCCTTTTTCCTTTTGATTTGGTGTGTTTTGTTTGGGTTTTTTTGGTTCATAACCACAACAGAGCTGAAATTTTTATTGCCCCAAGTTCTACCACAGAGGAGAAGCCACTTGGTAACCTCACAGAAATACCTGTCTGCTCTTTTTTATGTTTGGAAACCTCTGGTCCATGAGGAAAAATCCATTTACTGTTTAATACTGATAATGCAAAACAGACAGCAGAGGGTGACATGAAAATTGCAGTAATCTCTGAAAAAAGTCAGAAGGCAGTGGTTCTGCTGGCCTGATCCCAGCACAGGCATCCTCAGGAGCTCACAGGTGCAGGGAGCATCCAGGCTGAGGCATGGAGACTCCAGTCCCTTATCTATCCACAAAGCACATCCAGAGATTTACAACAAAAACTCAAGCAGCCTCAGCCATGTTCTGACATCTCCTGATAAATACTCTCCAAGCCCAGAAGGAACAAATTCCCTTTGTAGGGACAAATTACCTACACTGGGTCCTTCTGCTCTTCCTGCTTTCTGCTTCAGTGGAGGGCACCAACCCTAAAGTTTGAACCACTGGTAAAATAAATTTAAAAAATAAATCTCAGGCCTGTTTTCTTCTCTGAACTCCCCTATTCCTCCTCTGCCTGCCACCCCCTCAGTCCCTCTGCAGCACTCAGGGGAGCTCAGGCAGCTGCAGCCTGGGTTACTCAGCTTACAGAGATCAGTGGTTACTGGAGTTCAAACGGTTCATTAACTTCTTGTGCTCGGACCCTGGAGATAAGGATCCACTGTCTGGAACAGATTTGCATGAATGCAGCAAAAGATAAATGAAATTATAATATGAGACATGATAAAGTGAGCAAAGCAGGGCTTTACCCCCCCTTCTGTTAAAACCCAAAGAGAGGAGAATCCCCACCTTCCCCTGCAGAGAGGAACCTGAGGGAGAGCTGCAACCTTCAGGCTTGAAGCTGGAATTCACCTCTTGCATTCCTGCACAGATAGGCTGGATGGCCTGGACCCCAGTCAGGAGCACAGATGTGCACATCCTAAAACACAACTGCTAACCAGTCTGGCAGCCTGAGCAGCGCTGGTACGAGCAGGGCTCCCCTGCCAAGTGGCCCCCAGAGCAGCCCAGCCGTGCACAGTGAAACTCTCCAGCATTGCTTGGGTCCCAGATTCCTGCTCCATGGCAAAGGAGGGGTTTCCAAGCATCAGCTTTGTCAGAGCTTCCCAGCCTCCCCCACTGGCAGCCAGGGACACAACAGCCAGGTCCTGCAAGCCTCACGTGCTCCGAGCTGGCTCATTTACTCCAGTCCTGACAAAAGCAGTGACATTTGCCAAAGTTTGATTCATCCCAGGCTGAAATCCTCATTCCCTGGAGGTAAATATTGCTGTCTAATGAGGAACAGTCATGCACAATTACACCGGGAGGCAGCAAATGGCTGAGGATCTCGAGAAAGCTGATTTGTTAAACTAATTGCTGGAGGTAAGGACCCGGGTGAGCCACGGCTCCAAATGCAACCCCAGGACTTCCTAGGGCACTCTCCAGAAGGGTCCTTGGATCTGCCTTGAAAAATGTACAAAGTAAGGACAAAATAGATGAGAAAGTAGCCTGAACTCTTGCCTCTCTTTACCCATGAATTTCTTCACAGAGAAAGGAAGTTTGTTTGAAATGTGCATTTTATAAGCTGCAGCAGGAGCTCTCCTCCAGCCCTAGGAGCTGAGCCCTGATGGAGCAGCACGCCTCTCCCCCAAACTGGGGTCTCTCCTCTGCCTCCTAGGCTGTGTTCAGCCCAGCCTAAAGATCACCAGCAAGAAAACACCTGTTAAGGTGAGGCTTTAGCACAGGGTTGCAGGTTTACCTTCCTGAGCAGTGTGGTACCTGGCTCTCCTGCTCTGCAGAGCCAGAGCAGCCTCCTGCACACCATTAGTCCTTGCAGGGGTCATTTGGCACAAGGTTAGGACAAAGCAGAAAAGCAGCCCCACAGATTTGTGTTCCATTGTAAAGACAGCCTGGAAAACAACAGTGTATCACCGAGCAGGGGGTGCAGCACCTCAGCCCTGAAGGGATGCTCCTCCTGCATCTTGCCCCATTCCTCCTCCACCTTCAGGGATGTCCTCACATGCCAGAGAGGAACTTCCTGGCCCTTGAACTAAAACTATCTGGGTCCCAGCTGAATGTTACAGAGTTTCTGAACTTTTTGCTTTCCACTTTTTGCTTTTTTAAGAGAGATTTCAGCTCAGGAGCACCTTTCAGGGGAGAAAAGAAAAAAAGAGAGAAACAGAGAAAGGGAACAAGAAACCCCCCTAGCAAACCCAGTAGCATAGACTTCTATAATTGATCCAGGAGGGAGATGAAACCATAATTAATCCATTTGGGAGATGGGAATGTCTCAAACTCCTTTTTTGGGAAGAGGGGGAGTACCTGGTTACGTTCACTTTACAAACAAGCAAAAGCTAATTGCTTCAGAGTGCCAGCAAAATCTGTCCAGGGAATTCATCCTCTTATCTAATGCCACCTGCAGCAGGACTGGGCTGCTCTGAATTAGAGCTGAGATCAAAGAGCACCTGTGCACAGCAAGATTTTGATTTCCTCCTCCCCTCTCTTTGCTCCACCAGACAGGTTTGTATTTCTGTCAGCTAAATTGTTACTTTTCATTACAAGGCGTTCCCACTTCTCACCTTCCTCCTCGCACCTCGCAGCAAGGCAAGCCCAGCCCATCCATCAGGGTTTGCAGCAGTGGCAAGTGGGACAGGAGGGAAAAGCAGGAGCAGCTCCTTGCAGGATCCTGGCCCTGCAAAGGGGCTGCTGCCAGGTCGTTTTTCTCTCCGTGTACAGCCCAGCATCTGCAATTCACACACTCACTGATTCCCACTTGCTACTACTAATAGGGGGCAGGTTAGATGTAGAACAGCATTAATTAGTAATAAATTGAAATTAATTATCATAATAATGAAAGGATGCGTGAATATGAAGTTTGCCTCTTTTGCAGTGGTATTTACAAAAGATAGATTAGCAAGGTAATTTGTGTTGGGTTTTTTACTACAAAACCCATGAGGGATTCAGAGCACAGCAATGGGAAACAGCTGCTTGGAGGCACTAATGACTAAACCACGTCAAACCCAACACTTGCAGGAGGATGGAAACACCTCTGAGAATCAAATGTCATAAAGCAAAAATATCTCCTGCTGTGTGTCATGCCTGTTGGGCATAGAGTGGTTTGCTCTGAGCCTCTCACTGGTTTAAAGCCCAGCTGTGTGCCTGGGGGCTGGATGTGCCAGTGCTGCCTCTGGGCAGTGCCTGAAAGGCACGGATGAGTTTCAGCTCCCAGCACTCCGAGTGCCATCCTGGGCAGCCAGGCTCACACCAAGAGATGTGCTGAAGCCCTGGGAGCCAGAAGTGCCCAACCCTAATTATCCCTTCATGGAGATCCATTGCCTGGAAGCTACAGCAGAGAAATTGCCCAAAGTGATCTGCAAAACACAGCAGAGGGCACCACACAAAATACCCTGGGCCTTGGAAGACAGACCCTTCTCTCCACGTCTCTGCTTGGATTAAGATAAAAGAAACCTGGCACTTCCAGTGTGTGTCAGTTTAACACTTCAGTCCCCACAACTGCCTGGGAATCAGCAGTTTTCATTGCAGCAAATTAAGCTGTCTCATTAACCCCCTTTACTAAGCTTTGTGATTTATTTGGTAACAGTAATGACACCAACAGCTGGAATAAAAACCCTTTTTTTGGGTAGAGCAGAAAAAGCTGAGAACACTGACTGAAGGCAATGGAGAGGCCAAGCAGGATCAGGAGAGAAGAACTGTTGTTCCAAATGTCTGGACTTGCTCTCAGATCTGACTGTGGAAAAGTATTTGCACCGGAAATCCACTGGAAATTAGGCACAGGCTCCTTAGAAGCTTCTACTCTGCACAGTGGCCAAGCACCACAAACCAGACACCTTGGGACAGGAAAAGCCAGGTGAAGGTCACTCAGGATGATAAAACAGGGTAGGAGCCCAGCAGTGAAATGCTTAAAGATGAAACTTTGGCTCTTCATTGAATCCTGAAGTGATTCAGGTTGGAAAGAGCCTTTAAAAGCACCGAGTCCAACTGGTTCAGCTGGAAGTTGGTGGGCCAGCAGACACCCTGCCTGGAATACCCACTGTATTTATCAGGGCATCGAGTCTGGTGTTTTACATGGATAAAAGGAGAGGCTGAAAATCAGGTGGAGGAAGGTGGGTGAGGTTTTAATCCCATCATGAGACCAGAGATGTCCCTTGCAGGCAACATGCAGGTACAAAGCAGCCCTGGCACAAATGACACGCTGTGTAAAGCAAGAGTAACTTTCCATCAGCTCCCTGGAAGGCCTTTTAGTCCTCTAAGTGGAAGTTTGTACATTCTTCATTCATTTGCCATCCCTAGTGGGTTCTGTACTAAATTAAGTGTTTATACAGTGCTTTGAAGATGTAAAGCACTGAAAGTGGTAAATACTTTCACTTGATATCAAAGAGCTACAGCTCCTAGAGACTAAGTAGATCCATCAGCTGAAATAATTGGTTGCACCTAACACTGACAAAGTAGAATGGCATAAATGTATTTTTTTTCTCATGGTGTATATACAGGAAAATACAGATTCACACTCAGATTGGCACTTGGAGGAAGCAGATCACGACAGGATTATTTTATCCAAAGGATTGCCTTGGTGGGAGGAGCACTGCCTGTCTCTTAAGGACTGAGTGTTGGACACAGCTGGAAATGAGGCACTAAGGATGACAGATATCTGCTATAAATCACGATGGAAGATGCAGTGTCTTTGGTCCAGGTTTATTTTACCAAAGGTGGAGTCTGCTGACTTTGCTGCTCCTGACTCCAGAAGTGCACAGGCTGTGCACAACTGAAAAAATACCTGGAAAATAGGAAAAGCCTGCCCTGAGAAGCAAAGGGCATGATTTCCAGAGTTAGTTTCCATGGCACTTCAGTATCCAATCAGCACTGCCAACGGTGCTGAAGTTGGGAAGAGACCCATTATCCTCCCCAGCCCTCCCCCCCGCAGCCTCCAAATGCCAAGAAAGAAAAAAAAAGGCAGATTAGAACTGCTGCTAATTAAGTTAAAAATATGCCATAATGGGAATATTTAAGGGGAAAAAATCCAATCAGTGGGAAAGGCAGCAGTGAGGCAGCTCCAGATGTTTGGGCACATCTGGCCAATAAAAACAACTCTACCACCAACTTATTTATCCTAGTGAAGGGCCAGAAGCAGGTTTTGCAGGGAGTAGGTGTGTAATACACAGGAAGGGATCTACAGATGTGCAGCACTTCTGCCATTTGTGGGCTTTGTCCCAGGCTCAATCTGGCAGGTCAGAACCTGTCTTTGCCAGCTGCACAAAACACTCCTGAGCCTTCTGACCTGCCAGGGGCAGCAAGGGTTAATCGTTCTCAGGTGCTTTGGATGTGCTGACATGCAAGCAAACAGTTATTTTGCACTTTACAGTAA
Source organism: Notiomystis cincta (assembly GCA_013398075.1). Taxonomy (NCBI): domain Eukaryota; kingdom Metazoa; phylum Chordata; class Aves; order Passeriformes; family Notiomystidae; genus Notiomystis; species Notiomystis cincta. Next base: position 19,658 of record VZRX01013350.1, on the reverse strand, counting down.
TAATAAGGATGGGAGAGCTTTCCCCCTCCTCACTTATTGTGAGCAGTTATTTTATTTACCAATTCCTCTTTAAATATCTCCACCTACTTTGACTGAGAGGTTGGGGCTCTGTGATTTGTGTCCTCATCCTAACCCTCTCCTGAACTGCAAATGCTCCTTTGGGAATCTGCAGCTCTGTTAATAACAGCTCACAAAGGTTACCAAGATAATGCATCTAGCAATGTCACAGCTCTAAAATATCCAGGGTTATTTAGACAGTGCTTTCAAAAGAAATGGAGATTTGAATTTTGATTATTATTTAAAATGGAACTTTAATCATTTTACATAGATGCTAATAAAGAAATTTTTATTAGGGGAAGAGTGGAGAAGATAAAGCAGAAATTCTTCTGTGGGAACTCTCTTCTACCTCCCTGAATGAGCTTCAGGATCCCAACCACTCTGATTATTGTTATAGCATTTAAATGGCCTTTCATTGCCATTATAAACTGGCTCCAGATTTTCATCTGAGTGTGACTGATCCCCACCCACACTTTCATTTGTTAACAATTGCCACAGATTTCCTTAAATCTCTTTCCAGGTTTGACACAATGGAAGCAGATGTGCATGAGGGAGGTACAGGAGTCTGGTTTCAACCCTGTGCCAACAGCAGAGCACAAGAAATCAAAGGTGAGATGGTGAGAGAAAATCTGAGAGCCCGTGAGTGGAAAAAAAGACAGATTTAGGCACAATATCAAGAAGGGATGAAGAGAACAAGAAGTTGTGCTACAGGGGCTGCTGTGAGCAGCAGTGTCACAGCTGACCCACCTCGGGCAGGGAACAGGTGATGGAGGAACTCTCTCCTCACTGGTGGCCAGTGAAAGGCAAGAGCAGGAAAAGGTGAAATGCTGTTATCCCTCATTTAAACGTAAAAGTTAATTTTTATCACAACCTTGATTGTGATAAAAAACAGATTTGTCCGTAAAAGCTGTGGAGTTTCCGTCCTTGGAGATATTTAAAATTAGACAAGGCAAGAACAACCTGCTCCAGCTGACCCTGCTTTGAGGACAGAGAAGATATTTCAGCATCTAAGCTCAACAATTCTGTTACTCAATGCCATCTGGGAAGGAAAGGACCTTGGACCCCTGAAGAACCAGCTCCTTTCAATCCAAAGTCCCAAAATCAGAGGAAAGGACTGAGATGCCTTTAAGGTCCGGGATGCTGCAAGCACAAACTGTTCCTCTCTCTCACTATAACCCCACCAAGCTCCTCTCCATCTTTTAGTGCCTAAATCCTTCCCAGCCAATACAGGAATGTTGAATCTCCCCTATTTCCTTTACCCCCATTTTCAATATCACCTTTCCAAACCCACAGCCAATGTCACATGTTAATGAAATAACCCTCCAGGGAATGAAAGCTGCAATGCAAATGGGAACATCTTGATCAAATCCAATCTTTGTTTCAGGGAAATTTCTCTCAGGAGAAGAGTTGTGGTTTAATGGCTCCAAATTTAGCTCCTGAGTGCCTCCTCACAAGTCTAAAAGCTCCTAGACAGTCTACACAAGCATATGGATCTCATAATGCCCAAGCTGGCCCTTAGAAGGGGGAATTTCTTGGGAATGCAAGTAGAATATAGAATATAGAGCAGTTCCCTGTGTCTGAAAGCTGATTTTCCTGCTGGCAGCTGGTGAGATGCTAGTGAGGGAGTGAATTCCCACTCAGCATGGGGCAGTGTTTTCAAGGAAACACAAGGTTGGTTTGGGCTCCTGAGTGGAACTCAGAGCTCAGACGTGGCTGGAATGAGCAGTGCCTGGCCCAGTCGCCTCACAAATAATCCAAGAAAGAATTTCCAAGCTGCAGATTGCAGCAGGAAGCTTCCTGTGGTGCAGCACAAGCAGATTTCTGTCTCTCATCACATCCCAGGCACACCCAGCGCAGCTCAGCTCGGCTCTCCCAGCCCACATCTCCTCCCAAAACTCCTGCATCAGGCTCCTGCATGCAAGGAAAAATACCTTTCTCACTGCTCCAGCTGGTTTTTGTTTCACTTTCTCACTGCTCCAGCTGGCTTTTGTTTCACTTGAAGGAAAAACAGCCCCTCCAAACCCTCTGAGCTCCCTGGGCAGAAACCAGCTTTCACCTGCAGCGTGGCAGGTGCCAAAGGCAGAGACTTCCAGGAGGGTACAGGAGCACAAGACAACAGCTGAACACAGGCATCCCTCTGGAGGAGCAGCATCAACAGGAAATTCAGGTGGAACAGGAGCTTTAATAAGCAAAAACCCCTCTAGAGAGGTAACATGCCAGGTCTGAGTGCAGGCCACAGCAGCAGAGCACTGAACAGGTGTGTTTATTTCTAAATGAGGGTGCAGGAGCCAGGAAATCATTCCCACCCAGGCCACAGAGAGCTGTCAGAGGGCAGGGCCTTTCAGAGGTTATCCAGGATCAAAACAGCTACTTGGAATTTAAAAGCCAGGAGCTCTCTCCTCCATCCAGAGTAATTCTGCACATGGAGCAGCTGTGGTGGCAGGAACAAGAGCAGGATGCTCTTAATTTACATTCTTTATGGCCCATAGCAGTCACTTTGGAGAGGCACAGCGAACTGGCATTTTTCTAACCTTCCTAAGGAAAACCTCAGCCCAAGCTTTATTCTGCCCAGTAAGAACAGCATCACAAGTTTTGGGAAGAGGAGAGAGCAAGAGATGATCCCTCTGTTCACCACACCTGTAATTTTTCTCCATCTCTCTGCTGATCTCAGACAAATTCCTGTTAACTCAGGGGCCCTGAGGAAGCTCTGCCTGGGCCAGCATTCCCATGCTCCCTGCTTTAACTGCAGGAAGGACAATGGATGCTTCTCCCAGAGCCATGAATATTGTATCAGCTGCTAAAATGCCCAGACAGAAATGTTCTGATGCACAGACCTTCCTCTGCTACCCACTGCCCAAGTCAGCATAAGTGGAACAATAATTAGTTTTAAATCTACTATCAGATAACACTACTGGAAACATCAAAAGGAAACTATTTTCTGCTGTTTACTTGTTAAATACCTTTTTTTTTTCCTTATGTAACAAGAGAAAATTAAGAGTGAGAGATTTCTAACAAGGAAAGTTCAGCTCCAGCTGGGATGAAGCTGGCACAGGCTTCCATGGGGGGAACAAAACCTCCACCACACCAAACAGGTTGGAGATTCCACCCTAAAACCAACAGGCTTAAGGAACAGGAGCTGAGCTCTGGCTTTACACATTGCTGCCTGCTCAGTTCCTGTGGCAGCAGGATCAGTGCCTTCCCCACCCCTCAGAGCTGAGGCCTGATGCTGCCCCTCTCCCAGGAAGGAAGTGGAAGGGATTCATTTGCCCAAAAGCCATAAGACAGACAAGGACTCAGCTGAGCACACAGCCCAGGGCCTCTCCATCTGGTGCTGCTCTGCTGCTGGACAGACACAGGCTGCTGCAGGGCAAGGATAACACAATCTGGATTATGCTTCTTGATGAGCTGCAGTCTCAGAGAGGCAATAGATCTACACTGGAAAGCCCTCACATTGGTAGTTTGCTCTGAGACCAAAGTTTGATGAAGAATTTCTCATTTGGATAAACCAAAGGCAATCTCATTTTAATTTAACATTTCTCTGTAATGAACAGAAGAATCAAAGGCACTGGAGATTTTTGCCAGGCTATAATAGAAGTTGAATTAAGTTCAAAATTTCTGGGTCAGAAAAAAATTCAAACATGAAAATATTTGCATTCCAAATCAGAGTAAGGAGCTGAATTTCCTTTAACCTCTGAAAGAGGACTTGTCAGGCTGTTTTGATTGTCTTTTTAGTCCAAATGACACATTTTGCTATTTCAGAATCACTTCTCTGAGTCCTCAAAGCTGCAGGTCAGCCTGATATGGAGGAATGTGTTCCTGCTGAGCTCCCCTCTCCTGGCAGGAGCAGCCCATTGTGGAGGCCCCATTCCAGCCCTGGGGATCCACCAGAATTCGGGAATGTCACTGCAGGAGATGCAGCCCAAGCCTCTCATCCTTAAGCTCAGCAGCTCCACCAGTCCCAGGCAGGGAGGAGCTCAGAGCAAAATAAAGCCACAATTTCTGCAGTTCAGAAGGAAAACACTGGACGACAGTTCAGACACTTCAATCCAAGTACCTATATCTTTGCATGGACCATGAAAAAAGCATCCTCTGTCTCCTTTAAAGTGCAGGAGGGAAGTGTTGCTTGCTTGTCTTCAAACTTCCACTGAGAAACTGACTTAGAAGATAACACACTTTCTACCATAAAGTAATTACTGTTAATAATTCTCAAACGATTTTTACTTGAATCTGTGAATTAATTCCTATTTGAACTGTTCATTGAAGCTTCTTTTCCCCTCAGTGTTCCTTTAAGGCTGAGTAGTGGTTGATGGGCCACTAGAATTAATTCCAATTGTCATTAATCTTCCAATTGCCTTTTTGTTTTCTCTCTGTTTTGAAGCAGCCAGCAAAAAAAAAAAAAAAAAAAAAAACCAA
>VZRX01013350.1:0-12982 GCA_013398075.1 Notiomystis cincta | reverse complement strand
AAAAAAAAAAAAAGCAAAATTGCTTTATTCCCAACTCCCAGAATTCAGGAGCTCATCAATCAAAGGGAAACACACACAAAGTGCAGGTGCTGCTGGTGTGATGTCCAGAGGCACTGAGCAAACAGCTCCAGTTCAGCTACGAGGAGCCCCAGCTGCTCAGCACCACCCTGAAAATCCTTCTGGGAACCAAAGTACAGCAGTCAAACTGCTGCAGAGGTGCTATAAATTACATTGTCAGATGAAGACCGATGTATTTACTCTGCTGTGATACTGTAATTATCAAGAAAGTGCCCTGCCTTTGCCTGTAAGTGCTGTGTGCAGTAATTAATTTTCCTCTGCATACTGATGCTTGATAGTAATATGGAAATCAGTGTATTTGCTACGTATATCCAATAAAATATATCTTACTGTCACGCTCTTGAAAGCATCTTAAAACAACATTAAGAATTTACATGAGCACAGAAGCACAGTGTCCTTATGTGTCTTTAAAGCAGGCTTTAGGAAAAAAGTCTGCTGGTGCCAACACCTGAAACTGCAGCCCTGCTTTTCCAATTATTTTATTCTTAGCAAACCCTCAGTGCAGCCAAGAGGCTCAGAAGTTACAGCCTGAGAGTCTAAAACTCGGAGTACTCAATAATGCCAGGGAAATTCCGGTTCCTTTGGAGTGCTGCAGAGGCAGGGACGCTCACACTGAACACGAGGCAGCTTCTGCCAGGGAGACAGAGCCCTGCACAGAGCAGGGAGAAGTCCCACGGTGGGGAATTATCCCAGGACACAGTCCTTGAAGGAAAGGTTTCATCTCACCATCCTCCCAGCCCAGGCAGAGCCAGCCCCGTTCTGAATTTGCATTCAAAAAGAGCCATTTTCCTACTTTCTTCCACCAGATGAGCTCCTTGGCTTTGCCATTCCCAGGGATCCATAAACTGCAGGTTTGTGGGATAAACCCACACCTGGGAGCTAAAGAAATCCTGTACTTGGAGGGGGACATGACCAAAGCCCAGAACTCCTCAGTTCAGGCACAGCTCGAGCCTTGCCCCTCTGCCACGTCCCAGGCAGCTCAGCCCTGCCCACCAGGGCTCTCCCCAGTTATGTGGATGTGTTATTAACCCTGCATCCATCACTCCAGCCCTGCAGAGCAGCAATAAAGAGATTTCAAAGGTGATTTCTCAGCTCCTGCAGTTGTGCCATCAGTGGCAGGTCGAGGACAAAAACCCAACAAATTAACTGAGATCTTGAAATCCTGCAGAGAAGCATCACACCTGGGGGACAACATCCTCCCTGAGCCCCAAAACAACCCTCCCTGTGCCCCAAAACAACCTTTCAGTCTCTCCCTGGGGGCCTGGGAACTGCTCCTCACTCATTCCTGACAAGAGCAAAACCTGGCCCCAACACCCATTGCTGCAGCCCTTCTTAAACTGCAGTGAAATCACCCCCAAAATTTCAAATAAAGCCTACATACATTGTTTTCTTACATTATAAACTCCCCTAAGAGTTGCACATTTGAATTTTCAGGCAGAAGAATACTTTAATAATCACATCAAGTGTGTCTCTTTGACTTCTGCAGAGGCCACATTAACTCCAGAATGAAAAATACAATCTTGCTCTTCCAGGAAAACTGTTGTAATTTTGTCTCAATAAAGGCTGCAGGAATATTCCACTGGGGATTTATTCAACTAGAAGAAAAACTTATTTTTCAGGGGAAAAAAAAGGAAAAATAGGTAACTTCTTTTCTTCTTAAACAACATACAGCTTAATTGGAAATACAGAATAAATTAGGACAAAAAAGCCCAGGGAAGTTTAAGGCAAAAACTCTTTTAGCAGCTTTGCATACTTGAGTGTGAAGCAGAGGCAAATCAACTGATAATCTTCTCTGCTAAATTTATACAAGAGACAGAATATTCTCTAGAGAATTTGTTTCTTAAAAAGAAAAAAGTTAGCATTTTACTTGACCAAAATTACTTCCTATTTAAATAATCATGCTTATCCACCTCCAGACTTAGTATTCTTTTTATGGTGATTTACAGAGTGGCTCTGCCATAAGTGCTGTACAACATTCACAAGGTCTAAAAAAGTTAATGGTGTGCTGGAAATGCTTGATAAAGAATTTTTACTGTCTTTGCCATTTGACAAAATCAAGTAATAAGCATAATAAATAGATGTATCAGACATTAATGCTATGAAAGCTTTTCTAAATCTTTCTGTCCATCCTCCTTGCACTTATTCTGCGTGGGATTGAGATTTCTCTGTCTTTGAAAATAAAGCTCAAATTATCTCCTGTTAACCTTTCTCCTAGAAATGCCATCTGTTAATAATAATAATTTTTTTAAAAAAACAACTGAAAAACCCCATTCCAGCACACAGGGACTACAGCCCCTCTCTTTCCATCCTAAAGACCATGAAGCCCCTCAAAATGAGACACTCCCAGCAATTCCCCCAGGGCAAGACCCCAGTGCCCAACTTCCTGAGCTCCCCAGGGAGCTGCCCACGAAAGGATCTTTGTCCCCCCACTCCTGTCTCATTAAACCCTTTCAGGAGTGTTTCCTCCTGAGTGCCTTTTGGAACTCCAGACCAACGGAGCAGCTGGGCAGTGCAGCCTCCCCCAGGGGTCAGCAACAGCACCACTCCAATAAAGGGAAAGGAGTAACAGGACAGCTTCTAAGGAGAGATCATCAATGTCATTAACACAGACTTAGCCTCGCGTGCCAGCACTGATGGGGACTGAAGCAGGGCAGAAATGCAAGTCTTCAAATGTGAGCCCAAACTCTCCTGGAGAAGCTGTAACTCTTTGTGACAGGCTGGCCTGGGCTGACATTCCCCCTTTTGAAGAACTTCCCTGTCGAGTTCTCCTCGGGAAGGCTTTGCTTTGCTCTGAGATGCATTCAGACACACAAGTCCCTTTGATGTGTCAGCATCCACTGAACATTAATAACCCGATTACACTGAAGAAAGCTCTCAATAAATTCCCCCCAGACAGCGAGATCTGCTTGTTCAGAAGTGTTTATTTCCACCCAAACCAGTATGTCAGCTAGGAGCTCTCTCAGGGTAACTGGGGAGGGCTCAGTCCCTGTGCCCCTCTCCTTTGGGTGACTGCAGAATTCTCATCTCCTCTCCTCCCCTGACTGATCCCACCAGGAATCTGCCACAGCTGGGCAGTTTTGGACACATCAGCTCCAAAGGCCCCAGCAGCAATGCCCAGGATGCCAGAGGCCATCCCATTTCTGTCAATACAGCAGCTCCTAGCACTGGCCCTTTACTGCCCTGCTCCCACCCTCCTCGGCACAACCTTTTCTTGCTGCACATTTCCAATTTGCTAGCTGTTGCTAAATTGAATAGCTGATGCTAGATCTGCTTTTGTCACAAGGTTACTACAGACCTTGACTTTCCCTACTAAAGAAAATGACTTTGTGTCATCACTTAGTGGTTGTTTATTATGGAGACTTCACAGTGCCTCCCAGTATGGATGTCTTTGATTTTGAAAGAAAATCAAAGCAGGCACATGGAGTGTTCTGGGAATGAGGGCAGTGATGAGGAGGCAGAAAAGGACTACACCATTAACTTACTTTGGCTATAAACTCAGCAGAGCCCAATCTCAGCATTATTATGGTCTGTTTCAATTTCAAAGTTCTAATTTAAGAGGAGATGAGATTAACCATTCACAGGCTACACTCTCTGCTATGACTCCCTCTCTCATGGTTCCAAAAACTGGGTCTAAAACCACTGACTGCTCGAGTCAGCTAAAAGATATCACCTACAGCTCCCCTGCTTGGTAATTCTTCAGCCTGACCGAAAGGCACAGCAGATGCTCAGCAGCACAACTGCACATCCCCCCAGCTGCCAGCCTGCCAGGGAAACACCACTGACTTCTCCCTGCAAGCTCTCCTTGCCTTCAAAGCTCTCCTCCTCTCCCCAGCCTATTCTCAGTATCTTTTCCCACTTTGATTTTCCAGTTTCCACTAGAAATGAGCTGAAACAGTGGCACAGCAATCCTACAGCAGGAGGGAGAAGAGCACCCCGAGCTGCTCAAACACTCACCTTACCCAGGGGCACAGCACACACTGCCCAGACCTTTGCAGAAAGAAAAGCACCAATTGAAGCACAAATTTTAACTGGTTTAACACAGTTTTACACACCTTGCTGAGTGAATGCATTTATATACTGAAGCATGCTGGTTCAGCTGGGGTAGAGTTAATTCCCTTCCCAGTGGCTGGAACAAGGCTGGGTTTTGGATTTGTGCTGGACACAGGGTGGATAATACAGATATTTTTGTTATTGCTGAGCAGGGACTGCACAGAGCCAAGGCCTTTGCTGCTCCTCACATGGGCCCGCTGGGGAGGGGCTGGGGGTGGACACAGCCAGGACAGGTGACCCAAACTGACCCCAGGGACATTCCAGACATCATACTCAGCAAATACACTGGGGGAAGAAGAAAGAAGAGGGAGACATTTGGAGTCACCACTGAGTGTGTTGGAATCCTGCTCCCCTGGGGGTGGCTGAGCACCTACCCAGCCACGGGAAGCAGGGAATGAGCTCCTTGCTGGCTTTTTGTGTGCACCTTTAGCTTTCCCCATTAAACTGTCTCACCTCACCTCCAAAGCTGTCACTGTTCCCACTCTGGCTCTCTCCCCACCCCAGCGGTGCCTGAGTGAGCATCTGTGTGGGACTCGATTGTTACGTGGGGTTACGCTGTGACAAGAAGCCATAAAACACTGAAGGGCTGGCAGACGCTCTCTTTATTAAGCACACAAGGTAAACCCACGTTTCTGAAGTAGGAAATCTCCCTCAAGTCATTTAGCTGCTTTGCAGTGATGATCACACAGATATGGAGCTACACACACCGCATGCAAAAAGAAATTCAACAGTGCTTGCCACAGAGAGAGGGTGCTGCAGCAGCTTAGGGGGTTTGAGTCTATACATATATAAATAAAAGATTAACTCAAACTTTAAACAAGAGATTAAAAGTACATTCTGCACCATTACCATAGCGTTCACAAAGCTGTAATGGGATAAAACAGATCATAATTACCTCCTTATGTTCATAGTTTAAAATGAAAGCCCCTCTGTTTGATACCACATGACAAAAACCAAGGTTATGAAGCTTCAAGGCAAGAGGAAAAGAAACAAACCCCTACCAAATGACAATAAGCAAACACAATACACTATTAATCTTTGATAACAGAAATGCTGCCTCGAATCAGGATGAGAACATTCACCCCAAAAGTGTAACAGCACATGGAAACTGCACACAGGAGCTGTGGGGCACAGCATGGAGCCCCCAGGGGCCCCCAGCTGCATGCAGGGGGCTGGCAGGAGCCACCCCAGCCTCTCTGGCAGCCCCAGGAAGGTTTCCCGTGGCTCCCTGCCAGTGCTGCCACACAACAACCCTGGCATTGAGCAGCTGGAGCTGGGAACACAGCCTGCCTGTCCGGGCAGCCTGCTGGGGAACACTGGGGCTCTCACGCTCCCTCGCATCCCACCTCGTGCAGATGCAGCACCCAGCTCCAAGCCAGACAACTGCAGCTCCAACATCTGCACACTGCAGCTCTCCAGGGCACCCCTGCTTTTAATTTACTGGGTTCACTAGGTTATAAGGCAATTAGACATCTTAAATTTTTTTTTAAATGCCCAACGTTCATTTGAACATTTGTTACCCTTCTGCCTTCAGAGAGGAGATTTTGCTGTAAATGAGTACAGACAGGAATATGCATGCACACAAACTGTACAGGTTATGGATTTTTGAAGCCTCACAGAATCACAGAATCTCCTGAGCTGGAAGGGATCCATCAGCATCATCCAGTCCCAATCCCAGCCCTGCACAGGGCCCCAAAATCCCACCCTGGGCGTCCCTGGCAGCCTCGGGGCCGGGGCCGTGCCAGTTCCCTGAGGAGCCTGAGCAGTGCCAGCACCCTCTGGGGAAGGACCTTTCCTGATCCTAAACCCCTCTGACACAGCTCCAGCCATTCCCTGGGTGCTGTCCCTGTCCCAGGGAGCAGAGATCAAAGCTGTCCCNAATCCCACCCTGGGCGTCCCTGGCAGCCTCGGGGCCGGGGCCGTGCCAGTTCCCTGAGGAGCCTGAGCAGTGCCAGCACCCTCTGGGGAAGGACCTTTCCTGATCCTAAACCCCTCTGACACAGCTCCAGCCATTCCCTGGGTGCTGTCCCTGTCCCAGGGAGCAGAGATCAAAGCTGTCCCTCGGGAGGAGCTGCAGACCCTGATGGGATCTGACCTTGGTCTCCTCCAGCTGAACCAGAGATGTGACTTCAGCCACTCCTCATGCAGCCCTCCAGACCCTTCACCATTTCTCATCTTCCCCACTCCCAGTGCTCCAGCCTGTCCCAGCAGGAAGGAAATGTCTCTTGCATGAGCCAAGGGACCAGGGTGCCAGAGCCCCAGGGCTGCTGTGGGTGCAAATCCTGAGCTCTCACCCACACTGCTGTGCATGGCAGAATAAACTGAGACTGAGACCATAGAGCACAAGAAAGAGGTGAAACTGAAATTAAACTGCTCCTGCAGAGGTCAGGCACATGAGAAGCCATGAGATCAGACTGATTTTCTTTCAAGATTTTTCCCCTTCAGAATAATGTGCTGCTGGTGGTGTATTTGTATTTTGGTGGCAGAGAAAAGGCTGCAGCACTGCCTGTACCAGGCAGTGTGCAAACACTGCTGAACCTGCCCTGAAGATCCCACAACATCAAAAATCTCTGCTTTATTGAAGAGAAAACAAATGCACACTTCACATTTCTTTTTTAGCAACCTTAGGGTTCAGGATGCCAAGTGTAATAACATCAGTTGACACTTCCACAGAAACACATGGTGAGAGAGAAGAGATTTCAAGAGGAAAAAAAAAAGCACCTCAAAACCCTGTACCAAATATTGTGACTTCTCCCACGCTCAGGCAATGCTTCTGACATTTCCCAATGTGAAACCAAGCTGACATCTTCAGCCCACCCAGAACAGCCTCGACTGTTCCTTCCCTGCAATGCCTTTTCTTCCTTTCTCACAACAGATGCTCAAGATAAACATCTGAGGCTGCAAAGAAGTACCAAGTTTTCAGTGTTAGTGGCTGTACAGCACATCATCTGCAGTTATGGGGTTTGTTAGAGATGGCATTTCAGGGAGCCAAAAAAACTACCTGAGCTCTTCACAGGAGCCCCAGGAAGAGATTCACTCTCTGGGCAGTCCTTGGCAACACAGTTCTTCATTTTTATTCCACTGAAAGTAGATGTAGGATTTACCTTCCAAGAGACCTGTACACATTCCTGCTAATTGTGCAACAGCACAATATTTTCTTGAGCAGTTTAGGAAACTCTCAGAGAGGGTTGGGAAATCAAGGATTTTCTGGTACATTGGCAGCAACAAAAACACAGCAAAGGGTCATTTACTGCTGATATTGTGGTTGCATCTGAAGTAGGTCAAGGTTGCTGAATATGAATTTAGGGGAAGGCAACACCCAGAGACACCCAGGAAATGCTGTAAGGGCACCTGTAGATCCCAGTGCAGCCAAGCCAAGCTGGAGATCAAACCCAGCTGTTTGCTGTCATCACAAACACACCCCACTGCTCCTGAGTTGCTGGAGATAGCAGTGGAAACTGGCTGTGACAGCTGGAAAATCCTAAGGAGAGATTCACTGGGTTTATTAAGGCATAATATGGTTTTATCTTCATTCCTCTGCAAACATGCAAAGCCAGGGATTTGCTATGGTTGCAACTAAACTTCAGATTTTACACTCCTCCTGGAAACCAACCACTCGTGCTGAGGACTCTGACATATTGACAAAGGCTGAATTTCAGGGACAGCCTTGGGCCCACCCACCCTGCTGGACTCAGTGTTGTGCAAGAGCCACGGTGATATGGACAAAAGCTGGAATTTTTTCAAGAGCCTCTCCCTCACAGCTGCACTGTTAGGATGGATAGCACAGCTCTGTCTGTGCAGGAGCTGCTCATCAGAAAACATTCCTTCCATCAAAGGGCTGGAGTCAGGAGTGCTGAGAGTTGTCTTCATAGGGCCAGAAAAAACCCTTTCACTGGAGATATTTAAGAGGCAGCAATGAGACACTCAGGAATTGGATATCATCTGCCATTTCTCACAAACATGGCATTTAAAGTCAATTAAAACAAGCTCCTACCAATTCCCTGCACCCCCTGCTGTCATTCCAAACATCCCTCAGGTCCCTCAACAGATCCTGTTTAAAGAAATCAACCCCCCAACCTGAGCAGTTGACACACAGACCACTGGCATAAAATGTACCACTCCAAAAGAACAATCAATATAATTTCCCATTAGATGTCTTCACAGATTTTTCATTTGAGCTTTTCCTTAGCAGCCTTGAGGGGGAAATGAGAGATGTGTGTGACTGTACAGGAACTCCAAAAAGTCTCTTAAGGGCATTTAGAGCTGCTATTGCAATCATTTCCTTTCAACAGATGAACGAACTGAGGACATTAGGCATGAAAAACACTAATTTTCAATAGAATGCCACCTATCCATTATGTTCCAGCTGGGTGGGGACCCCTGGAGCTCCAGGAGCTGCCCAGAAGTCCTCAAGAGAAGCTTCCACTGAGAGCTGGCAGCAGCTGGCCCTGCTGAGGGATGTTCTCCTTCCCCAGCCAGGGCCAGGTGTGACCCTCGGAGGGCTCTGAGCTGTTCTTCAGCCCCGGAGGGGAGGCACAGGATCCCTCCCTGGAGATGGAACTCTGGCTGCTGGACCTCTCCCTGCTGCACACCTGCAAACCCCAGCCACACCAGGGCTCCCATCCTGCTCTTCCCTCTGCTCTGGGACAGGTGATGCTCCTACAGAGCACCTCAGGCCTGCCCCTGAATAAATCCCTAATTCCAGGCCTTTGGCAGAGTCAGAGCCTGGTTCAGGGACTTGAACCACACAGCCCCAGGGCACAAAGCTGCCCTCCACCCCCAGAGCCCTGAGTCCCATCTGGGCTCTGTCCAGCAGCTCAGTTCGACAGGGAAATGTGCCCACACTGCTTGTCCCTCCCACAGCTCTCTCAGACCACCTCATAGCCCTGGGAGCACTTCTTCCCAGGGCAGAAACATCCCAGATGATGCTGACCCTGCCTCGCAGGGAATACTGAATGCATCCTCTGCACTACAGAGCCAGAGAAATTTCTGACAGTACCCATTCATTCTGATTTTTTTTCCTTCCTAACTCTTCCTTGACAAATGATAAAAGCCTCTAAAACTACCTCTGCTAAGCACTATATAACATAAAATCCGTGCTGTTGTGCTGACGGGCTTCTCCCGTGGCTCTGAGCTCCCAGGTTCTCATTACAGAGTCAGGCAAGAGCTTTCAAGCCCTGTAATTGCTGCCTAACTGCACAAAAATCCCACCCTGGGCACAGAGGCAGAGCCTCTTGTAGGAAATGGTCAAAAAGACACTGGGGAAACAAACAAAAAAAAAGAGCAGATTAATGTAAGTTATGGTAGTTACCTGGAATTAGTCAATGCTTTGAATATTCAGAATATAATCTAAAAAATTAATTTCTTTAGTGTGTGCAGAATTTCTTTCAATGGAGTACAGGTTTTCACTCCATTCCACCAACTCCCACAGAGCTGTGACAGCTCCCACCAACACCAATCTTAGGTCAAAGACTGATGATCACATCCAGGCTGGGGTTAAAAACAGGGTTATAAACCTGAATTAGCACCTCAAGTACTGAAATACTTTGAAAGATAAATCAAATATGCACTTCAAATTAGAATTAAGCTAACACAGTGCAGATCTACATTAGCTTCATCCAAAGTAGGGATTATTTCTCTATAATAAAAGGCAGATGCAGAGCTATGAAGCTGAATAAACCCCCCAGAAGCCAATCTCTGTTATCTTTTTTTTTTTTGTTCCTTTAGGCTTTGTTTTGAACAGCAAGTTTCCTTTAACATCCTTCAAGACAAAGCATCATCACACAGAGCAGGGGAAGAACAAAGGAGCTCCTTTTATCTGCTTCTCCATCTCCTGAGCAAACATTGCATCACCTTTCTCCCTGGGAAACACCTTTCATCTTTGTTTTAGGGATGGGATCGAGCCCATGTAGAGAAGCCTGAGCAGGGAGCTCCCTGTGAGCCCTGCCCACAGAGCCCAGCAGCACCCCTGGCTGCTGAGGGCAGCACGAAGGGCTGAGAGCTCAACTCTCCTTCTCCCCTTTCCCCCTGGGGCAGCCTGCAGAAAATGCCAGCTGGGTGGGTGCCATCTGCTCCCCTTTCCAGAGGAAGAGCCGTGGTGTTTCCACGCCCTGAGCACATCCTCCTTAGCTGGGCATGGAGACTGCTCCTCCTGCACAGGAATGCAAGGGCTGCAGAACAGATGGGAGAACAATACAAGGGTGTTATCAGGACAAAACCATATTAAAAAGAGTGGTTCTGTTCCTTAGATAATTGCACCAGAGGAGGGAGGGTTTACTAGAGTGCTGCAGCCTCTGGGAATTTAAAGGTTCCATGGAATTGATCCGAAGGTTCCTTTATTGTAGAACAGCAGTGTTTAGCCTTGAAATGTTCCAAGTGTATTCTGAAATTTAAAAATGGGGGGTATGGTAAAACAGCAGCAGTTTTTGTGGGCTTTTTCAAGAGTGAACCCATCACGAAGCAAAAAGGTCACGGAACAGGAAGGGAGTCTGTTCTCAGGGTGGTCTCCTCCTGCATCAGCCCCTGACTGGTTCCACAGCACCCACCTGCCTCTGCTTCCATGTCAAATGCTCAGTCTGGTACCTCTGCCCCCTCCCTCCCTTCTCTTCTGATATTCCATCCCACACGAGAAATCTCTTGGTTCTGCAATCCCCACCTTAATTCTGCTACTCCACAATGATGGAAAGGCACGTCCTGGGTGCTGTGAGTACTGGCAGCTGCATAAAGGGAGTAACTCTGGACCAGAGGCAGCTCAGATAAAGAGATATTGGCTAAGCCTAGGGAATTTCATTGCTCTCTCCCAGTCAGTTCTCATTCCATAAAAGAATAAAAAAACACACTGCCCAGTCTAAGACTAGGAAATGTTACAGCCCATCTTCACCAGTCATCAGCAGCTTTCAAATAATTCATGCAGAAAATTACTTAAAACAACCCCCCCATACAAATGCATCTGTTTCTGATTTAAAACAAAGTTCATTTCCCACTTTTGGAAAAGCTTTTATCTTCAGGGAATATGGAGGCTTCAAAGTTCAGTCATTCACAGCTCATCTGAACATTAATGGAAAGAAATGTTCCTCCACTTCAAACTATTTCCTCAGTCAATTAGACAAATCCTCTAAGTGGAGCTGGTGAAGCAGTTCATGTCCAGGAACTTCATTAGTGCTGAATTCCCAGAATTGCATCCACCACCTCTGGGCCATGCAGCCCCTGGGACTGTGGGGACAGCCCCAGAGGGGCAGGGCAGCAGCTGGGACAGAGCAGGAGTGTTCAGAGGGGATGCAGGAGGGCAGGATCCACCAGAAGAGAAAAGCAAATTCAAAACTGAGGAAAGACTCAGCAAAGGTCCTGCCTTCCCCTGGTCATTGTTAAAAATCCAGCAAACTTGGGGAGTAACAGTTCTCCCCTTTGCCAAATTTCTCACTGACGTTTGCAAACTTCTCCTGCTCCACTCCCCTGTAACTTCAATCCTACTCTCACTTGAGATTTGTTTGTCCTAGATAGCTGCTCTGCTGCTCACTGGGGCTCATGGCACTCCTAATTAGGATTGCTGGCACAGCACCTTCAGCAGCACAAGGAACAACCCAGAGCTGGCTCCAGAGCCCAAAAGCAGTGGGCACAAGTGTAGAAGCAGAGCAGCTCTACACTGACAGAGCAAGAACTGCATTTCACAGCCTGTGAAGCTGAACTTCCTTGGTAAAAAGGGTGTAGAAAGCACTGAGCAATTTCTAAAAATAATTAGGGTCTTTTGGGAAGAAAGAACTTTGAACAATATTGATAGAGAAACTGAGGTAGGAAAAAAAAGCAGCCCTTACTGCTGGTGATGGCACACTATTATAGCAGAAAGTAAGTGAAATCCTTAGTAAAAGGTTCATCTAAAGCAAATTTGTCTCATCCTACAAGGGCTCATCCCCTGTTTCCACTTCCTCCTAATCTCCAAATGAGTGCAAGTCTTGAAAGCAAGTGGTAATTATGATCTTAAGAGAAAACAATTTTCCAAGTTCCTCTGAAAAGGCAGATTTCAGGTCAAATACAGTTAAAAAAAGAATGTTGTTTATGAATGTTCCTTTCACATGCTCGTATTTATCACTTCTGGAGAAATCAAACTCTGCTATTTTTTGTGCTCACACACCTGACAAGACCTGTAGCAGATCAAGAGGAGCCCCTTGAGCAGGTTTCTTCTACACTGCCCTGACTCCTCACACTGCATTCAGCTCTCACATGGCTAAAATTCAAAGACACAAACTTCCAAACCCTGGTCCTCAGAGACACCTGGGATTCCAACAGGATGTTACATCTACATTAATTATGTAGGCCCATTACTGCAGCTTCTGGGCACGTGGAGTCTTTTAATTAATTTGCTTGGATCCTGGGACAAGAGGGAGTTTGTATCCTGAGGGGACACCTGCAAATAAATCACAGAGCCACGGCTCAGCTTTGTCAGGATAAGCAGGTGCCTAAACACAGACTTATTTCCAACAGATCCAAGAGTTATCCCAGTTATCCAAGACTGGGCAATAAGTTGGTGAGAAAGGCATGTGAAGGCCAGTCCAGGGTGCAGCCTCACACCTTGAAACAATCCAGAGGCAGAGAGAGGCAGGATGAACACAGCCCGAGCAGGGCCTTGGAGGACACAGAGCATGGCAGGGCTGCTGCAATTTGCATCCCAATAACTTGTTCCCTTCCCAGGGAAGTCCAGGGCATCTGCAGACTCTTCCCATGCTGCTGCACCAGTTTAGTTGGAGGAAAAAATAAAATTCAAATCATCTTTTCTGTCCCTTCACCCCTGAGTTTCCTTAGAGGGCCCAGGGCAGCTGCTGTGCTCACACAGCCTGGGGAGCAGCTCTGCCCAGGTCAG
>VZRX01013349.1:0-25945 GCA_013398075.1 Notiomystis cincta | reverse complement strand
AACTGGACACAGCCCTGGAGGTCCCTCAGCAGGGCCAGCCCAGGGGACGGGCCCTGCCCTGGGCCTGTGGCCACCCCATGGCTGGCACAGCTCAGGGGCCATTGGCCTCGTGCCCCCTGGGCCCCCCTGGGCCCCTGTCCAGCCCTGTCCACAGGTGCAGAAGCCCTGGGATCTGCTGACAGAAGGGCTTTGGAGCTGCTGCCTCCATGTGCTTCACATTTCCAGCGCAGCCCCGAGGGGTGGCAGGGCTCTGACCCGCTGGGCTCTGAGTGCCCAGAGCTGCAGACCAGCTCAGCATCCCCAGACATTGCCCTGCAATCCTGGGCACTGCACGGTGGAGCCAGGCAAAACTCAGGGCAGCTCGATCCCTCTGTGAGGAGATTCCCAGTGTGTCACTGACACAGGGATGGACACCTGGGTACTGCCAGCTCTAAACCCTCACTCATCCCCCACTTTGCCATTACAAGGTGTCCCAGGGAAAAGAGACCTTAAAACAAATGCACTTTGTTCATCAACTGCTGCAATTAGGCAGTACTCAGCAGGCCTCAGGGCATTCTTCTGATGCAGCACTGCCTCTTCCATAGGAATATCTGATGTACAAACCAAGTTTCCCCTGCTAAGTGTTACTTCAGGCAGCACTAAAACAGTTAAACACTGACTCTCCCTCCAGTGCTCTCGCTTATTGTGACTCAGGGTTTATCTCTTTAGCCGGACAGGTCATTAATTTTCCCAGGTGTTTATTATCCACATGAAATGTCCTATTCCACTGGTATCAAGTGTTTTATATCTGTGGCTTTACCTGTGTGAAATCAGTGAGATGACCAAAGACCTTGATATTATCCTGACATTATTACTCAATATGACATCTCTATGCTTTGCTCCCCTGAGCATAGTAAAAGTAGTTTTATAGTCAATTTTGTTGCCAAATAAATCAAGCCATAATCCCCTTGCCCCTCCAAAATCCATGATTTTTTTTTCCTGAGGTAGTGTAGGCACCAAAAGACATACTATATGACTGCCTACTAAACTTCAGACTCCCAAAGTAGATGATGAATTGCTGCCATTTATTAGACAACTCAACTTACTATAGGTGCCAAATCACATAAAATCTCGAGATCTTGTTCTCAGACTCCAATTTGGGAGAGCATGCTCCTTTCCCAAAGACCCTGCTTTTAATGTTAAAAGCCAAGTATGACAGTTTTATCCATTAACTAATGCCTACATTTTCAGAGGAGGGATGGGCGACCATATGTCATAGGAAATTGGTAGTAAATCTTTTCTTTTCCTGGCACACTCTGGGAGCTTTTTTGGATCCCTGTCCCCTCAGAAGAGCAAGGGTAACAGTACAGCAGTGTATCTTTCAGCTATAGGGTATGGATTCCTTTGTATTTTAATATTTTTTTCCCTATTGATACATACTCCCAAATGCTTCTGCCCCTGCAGGGGGGTGTCAGTCTCTGAGAGATGGAGCTCTCAGCTACAGCTTCATTTCACACTCTTCCTCAACATTCCTGGGACTCACCTTTGTCAGCACCTTGCTTTTGCCTCCTCTTAATGGCACCCATGCCAAGGACAATTATGTCTTTCATGCCATCCAGCACATTCCTGGTTTGTTTTCTTCTCCATTTTTTATTTGTATCTGCTAAAAAACTCCTTTTCAACCAGTCTGTGTCCATCTCTTGAGTTTCCTGACAGCTTCACTCCTCAGCAGCTTTACTTGGTTTGGTCTTCATCTTTCCTGCCCTGGGGGTTGTGCCATGGCTCATGTGTCACCTTGTCCCTCTATGCCAGACATGACATGCACTGATTTCCATGGAAAAAAAATCCCTTTTCCTCCTGGATGGCCAGGAAGCAAATAGACTAAAATATGTGCAAAACACACGCTCCTGAGGAAAAGGGCTGATGGGAGAGAGATCAGTAGTGAGCAAGAGGGAAATCAAAGCTAAGTGATAAAAGCAGTGAAGGTAACTGAAAGAACAAGAAATAAGAGCCAAGAGTAAATAAAAAGGGCAAAGGAAGAGGTTTGTGCTGGAAATGCTCTGGTTTGATAGGAATGCTCTGAGGGCAGGGAAAGTGTTGGACTCTTGGTCACTCCAGAGCCCAGGGCAGTGACTTCACTCTCCATGCTCTGCTTTGCTGAGACACATCCAGAGCCAAGGTCACCCTGGGAAGCTCACAGTTTGCAGACAAGTGGGATCCAAAAGAGGAGGACTGCAGACAATGCACTCTGCCTCAAGGAATGGGGCTCTACCAAAGGAAGCAGCCGGGCTCGGACAGGATTTTTCCCTCAGCCACAGTCCCCTCTCCCCAGAACCATCACTGTAGAGGCAGTGGCTTAAACAGTCATTGCAGCCCTCAAACAGCTTTCAGATTTCCACCCCAGTCCTCTAAACCCAAACACCAGTGACTCAGCTGAGGCAGGAGCAGCGTTGTGCTTGTCCTCAAGTGCAACTTCGGGGAGCCAGGGAACCAAATGAAAGCAATGTGCAAATTGGGCCTTATCTCTGCCCCCACACAGCATTGCAAGGCAGGGCACACACTCCTCTGCCTTGGTGTTATCTAGGAATGTCCTCCAGTGCAGCTCTCAGCTGCTGCCACACAATTACACACACATCTGGTAAATTTTATAAACTCTTTGTCCTTGATAACATCACCCTTTGAACTCTCTGCTTTTATTTAACCATCTTTAAGCCCACAGACAAATTCATCTGCCAATTCATTCCTGTCAGTCAGGAGAAGATCCAGGCTCTGTTTACCCTTTTCTTTGAGTCCTCCATAGCTACAGCTCCATAAGGAAACCACAGCTAAACCCAGGGTAATTTAACCCAACCAACACCATAAAAACAGCTGGAGGGCCCAGAAATAAAAAGTTCACCCTGTCCAGCCAACAATATGAAAATCATGAGTTTAATCTTCCTCTGAGAATGCTGGACAGAGCAGGCAAAGGCCTAAGTGAAACAGAACTGCAACATAAAAAATACATGAACTGTGATAAACTGAGAACCAGAAGACAACCGAACTTGCCCACAAATCTGGTATTAATGAATTGACACATCTGACTTCTCCACATCATCTAAAAATTAACCAGCTCTGGGGACAGAGGAGAAAACACTGAGTCTGACTGATTGTTTTTAATGCTTGCATCTTGTAGCAGAGAGATTAAAAGGCATTAAATGATGGGAGAAATTACTAATGTCAAATTATTAATGACATAATGATTAATGTCACAGCTACTTAAATGCATAATAGAACAGATTTCTTCAGAGAACTTGCTTTCTGTGAAGAGCAGCTTTGTGAAACCAATCCAAATATTTTTGTCTCTGATTTATTACAGAGCTTTGCATGAATACTCCTCACAGGGGTCTTCCAAAAGGATTCTGGAGCTTCTGCATCAACTGCTGTGAAACATGGGCTTTCATGTAGCTTTAGGGTTTATCCAGATGATCCAGCTCAAATGTCCTTTCTGTAATAAATCTCTTATCACTTGGGCTTCTCTCTTCCATAGCAGTGTATTGTGAGACTGAAAACTGCCTGTTTGCTCACCTTTTCTTAGAAAATAAAGTACAAACCACATCTCAGCCTTGTTTTCTATATTACATGAAAGCATTCACTCTGGAAAAGGCAGAACATCTTTGGCCTTGGCATTTTCCAACCATAGAAGAGGCAGAGAGGGCACAGAAAGTGTGGACATGGATGCAGCACAGAGAAACATTTCTATTTAACCAGCTCTAAAATGCCAAGTACATGGTGAAGACAAAGGTCCTGGGCAAAAGTTAACCAGCAGTCAAGTTTATTTTCCTTCTGCTCTTTTTCCAATATATATATTTATTTTTTTTTAAATAACCCTTTATAAACCTCAGGTGCCTGCAGTTCAGCAACTCAGGCACAACCCACTGCTGGCATTTGTGTTGTCATTAAGCAACAAAATTCAGTCACACCAAACCTCTACTCTTAACTAACTCTGATAGCTGTTATTATCCAACCAAAACCAGTGTCCCCAGGGGAGGCAGCTCATTTGTCTGCCCTGCAAATCCAGCTCCCAGCTGCCTGTTCAGGATTTAATTGTAGACAAGAAGGAGACAAGGTAATTCCCATGGCTGACAAAAACAAGCTGAGGAGGTTTTTATAGCTGCCCTTCCAAAGACAGTCACCCCCCAAAAATGTGTGATTAACAGAGAGCATGGGAAGAGAAGGATGCACAGGGAGTTGGATAATCAGATCTCTGGAATCAGTGAAAGACTCACCACACATGAAGGACACAAATTTGCTGGATGATCAGAGGGATGGAGCCCCCTGCTCGGGAGCCAGGCTGGGAAAACTGGGGGTGATCACCTGGAGAAAGCTCCAGGGACGCCTCAGAGCCCCTTCCAGGGCCTAAAGGGGCTCCAGGAGAGCTGGAGAGGGACTGGGGACAAGGGATGGAGGGCCAGGACACAGGGAATGGCTTCCCAGTGCCAGAGGGCAGGGCTGGATGGGATATTGGGAAGGAATTGTTCCCTGGGAGGGTGGGCAGGCCCTGGCACAGGGTGCCCAGAGAAGCTGTGGCTGCCCCTGGATCCCTGGCAGTGTCCAAGGCCAGGCTGGACAGGGCTTGGATCAGCCTGGGACAGTGGAAGGTGTCCCTGCTCAGTTCTGGGAGCTGGATTTCACAGCCTTTTAAGGTCCCTTTCAACCCAAACCAGTTCTTAAACCAGAACTCACAGAGATTATGAGATACCTGGAACAAGGTACTCTAATCTTCTATAATGAAGAAATAAAAGAATATAACCCAAACTAAATCTTTTCTGCCTTGAATACCAGATGTGAGTAAAGGTGAGGGTGAGTTAATGAGGCAACTTACACATCCCTACTCCTCCACGAATCCCCTGAGCAGTTAAAACAAAGGAGCCTTGCAGGGAGTGGGATGGAGATCACACCAAAGGGCCAAGGACAGGTACAGCCTGGAAAACCAGAGCAATAGGCATGAATGGGAACAACTCTGTGAGGGAAAACTTCCCTTTAAATCCTCTCAGAGCTGTTAACACATGAAAGACAAGAGCAAATCCTCCAATTTAACTGCAGTTAAATAGGAGAAGCTGGAATAAAATCTCCATTATGACTTTAGTGGCAAGTAGTGAAGATAAATGGAGAGAAAACAGTGCCTTGCTGTGGATCCCTAATTGGAGTCTCTAGTTTTCCCAAATAACTGGCACATTTGACTTCTCCCAGCAGGAGAATATGTGTCAATAATGTAATATTTTAGCCTACTAAACCCTCCAATGATCAAAAAGAACATTTAGCAGTGCAGCAAAGGACGAGCACAAGTAGTCAGGGGCTGTAGACTGAGCCAGATAACAAAGAATTAGCTCCTAGCAAGGCAAAAAAATGGGAGAGATCAAGTGGGAACGGTACTGACATGACCCAAATCCTGGAGGAGAAGGGCCACACTCATGGGAATGCCTGCAGCAAAATCAAAACAAGAGGTTTTGTTATGTGCTGAGTTCAGAAATGCTCTAACCCACAAGCAATTCCATATTTTCCACTGAAATGGCTGCAAAAAGCACCTCAGGAAGAGCAGGAAGCTGTGCCCAGGGAAGGGACAGGAGGCAGCTCCAGGGCTGGGGAGCAATAAAAGCTGCTCAGTCTCCTCTCCCCCAAGCTCCATCTCCCCCCTCTGGAGGTGAAAAACGACCTGTGGATAGGGAGAGACACTGGCAGAGGGCCCACAGGGAGGGGAAAACCTCAATATTGTTCTTTGATTGCAGCCTGAAGAAATGGTTCAGTATGAACACGAAACAGTTCCTGTTCTCTGGGGTATTTTAAAGAGGAAAAAAGAATCTACAATTCCTTTTAAAGCAGAATACATATGGATTTCCTGAACTCCAGGAGCTGCCTGGAGCTGCTGNTGTAATATTTTAGCCTACTAAACCCTCCAATGATCAAAAAGAACATTTAGCAGTGCAGCAAAGGACGAGCACAAGTAGTCAGGGGCTGTAGACTGAGCCAGATAACAAAGAATTAGCTCCTAGCAAGGCAAAAAAATGGGAGAGATCAAGTGGGAACGGTACTGACATGACCCAAATCCTGGAGGAGAAGGGCCACACTCATGGGAATGCCTGCAGCAAAATCAAAACAAGAGGTTTTGTTATGTGCTGAGTTCAGAAATGCTCTAACCCACAAGCACTGAAATGGCTGCAAAAAGCACCTCAGGAAGAGCAGGAAGCTGTGCCCAGGGAAGGGACAGGAGGCAGCTCCAGGGCTGGGGAGCAGTAAAAGCTGCTCAGTCTCCTCTCCCCCAAGCTCCATCTCCCCCCTCTGGAGGTGAAAAACGACCTGTGGATAGGGAGAGACACTGGCAGAGGGCCCACAGGGAGGGGAAAACCTCAATATTGTTCTTTGATTGCAGCCTGAAGAAATGGTTCAGTATGAACACGAAACAGTTCCTGTTCTCTGGGGTATTTTAAAGGGGAAAAAAGAATCTACAATTCCTTTTAAAGCAGAATACATATGGATTTCCTGAACTCCAGGAGCTGCCTGGAGCTGCTGCTCTTCTCCAGCAGCCCAATCTCAGGTTTATATTTGACTATCACTTGTGCCATCAAGTCAGATGCTTATTCAGTGCACTTCATAAAACATATACAAGTGAAAATGAACACCTTTATCTTTACAGAGATGATGATCTTTTCCCTGTGGGATTATTGAATTGCCCTACTTATCATTCTCACTCTTCTAGGATCTGTCACAACATTCCCAGAAATTTTTCTATTGACTTCCATGGAAACTGAGTTGCCTTCTTGGTTTTGGAGCTTCTGTGTTCTCAGAGTCAAATTGTTTCTGAAAAATGAATAAAAGCCTTTTTTTGTATACAGGGGAAAGAATATTCTAAATGTAATATTCTATTTTTTTTTCTTATTTTACTTTTTTATTAAATCAAAAAGATTTTTCACCTTTTAAATCTACCTTCAGCTCAGCTTAACAAGAACATTATCTTTGCTCCTACCCTGCCTTAGTAATGAATTCATTCCTGCAGTATCTGATTACCAGCAAAGATAAGGGACATTGCCTCCATATTTTCCTGCTCTTTTCAGGGGTTTACTCTGTTAAATCCCTGGACATGACAGAGCATAANCCTGGGACAGTGGAAGGTGTCCCTGCTCAGTTCTGGGAGCTGGATTTCACAGCCTTTTAAGGTCCCTTTCAACCCAAACCAGTTCTTAAACCAGAACTCACAGAGATTATGAGATACCTGGAACAAGGTACTCTAATCTTCTATAATGAAGAAATAAAAGAATATAACCCAAACTAAATCTTTTCTGCCTTGAATACCAGATGTGAGTAAAGGTGAGGGTGAGTTAATGAGGCAACTTACACATCCCTACTCCTCCACGAATCCCCTGAGCAGTTAAAACAAAGGAGCCTTGCAGGGAGTGGGATGGAGATCACACCAAAGGGCCAAGGACAGGTACAGCCTGGAAAACCAGAGCAATAGGCATGAATGGGAACAACTCTGTGAGGGAAAACTTCCCTTTAAATCCTCTCAGAGCTGTTAACACATGAAAGACAAGAGCAAATCCTCCAATTTAACTGCAGTTAAATAGGAGAAGCTGGAATAAAATCTCCATTATGACTTTAGTGGCAAGTAGTGAAGATAAATGGAGAGAAAACAGTGCCTTGCTGTGGATCCCTAATTGGAGTCTCTAGTTTTCCCAAATAACTGGCACATTTGACTTCTCCCAGCAGGAGAATATGTGTCAATAATGTAATATTTTAGCCTACTAAACCCTCCAATGATCAAAAAGAACATTTAGCAGTGCAGCAAAGGACGAGCACAAGTAGTCAGGGGCTGTAGACTGAGCCAGATAACAAAGAATTAGCTCCTAGCAAGGCAAAAAAATGGGAGAGATCAAGTGGGAACGGTACTGACATGACCCAAATCCTGGAGGAGAAGGGCCACACTCATGGGAATGCCTGCAGCAAAATCAAAACAAGAGGTTTTGTTATGTGCTGAGTTCAGAAATGCTCTAACCCACAAGCACTGAAATGGCTGCAAAAAGCACCTCAGGAAGAGCAGGAAGCTGTGCCCAGGGAAGGGACAGGAGGCAGCTCCAGGGCTGGGGAGCAGTAAAAGCTGCTCAGTCTCCTCTCCCCCAAGCTCCATCTCCCACCTCTGGAGGTGAAAAACGACCTGTGGATAGGGAGACACTGGCAGAGGGCCCACAGGGAGGGGAAAACCTCAATATTGTTCTTTGATTGCAGCCTGAAGAAATGGTTCAGTATGAACACGAAACAGTTCCTGTTCTCTGGGGTATTTTAAAGAGGAAAAAAGAATCTACAATTCCTTTTAAAGCAGAATACATATGGATTTCCTGAACTCCAGGAGCTGCCTGGAGCTGCTGCTCTTCTCCAGCAGCCCAATCTCAGGTTTATATTTGACTATCACTTGTGCCATCAAGTCAGATGCTTATTCAGTGCACTTCATAAAACATATACATGTGAAAATGAACACCTTTATCTTTACAGAGATGATGATCTTTTCCCTGTGGGATTATTGAATTGCCCTACTTAGCATTCTCACTCTTCTAGGATCTGTCACAACATTCCCAGAAATTTTTCTATTGACTTCCATGGAAACTGAGTTGCCTTCTTGGTTTTGGAGCTTCTGTGTTCTCAGAGTCAAATTGTTTCTGAAAAATGAATAAAAGCCTTTTTTTGTATACAGGGGAAAGAATATTCTAAATGTAATATTCTATTTTTTTTTCTTATTTTACTTTTTTATTAAATCAAAAAGATTTTTCACCTTTTAAATCTACCTTCAGCTCAGCTTAACAAGAACATTATCTTTGCTCCTACCCTGCCTTAGTAATGAATTCATTCCTGCAGTATCTGATTACCAGCAAAGATAAGGGACATTGCCTCCATATTTTCCTGCTCTTTTCAGGGGTTTACTCTGTTAAATCCCTGGACATGACAGAGCATAAAAGACTGCCAAGTGCCTGTAAACAGGAACAGCAAATGCATCATCCCAAAGTGGACAGGCAGGGAGAAAAGGACTGGAATGGAGCTCGCAGGACTCCCTGTGCTTCCCCAGCCACCATTCACCCATCACTGCTTAAACACTTCTCCATTTGCCAAGCAATTGATTAAAGCACAGGAGCACTTCCTGTGCCTGTGCTTTCCCCAGTCCCTCTGTTATTTCCAAATAACTTCTTTCCCCTCTGGAAGTTCAGTTCCTACCTCTTCTCCAGCACTTTTCACTGCCTGAACAGTACCAGACTTAATCATTACCTTTTGCAGCTGCCTCAGAGCCCATCCACTGCCCCCCCTGCCATGGGCAGGGACACCTTTCACTGTCCCAGGCTGATCCAAGCCCTGCCCAGCCTGGTCTTGGACACTGCCAGGGATCCAGGGGCAGCCACAGCTTCTCTGGGCACCCTGTGCCAGGGGTTCACCTCCATCCCAGGGAAGGATTTCTTCCCAAAATCTTCCTCTTTCAGTCTGTGTCCATTGTTCCTTGTCCTGTCACTTCAGTTCCTGAGGAAGAGCCCTCTCTTTCTCTCATTTGCTTTGGAGATCAATATTTCCCAACACACAGAAAATACCACTGATAAATTTGCTCTTCAATTTCCTGTAGGCTTTCCAGGCTTTTTGGGGTGGCTGTCCTTGCAGATGCCTGGAAACCTCCCTTCCTCTCCTTAGACTGCAAGTGAGAAACAGATGTTCATCTGTGAACTCTTGTCCCTTCCACATCCAGCTTGATCTGATCCCTTTGGCACAAATCAGAATTCCCTCCTGTCCTTGGTTGCTGTGAATGCAGCCCCCAGAAAAGGAAGACACTTCTATTTTTAGATGAAAGCAAAACAAAATAAAACAGAAAAAAATACCCCAGGAGTACTTTGCTCTTGACTTCCCTTCTTTCTGTTTTGCTTTCTCTGCTCTAACAGAAGCTGAGGAGTTCCAGACATGAACTACTGGAGGCTGGGATTTGGGAGAAGTGGCTTTTGAGAATTTTGTTCAAAAGAATTTGCTCTTTCCAGTGTATGCTTTTAATTCAAGCAAAGTGATTAAGTACAGACACACTGTGTCAAGGAAATTTGCTCCATATAATGCTCTCAATGCAGAAAAATAGAAGCAAGGAAGCAAATCGATAATGATTTAAGTGTAAATACAAGAGATATAAGGCTTAAGGGCAAATATTTGATACCAGAAATTTTATAAAGCCCCATGCCAAGCAGAATCAAATTTCCCAGAGAAAATGAGAGGAGAGAACTGAACCTGGGTAAAGCTTGCTGACCCAAAAGAGAGGCACCAACTCCCAGCCACAGTGCAGAGTCCCCAGGGCCTGAATGTGCTGATCACAAGGGATGCAAAATCCTAGGAGCAAAGAGACTGGATGAACTCAAATTAACAGAAATCCAAGAGAAATTCCATGAAAAAATAACACAGCTGACACATGGCACTTAAGCCTCAGGATAGGACACCACAATTCCTGCTTTATCAGCCACAGTGGTGTCTTGGAGGACTTTCACTAGACCAGGTTACTCAAAAACTCATCCAAAGTTTGGCATCTTCATTGCACAAAAACCAAAATGCAAATGGAGTGTTTATGGCCTTTCCCAATCACTGATGAAATTTCAAAAGACAGAAGTAAAATTTGTCACTCAATTCCTGACTGCATTCACACAAAAATTAGTGTTAACCTCAGTCTCCCAAACTTGTCTATCTGAAATGTCAAATCTCAATTTCACCATTTCAGTTAAAGCTCAATTACTGCAATTGTTAACCATAAACAAGTGTAAGGTGATTCATTATATGTGAGCTGTTTGCTGATTAGGATCTGTAATAATAAATCTCCTTCATTAATTTGAAGTCTACTTTTGTTCAGTTTTTGAAGATGATCATTCAAAATGTTTTTATCTCCTCTTTCTGAGGAAAACGAAGGAAAACACACTGTGCCAAATGCAGGTTCTTCCTTCACTGAAGCTATTTCCTGATAGAAACCTGGAGTTTCTCTCCTTGGTTTCAGACATCTAAAGTGAAATAAAACAGACTTTTAAAACTTAATGACTGTGCTATTGTAACACTCATTGTCATTCTCCCACTTTACCAATCTGTGTGGGAGAAACTTTGAAACACTGAGACTGTTTAACAAGCAAAATTAAGGTTTCTGTTCTTCTTCCATTAATGACAGTATTACTTCTCTTCCATCCTAGTTTTCCCACAGTTCCCCTGGCATAATGATGTGTTTAGGATATTCCAGTAAAATATTTTTTCTCCAGGAGTTGCCTTGCAAGCATTTTCTGCAAGGCAAACCTGGGTACAGGGCTGGCAAGCAGAGGAGGAATGTGGGGTATCAATCTGACAGCAGAGCTGGAACTGAAAGCATATAAAAGAAAAACAAATCTTACAAGGAAATTGAAAATTATACTGCAGCTAAATTACATTTTTACCCATCTCTGCACTGGATTATAGAAGCTACCAGGATTTTAGCTTCTAATCCAACCTTTCCCTGCTGGGACCACCTCAAGTAGCCAAAACTTTGGAAGCAGATCCAAGCAACCACCTTTAAAAAGAATCCAGAAGTGATCTCTTCTGTCTCCCACTAGGGTGAACCAGGTCTTTTGACCTCCTGTGGCTTTTCCTTCTGTACAATTTTCTTTCAGCCCTAAATCCACATCTTTTCTCCTGAGTAGGTCCAGTCTGGCAGAGCCCTCTCAGAGGGTGGCAGTGCCCAGGGGTACAAAGACCTCAGTGGAAGGACCAAACCCAAAAAACTCTTGCTGGTTGTGCTTCCCAAAGGCTTGGAGTCTTCAGTCCTGTAGTCTGGAGATCTACAGCCCTCATCAGGTTCCTTAAATCAGTCCCACAAACCTGGCTGTTCCCTGAAGAGTTTTGGAATCGTTTCTGAAGGTTTCCATGGAAAACCCACTGGGATCTCTAATTAGTGCTCTGCTCATTGGGTTGTGCTGTCTGAAGAGCCAATCAGTCCCCTGTTCCCAGAGCATCCTGGCTTTGGATGCAGCGCTCTTGGTCCTGGGTGAGAGCTCTGCAAGCAACAGCAGTGATCCGGTGGTGAAAAGCTGTTCCCTGTTAAGCCATTCCCACATCTGGAACAACAGCTGCCTCTCCACCTTTAAACAGCAGTTTGCATTTGGAGATTTCACTTATTTACCACTTTTTGCAGATCATTCATGCAATTCTAATCACTTCCAAGGTGCCTCCAATTGCCTTTTATCATGCTAAACCCTGCCTTATTTCCTCCACACCACAGCACTTGCTGTGGATCTTTCTCCCTGCCTCGAACAAAGTCCACCTGAATTTTGAGTTGGGATATGATTTAACTCTCAACTGCACAACACAGAGAGTTTGGACAAGCTGAAACCAAGGCCTGGCCTACTCTGTCACAAAATAAAGTGGTGGTACCACTGGAGGACTCTTTGCTTTGCTACTCTGCTCATCCCACCAAGGCCATCCTTCTTCAAAACTGAGAAAAAGTCACATTCAGCAGGGCTAAAGCTGCCAAAATCTCTCTCTTTTATTGTTTCTTTGTTTTTGTGACTCAAGCTATTAGAAAAAGAAGATACATAAAGAGGAGGTTGAAGTAAAGGCTGATGACTCGATGAGGAAAGCAGAAATTATTTGAGAGACCCCAGTAAAGCTCTGGCTGAGCCACCCCTCCCCAAGAAATAACCCAGCAGAAGGCAAAATCATGAAAAAGCCCTGTTTTCTGCTAGTTTTATCCTCTTCAAGAATGCAACATCAGTCTAAGTATCACCAGCTTCTTAAAGCACTAAAAATCATCAGGTGAGAGAAATTCCGCAGATCCAAGTCACCCCCACCCATCCACGTGGTCACTCCCAGAATTTCCCAACTACTGCACAAAATGCAAACAATTCTGTTCTACTCTTGGCAGTGAGGGCTGAGGCACCCATCCCTTCTGCAGCTTTTAGAGCCTTCAGGAATGACATTTTCTTTTAATGCTATTTAAAAAAAAAATTACTATTATTTCGAATCTCAATCTTACAAATTCCTACTAGAAATTAGAGGGTATAAAAGCAATGGCTTGTGAAATATTAACATAAAAGATATATTTTATCAAGAGCTGACTGGTTTGCTGATCAACTTGACTCCTGTAACCCAAATAATGGAATCTCCCTGTGTTTCTCAGCCCTGCTGACAGTGAGAACCCCTTCTGGAGGTAGACAATTAAAGCAATCAGATCTTCATTTTACCTACTCTGATTTTGTCAGAGAACCACACAAATGTATCAAAACACCTGGATTTCCCTCATGAACGGGGTTGATACAGTACCACCCTGAGAACAAACTGTGACTTTGGAATCTCCTGATTTTTCAAGTAAAAGGAAGAAACTAAATTAATTAAACTTGCTTTAGTATTAACCAGTGTTTTAGGCTGGTTGTTCCTACACAGTGATAATGAAAGTGCCTCAGGGAGTGAGCAAATGGCACTGCCTGTGCAGAGAGGCCACAGGATACCAATGTCCAGCAAACTTCCAAGGTCATCAAGGTGAGAATTTTTACTTCAATAGTCCCCAAGTCTAATTTTTAAAACGTATTCACAGAAGAAATTTTAAGCAATGCTGTCTCAACAACCGAACAGCCATAAACAAGTTGAGCTAAGTTGAAATAATAATCACCTAATTCTAAAGCTGCAGTCATTTCCTTTTGGAGCATAGCTGGAATTACACAGATCCTTTTTTTCACGGTGACTCAGCTTTATCATCTCAAATTTCCACAGTGACCTGCTGAACTTTCAAATATGGGATGCAGGGAGTGTGCTCTTAATGCCAGCTGCTCCTGTGGTCGATGCTGGGATCTGTTGCATCAGCACTGTTGAACAGAATAATGTGCAGGTGTTTTTTCAGGCAGGGTCAATTTAACACCTGGTTTCAGCTCTGCTTTCAAATCATCAATATAATGTGGATGGAAAGCTGCCAGTGCACAAAGTCCCACTAGGGTTTATTTGGGGAATTTATTTTGTGGCTCATTTATCCTGAACAAAAAAATAGACATAAACAAAAAACTAAAGCAAAGCTTGACTGGGTGTCCGTGAATCCCGTGGCAGGGGTTGGAATGGGATGGGCTTTAAGGTCCTTTCCAACTCAAGAGATTCTGGGATTCTGTGGTCACAGATGCACTTCAAGCTGCCTCTCCTGTGTCAATTCACCTTAGAGAGCTTCAAATGCTTGCACCCAGCTGCAGGAACACCAGGCACAAATCAATGCTCAGGACTCTCTTCAAAGCCTCTCTCCATTTTGAAGCCAAGCAAATCAAGCCATGCAAATCAGAAGTTGGAATAATGTTGTCAGAGGCTCACCTTGGGGAAATACAGGCGTTGTGCAGCTGGAATGCAAGATCCCGATGCCTCGAGAAGGATTAAAGGCCAGGAAAGGGGTTTTCCTAGAGCAGATTATCAATATACAACTAAACACAGCCTTCACCAAAGCTGCTGAAGCCTGACACTAAACCAACCCGAAGAAAAATTACCTGGAAAGGAGCAAATGGTGCAAGCAGCCCTTCTCCTCCTCCATTAGTTTTCCAGGGAAGCCTGTGCAGAGAATGAAGTGCCAGCAGCCTCCTGCAGTCAGTGCTGCACTGAAGGGACCTGTTAGAGCATCTCCACACCCTGAAAACAGGAGGGGTGGCTGTTTCTTCAGAGTCTGTGCTCCATGGATCGTTTCACTCTCAACAGACAGTCCCTAAATTACACCATTCCTGTTTTCAAGGAGATCACTAAATACTCTCAGGGCACCTGTGATTAAATTTAGGAATAGAGTAAAATATCTTAAGTGTTTGCGCTTACAAATGTTTTCTTCCATAACAAAAAGAATATTGAGGTATATTCTATTCAGGGACACTCGAAGGCCACAAGAGTTAAAGCTGAGCTAAATGAAAAAAACAAGGTATCTGCATTCTGTGCTTAACCCTGACAGGGGTTTTCAGGCAGCCCTGATTTCCTCCCTGCCTGCCCAGTGTAAAAATGCACCAGCTTTAGTTATGCCTGATAAAGTGCTCATTCTCCCCAGCCAGGGACATTTAAAGTCACCTGAAGGCCTTGTCCAGATATGTCCCCAATTGCAAAACACTGCAACTTGCCAGGGGCAAAGACTGAAAATGCTCCTGTTTGTAGGACACTTGTAAAGCACCCTGTTAAGGCTCAGGTGCCCAGCTGCAGCAGGAGGAGGGAGGAAAACCTGAATTCCCCTTTCAGAGCCAGCCAGAGCTCACACCTGTGTTTCATAAGGACATGATTTGATTCCTGCCTCCTCCTGCTGCCCACAGCTCCACTGCTTCCCCTGCCTGGACACAGAAACAGCTCAGCACTCACACACACAGGCCCTGGAAAGGCAAAATCTGAGATCCCTGTGTGTCCTTGAGATGATCAAGGCTCCTTTAGCAGGTTTGCTATGGAGCACAAGTCAGGCTCTCCAGGAGGAGCACAAGGGTTTGGTATTTTCTCCAAAGACAGTGCTGCTCCTGAGAGACCAAAATATCAGAGCTCAGAGTCAGAGCAGAGCTCAGAATCAGAATATCAGAGCTCCCAGCCACAGAGTTTTCCTTGGAGGGATTCAAAGGCACAGCTCCCAGTCCTTTGTCAGGGAAGCCACCTCCAATGTGATGATGTCCTTGTGACTATAAAGCAAAATCTGCTCAGGAAAGCAAAAGGGAATGGAAGAGGTCTTAAAGGAAATATAGGAAATCTTCTCCTTCAGTTTGGCCATGGCTGGATTCCATGGTCACACCTGTTCAGTTTTGCTGTGCATTAAAACTTTGGAAAATACATAATTCTGTTTAAAAAAAAAAAAAAAAAAAAACCCAAACAAAAAACCAGAACTTTAAGAATTAATCAAAAGGTAACAGTCAAAGTTGAGTTGTCCCTCAGATTGGAGACTCAAAATCCCCAACAGCCAAGAGTTTTCATTTCTTCACAAGACTTATGATGAAATAAATTACACTGATTTTTCTTATCCTGGCAGGAAAAGAGGCTGGATTCATCCTGAACTACTCCCTCAGCCCTGAAGTGGGTGTGACAGCCTCTAAGGTGCAAACTGCTTGTGTTACAGAGATTGCAGCTTTCCAAAAGCAAAGGTGCTAATAAATGCATGTATTTCACAGGGAACCAAGTGAAAATGGCAAAAGGTCAATAGCTGACAAGGACCCCAAAGTTTTCAATAGCCTTTCTGCCATCACTGCATTTTAACCAGCCAGCACCTATTTTGAAGCAGGAAAGCAAGCAGGCTCATCCAAGGATCTCAGATATTCCTGTTCTTTTCCCAGATTCCTCTGGGAACATGATGTCCTGCACATCAGAGGAAAAGATTCCTCTCTGTCAGAAACACTGGACTACCCTTTCCAGCACGATTTTATCAAACACTGACAGTGCTTAACGACTTAGTACTCCAGGAAAAAAAAAAAAAACAACCCCACACCTTTTTGCTATTAAACCACTCAAACAATTTTAAGCAACATCAATGTCAGAAATTAAATAATGGCTGGGTTTCAGATTGGCAGCTGATTTTCTGTTTTTGCCTGGAGTGGGTACCCCTGAATTTCCGAACTGCACTTCCTGATTTGAAGTACGTGGAGAAACCAAGCCCCACTCCCACCCCAATAAAACTGCAGTCAGGAGCTCCCTTCCTGCTCCACAATATCCTTGCGTGGCAGCTCTTTAGTTCCCTCTTTTGTCTACAGAATAATCGACAGAAGATTCCTGGAGGGAATCACTGAAAAAGAGGGAGCCTTTTATGAGCTCTCCTCCTTAAAGCTGTTACCACAGGAGGTTCCTCACAAAGGAAAGGGAAAGCAGGATTATGGCTCCCTCTCTGCAGAGGTAAAATGTTACCTTAGGAGGGTTCATAACAAAAGAAATGATGCAGAAATTGTTCCTAGGATACGTGAATATGCAAAGTTGGGAACACTCAGGGATGGGTGGTGTCTCACACAGTCCCTCTGGGGTGGGCAGCACCCTCTGTCCACCAGGAATTAGGAATAATTGATAAGAAGTGTGACTTTACAGACACGAAGTGGCTTCTGCTCTGCTGTTCTTCAGCACAACTGCCAGTACATTTTTCTTTATTTTCCCCTTGGCTTGCACTACCCCTCTGCTGATCCTGTGGGGATTCAGCCCTGCTATGTTTTCATTTACTGAGCCCAGGTCAAGGACTGGAAGACAAATGTGTTTTGTAAAAAAAAAGCGCTGCTCTATTTGCCATTGCTGAAAGGTCAGGCACACAAAACACACACACAGGGAGCTCTTGGAGGGAGCACAGCTCCCTGAACATCAATATCACTGCCTAAAGGAATGCTGCACTTCCTGCAGTCCCAAGAATTTGGGAAGAAGTTGGCAGAAATGATGAGGTTTTCCTTCACTTGTGCTTTTGACACCCCCCCTGAAAGTGTCACAGACTGTCCTGAGGTGCATCAGGCTCTGATCCCAAAGGAATGGCCATGCACAGGCTGCTGCAGAACCACAGAATCAACTTCAAGTCCAGCCTGAGACCCAACACCACCTTGTCACACAGATCATGGCATGAAGTGCCACCTGCAGAGGGTGACCCCACCTGCTCCATGGGCAGCACTTCCTGACCACCCTTCCTGTAAGAAACACAGCCAAGACCTGCAGGAAAAGGTAAAACCTGAAACCAGCTCAGTTTGATGTCTCTGGGTCACCCTGGGGCTGGACAAGACCAGCCTCAGCCCCCCCAGGGCTGGAAGGACCAGGCCACCCAAGCTCTCAGTCCCTGTCCATCTGTGTCCACCAGCCAAATGTGTGTGAAGAAATGGGAATTTTCGAGCCTTAACCAGCTCCAAAGGCAGCCCTGTGGGGACAGGAGGAGGGATGGGACCCTACAAGGATGGAGAGAGACCACTGACAAGGGATGGAGTGACAGGACAGGGGGAGTGGTCTCAAACTGACAGGCAGCAGGGTCAGATTGGATATTACGCTGAAATTGTTCCCTGTGAGGGTGGTGAGGGCCTGGCAGAAGAGCTGTGTCAAACAAACAAACCACAGAGCCCACTAAAACCAAAGCAGAAGACCTCCAAACCACAGAACAGAAACCTTAAGGTTGGAAAAGTTCTCTCAGACCATCGAGTCCATCACAAGGACCACATCAAAGATGTGTGAAGGAACTGTGAGATGCGAGCAAAAAGTATAAAAAGAAGTTAATTTTACTCAAGAATTATAAACGGCACCTGAATTCAATTTTATTGTCACAGTGTCTTGGTGAACCCATAATAAGTCCCTTACAAGTGACACTGTTGTGAAAACTCCTACCTGTATTTTCCTCAGAGTACTTTGCTCTGCCAGTCCAACAACAACCTCGTGAGCACAACTTTGATTCAAAATATAAAATCCCAGACTGGTTTGGGTTGGAAGGACCTTAAAGCCCATCCAGTTCCACTCCCTGCCATGTGCAGAGACACTTTCCACTATCCCAGGGTGGCTCCAAGCCCTGTCCAGCCTGGCCTTGGACACTGCCAGGGATCCAGGGGCAGCCACAGCTGCTCTGGGCACCCTGTGCCAGGGCCTGCCCACCCTCCCAGGGAACAATTCCTTCCCAATATCCCATCCAATCCTGCCCTCTGCCAATTTAAAACCATTTCCCCTTGGCCTGTCACTGTGTGCCCATAAAAATAGTCCCTGTCCCTCCAGGCTCCTTTCAGGCACTGGAAGGGGCTCTGAGGCTCTCTCTTCTCCATGTGAAACCCCCCCAGCTCTCCTTGTCTTTGCAGGACAGTGCTCCAGCCCCCAGAGCATCTTTTGGCTTCCTCTGGACCTGTGGCTTTTGTGTTAAAAAGGAAATTTTAATATAATACTTTTTCTCTTATAATAACAGTGCCTAAAACACCACAAGAAGACACAAAAAAAAACCCCAAACCAAATCCCCATGGACATTACAGAGTTGTGTGGCCAGCAAAGTGAGAAAAGATAAAACAACCCCCCAGGTGTTGTGTTGTCAGGCCAGCACTGAGGGAGCACAACCTCTCCCAGGTGAGCTCCTCCCTGGAGCCATCCACAGCCATGGAAACAACACCAAGGGAGTCATCAGACTCTTTACATTAATTAAATACCAGTGACAGGACTCTGGGGAAGGATGCACCCCACATGGAGAGATGTGCAGAGAACAATTAATACATCATTGGGTTTTTTTTTTTCTTGATATTATCTGCAATGCTGTCTTTCAAAACTTGTCATGGATGTCAAACCAGGAGATGCTTCAAACATCCTTGCCTGCCTTTTGGAAAGTAATTAGGCTGATTTCTCCTGTGAGCAGCATACTGGGAGAGATCCCTGCACGTGCAGCTCCACCACAGCCAGCAGCCCACAGCATCTTCCAGATCCCCCCCACTTGGTGGGGATGATTTCCTGTGCTTTAAATAAAAATTGCTGTGGGCTTCCCAGCTCCTGAGTAAACAGCATTAACTGTAAATATTCATGTTTGTTCAGCCTGGAGAAGCTTTGGGGTGGCCAGATTGTGGCCTTGCAATACTCAAAGGGGCTGAGTGATGGACAAGACAATTTACAAGGGATGGAGTGACAGCAAAAAGGGAGTGGATTCCCAGAGGGGAAATTTGGGTGAGATATATGGAAAAAATTCCTCCCTGGGAGGGTGGGGAAGTTTTCCCAGAGAAGCTGTGGCTGCCCCTGGATCCTTGGAAGTGTCCAAGGCCAGGCTGGACAGGGCTTGGAGCAACTTGGGACAGTGGAAAGTGTCCCTGCCATGGCAGGGGGTGGCACTGGATGGGATTTGAGGTCCTTTCAACACAAATTCTGGAATTCTGGGAGTCCCTGTGTATTTTGTATCCCCTCACAATTCCCATTTTTCTGCACAAAGGCACTGAAAGGTTTTATGGGGAGGAAAAAAATAGAACCCAAATGTCACAAATCTTTGAGCAAAAAGGAAAAAAAAAATCCCTAAACACCTGGAAATGCCAGGTTGTTATCATAGCAAACTAAGAAACAAAAATAAAGAAAAAAGAAGAAAAAATCACCACAAAGAATTTCTGCTTATTGGCTTCAACTGCAGGAAAGGGAAGAGAGCTCTAGAAATGTTGGAGCTGCATGGAATGATGTGAGAATGCAGTGAAGAAAAGGCCAGCTGAGGCAGGGGTCTGGCACAGTTCACTGGACCAGGATGTTCCTAGGAACACCAATAGGTGATGCCCTGAGGTGTTTTGCAAGGAAATCAAGTACTGTGGAGAGTTCTGCTTCTGCTCATCCTGTTAAAAAAAAATACCCTTTCTGTTGGTTTGCTATAATTTTTTATCTTTTCCTTCACTCTTACCCACAAAACATTTATTGCTGAGAGCAACAACCAAAAATTAGACAAGAGTGAGCTTTTGTGAGTGACATTTTGGGGGAAGAATTGACTTATTTGTATTGTAAAAACTCACTTGAGAGCAGGCACAGAGCTAACCCTGAATCCACAGATATTTCATGGGGCTGGGGAGAGCAAACAGAGGCTGTTCCCTCTCCCAGGGAACCTGTTGCAGATATGCCTCCCTCCTTCAGACAAGAACAAAGGAGGGAAGCAATTTGAAGGGACAAGTATAAAAATATCACTGAATTGCATGTGACACTTTTTCAAGGCTCAGTCAAATCTCTTTTCACTTTGGTATAAAAAAACCCAGCGAAATTCTCATAATGTCAAAATGAAAAACTCAGTGTTATCATGTTCTTGATCATCAGTGACATTCAAAAAATGCTGTTTGAGATCCCATCAAAAGTTTCTTTCTCCTCTATTCTTCCAAAATGTTTTAACATTTCGTGGCAACAATCTGAATCTGAAAATTTTATCTGTTTTAGCAAACATTGTGAAATAGGAATTCCAAACACACTCTGGGGATGATTTCAAGTGTCCATAAAGATTTTATGAAGGCAATCTTATTTATTCCCCCCTCAGGCAACTGTAATTTACCAAAACCATTTTAAGCAGGGTCTGCTAAGGGCGTAACTCAACAAATCCTCATTTTTTATCTTGTAAAAAGCCCCATATTAATATTCCTCCCAATCATTTTCTGAGGAAGTAAAAAAACCCTGCACTTAAAGAAATAATTTCTGAAAGCAAATTAAAATATGGTTCTTACTTAATGGAATTACAGACAAAAGTTAGTGGAATTTAACCACACCAGGTGTCTTCCAAACGTAATTCCAAGGGAGCAGAAGTTCCTGATAGTGCTGACATCCTTAAGAGCACAGAGTTTCAGGAGACTCTGTGTCTTCCCAGGCAAGCAGAGGATATATGGGGCTGCTGAGAGTTTAATGAAAGGGCTGTGAAGGAGCAGAGGAGGCTGAAAGCAGAGGCAGAGTGTAAATCCTGGGTCTCAGAGTGTAAATCTCAGCTCCTCCAAAGGAGGGCTGCACCTCCTCTCAGTGC
Organism: Notiomystis cincta; assembly: GCA_013398075.1. Lineage (NCBI taxonomy): Eukaryota > Metazoa > Chordata > Aves > Passeriformes > Notiomystidae > Notiomystis > Notiomystis cincta. The sequence goes on along the minus strand of VZRX01013349.1, from coordinate 4,569 downwards.
TCAAAGGGCAGGGCTTGAGTTCCCTGGCTGTGAATACACTGCAGGTTTAGGGCTGTTACTGGGGGTGTGTCCTGCTGAGGAGTTCAGCCACAAAAAGCTTCAGTAACACCTCAGCAGCTCTAAAAGAGCAGTGTCATTGCTTTGCATGCTACAGGAGGATTTACCCCCAAATCCTCCTCCCCTCACTCCAGCCAGGGCCCCCCAGGAGGGAAAGGGTTTTGCACCATCACCAAGATCCCAACACTGTGCTAAACTTGCTCAGAGCTTCCCTAAAACCCTCCAACTTCCCATGAAAAGCTCAGCTTTTTTATTGTTGCTGCTTCTTAAAGCTTTTATAGCACCTTTTTCCCAACCAATCCATTCTGCATCCAGCATGTTCCAGTTTCCAACTTGTACACACTTAGGTGAAACCAACACATCTTAAAATGAGCCAAGCAAGGCACAACAAAGGAGAGAAACCCCTCACTACAGTGATCCAAGCAGCTGCTGGAAAAGAAGGCATCAAGGAAAAAAACCAATCCTAAGAAAAGATGTCACCACTTTGCTTGGTGGAGCCATGAGCCAAAAGGATTGTCAGGAAGCACCTGGAGATTCCCAAGGAAGCCACTGATCCATCCCCATGTTCTGCTCCTCTAGGAGCTGCTCCAAGGTCCCAAACACAGGAGTTATTCCATTGCCCATGGAATAACCAGGGCATGGAGAGCACTGAGTGCTTCTGCAGCCTTTGAACAGACTCCTCTTCCAGGCTGCATTAACATCATTAAACAAATAATTAACCCAGGCACTTTTAGGCAGAGCTGCTTTGCAGATCTGAGCGGGTCCAGGACAATAAGCAGCACCTCTGATTAAACAGCAAGGTCTTTTCATTTTTAACCTCAGCATCCTGTGATTGCTCCCATCCCCATTTGAAGTCAGTTTTACAATTCCCATTGACTTCAGCAAGAATGGAATTAGATCCTGACATATTTGCATGTCAAATCTCTTTTCTTGCAGCTACAGTGCTCTCATCCATGACATCTGCAATTTAATGGTACATTTTCCATGAAAAAGCAATGCTACATTTCTTTGAAAAGCAGCAGCAATGAATAAAATGGGCCAAAACAGGGGAGATAAATACTAAAAAAAAAAAAAAAAAAAAAAAAAAAAAAACTGATACTTGCAGGACTGAAACTTTACAAGGTTTTCCATAACAGGAAGAAAATTCTCCACTCAGGGGTTTCACTCACAAATTTCAAATAAATAAAATACTCCAAAAACGTGTCTTGCTTAACTATTTCCACCCTAAGAAAAAAAAAAAAATTGAAAAACAGTGCTAATTAACTAAATACCAAAACTTTCACTAATAAAAATCAAATCTTTGAATGGCCTGTGCAGATGTGTTCAATCCGAGTTCCAACATTCAGGAAAGAATTTAAATCAGTTTGATGTCGCTGCAACCTCAAAACCACCGATGATTTTATTTTATACATTAATTTATCTTGCAGCTTTATCTTTTTCAACTCCTGAACAAGTGCAGCTGATTTCTCAGTGGATTTCTCCCTCCACTTTTGCAGTCACTGCCTTGAATCGTGGAGTTCACACCACAGAATGTCTCTTGAAGCATTTCTGCTGTTCCCATGAATCACTTGCAAGATTAAAAATAAAACATGAGACATTTCTGGACCACAAATTGATTGTTTCATTATTTTCCATTTGAAGTGCTGGCTATTTTTGGCACAGAATCTTTATGTTGGCTGGACAGAACAATTCATCTTCTAAAATATCTTGATGTCTAAAGCCAGTTAGTCAGGTGGCAGCATGAATGTTTAGGTTCTTTGTTAGCCATGATGAACTTTGGAGGCTCTGCAGTAATGTAGTGTTATTCACCAAATTAATTTTCACCTTAGTACTTACAGGCTGTATTTTGAATTGTTCTGCAGTAATAAACAAATATTACTGTGCTCTTTAGGAAGTTTTACACAGAAAATGCAAAAATTCTCCCACTATTAGTGCTGAGACACAGGAAACCTTCCCAGATGATTTTCCAGTAAATCAAGCAGTACATGATAGAGAGAGACAATTTCCAAGGGATGGAGGGCCAGGACACAGGGAATGGCTTCCCAGTGCCAGAGGGCAGGGCTGGATGGGATATTGGGAAGGAATTGTTCCCTGGGAGGGTGGGCAGGCCCTGGCACAGGGTGCCCAGAGAAGCTGTGGCTGCCCCTGGATCCCTGGCAGTGTCCAAGGCCAGGCTGGACAGGGCTTGGATCAGCCTGGGACAGTGGAATGTGTCCTTGGATGGGCCTTGAGGTCCCTTCCAACCCAAACCCTTCTGGGATTCTGATGATTACATATCCCTAATCTGTTCCCTGAACTATGTTGCCTTTATTCTGGAATTTGAGAAGTTTATAACTTTGATCAACCATTCCTTTGATTCCAATCCATCCATGCTGCTGTGTTTTCCCTGCAATTATGGTATCAGGATGTCTTCCCCCAAAATAAATCCCAATTAGTGCCTCAGAGAGAGCAAGGCTTTGTGTGCCCTCCCCTTGTTGTGCATGGCACTGGTGGCTCAGGGCAGGTGGGAGGGAAGTTGTTTGTCCAGCTGGCAAGGGAAGGAGCAGGTGGCACACAGGGCACAGGGATCCTGTCCTCTGTCAGCTGCCCCATCTCCCAGAGCTGGGAGCTGGGGCCACACCTGGCAAAACCTCACAGCTCTTTTCTCCACATTTGGATACTCACAACCAAGATATTGAGTAGAAATCCAACAGAAACTATGGAGGGTTGGGGAAGTGGTGAGAACCAAGTGATGAGATGCAAGAGGAGAAAAGGGTGAATTAGTGTGGAGAAATCAGTGTTCCTGAGAAAAGTTTCATTCCCCAACTCTTCCAAAGTGAAGGGATGAGCTAACAACAAAAGTAAGGAGAAAATGGTGGAAGAATCACTACCTGGACATGACATTTGAAGGATGAGATTGAGACAAACAAAATTCTATGTAGATTCTCAGTTTCCTGATACTTGGCATCACATTCTAGCATTTTCAGTGTATTTTAAATGGCCAGATAAAGAATGTGGATCCAGAGATGACCTTTATAACCACAGGGAAAGTGTGTTCATTATTCAGAAGAAAGATAAGAACCACCAGAGTGTCTGATTTGTTTTGTTAATTATGGCTTTAAACCACTTTGTGCCACCCCAGCTGATTGGCACATTTCCTTAGCCAAGTAAATAGATCTTCAGAAGAAAGCTCATTAATCAGACTGTGTTTGTAAGCAACGTTTTTGTAGCAGATATTTTCTATTTTTGGACAGAAAAATCAAGCTGTTGAAATACCCAAACTACAACTGTGCTCACCCAGGTCTGGGTCAGACTCTGCTCACGTCAAAAATGCCATCACTGACACAATGTTCCTCAATAATTTCACTTTGGAACCAAAATTAAAGGCAACATTTTCTAAGGTAGAAATGAGACTCAACCCTTCAAACAATTTCTCTGTGAGAAATCCATTTCTCTGTCCATTTTTGAAGATTCCCTTACAGCATTTAGGCAGTCATTAACAACTGCCAGGGCCAGAAAATTTCCCAGACAAGAACTACAAAGAGTTTCCTCAATTCCAACATTTCAACTTGGAGGTTTTCCCTGTAAGTTGAAAACCAGCTCAGCTTTCTGGGGGATAAAATTGAGTGTCCAAGGCCAGGTTGGATGGAGCACCCTGGGGCAGTGGAGGTGTCCCTGCCATGGCAGGAGGGTGGAACTGGGTGATTTTTAAGGTCCTTTGCAACACAAACCATTCTGGGATTCCATGGGAATTTGCCCACCTTTTTTTTTTGTTACATTTTTTGTTTTGGTTTGGTTTTTGTTCTGTTTTTTTTGTAACAAAAAAAACCAGGTTCAGGACCTGTTCTTATTTGCAGAAGGCTCAAACATCTGGAGTGCCTGCTGAACTTTTTCTTCAGTTTTTTAGCTTCCAAAAACACAGTCTCAGTGAAAACCCCACCAACCTTTTCCCTCAGAGTATAAATAAGAAGTGAAAGGCTCAAAATCTGCATCGTGAGGAGCTTTACAGTCGACTTTCTGTCTTCATTTGTTTCTGGATTAACTGAATTCTGCTATTAATATTCCAACCAGCATTCCTTTTGGGATGCAGCCATTTATAGCCTGATGCAGGGAATCAGTTCATATTCCTTGATCTTGAAAGATGAAGCCATGTCTGGGTTAAAATGCATTAAATTTTGGGACCTAAAACTGAGTACTACAGGTCAAGGGCTCTTGGAGAGCAGGCTCTGGCTTGAATTTCTGTCTACACAGATAATATAGGGGAAAAATAATAAATCTCCACTCCACTTAATAGATTAATAGTCCCAGAAGGTTTTACTTTGATCCTTTAATGCTCTATTATGTAATNAAAAAAAAAAAATAAAACCCAAAAGGTGAGCAAGCAGCAGATGCAGCAGAACTCCAGCTGTCAGGCCACCAGAGGACACTGTCACGTCATTTCCAAAGAGGAGGAAACTAATTTTTGCTTTGATGCCAGTAAGTCAAATTTAGATGGATAGAAGAACTCTGTACAGAATCCTGGAATGGTCTGGG